>JBAMJV010002623.1:0-443781 GCA_037951105.1 Echinarachnius parma | reverse complement strand
TCAGTGGTGCTAGAGCATTCACCAAGGTGCTGTCTGCTGCAGGCTCCGAGATACTCCTGTGAGCCTGAGCTTGATCGCAAGAGCACAATGACTGGTCTGGCGCCTGAGGCACTGAGGAATGTGATGCACGAGATTGCTTTTTTGCATGGGATTGGTACGTACTGCTGGAGTTGTTGCTTTTGCTGCACGAAGCAGGCACAGATCGAGTTCTATTGCAAGAGGGCTTCAAGAGTTTGCCATACTTGGCACAAGTCTGTTGGATTGCACTGCTCTGCTGATTATTGATTAACTGTCCAGAAATACTGGCTGCATTGGCTAATGATTCTTGGTTCTTTGCAGGTTTAACCTTGGTGAAACAACCATCATTGTCCTCTTTAGTCTCAATTACTTTTGCACTCTGAACTTTTGGTTTACTCTCCTTAATCTCCTCTTTGGCAGTATCTTTTGCAGGTACATCCTGCACCACAGTTTCAGTAGGCTGTTGCAACCTTGGTGGGTCTTCCTTCACTGTGGCACTCTCACTTTGGCTGGTCTTGGGCTTCTTCTTGGAAGGCATCTTATCCATGTCATCTCTCTCAAACAAGAGATGGACCATTGTCTCTGCTGTCAAGCTAGCTTCACGTCTTACCCTTGGAGCACGGGGCGGTAAAAGACCTGCATACTTGTTCCTCCTCCTTTTAGGCTTCACTTCGTCAGGAGAGCTGAGACTTTCCCGTCCTGCTAAACTCCCTTCATCAGTCAGAGAATCTTCAG
Source organism: Echinarachnius parma (assembly GCA_037951105.1). Classification (NCBI taxonomy): domain Eukaryota; kingdom Metazoa; phylum Echinodermata; class Echinoidea; order Clypeasteroida; family Echinarachniidae; genus Echinarachnius; species Echinarachnius parma. The sequence goes on along the minus strand of JBAMJV010002623.1, from coordinate 443,028 downwards.
TGCAACTGCTGATGACAGATTCACTGCCCACACTTTCTGCAACCATTTCCTTTGGTTTTCTCACATGGCAATTGCCTGGTGCAACAGATTCTTTTTGGCTCCTTACAAAACCATTGCTTAAATCAAGAGCAAGGCTTCCCTTAGGTACACCCTCCCTAGACATTGCAGCAACTCTTGGTGACGTCCTTCCTGAAGAATGTCTCCTTTTTGTGGTTCCATTTGATGTGCCATTTTTCAGTAATGTTTTGTTAAAGGCAACCTCATTGTCAACCTTTTCAAATTTATCATCATCCTTTGTCTCATCGCCATTTTCCTCAAACACCGAGTCGTTTGAAATGCTGTGTTCGTATTTGACCCTTTTCTGTTCACCTTTTGGTGAGGATTCAGTCACAAGGTAGCCATTGTGTAGTAGCATACATGAAGTTGGTGAAGTGCTGTCAAGTCTATTTCCATTATGTACTTCCTTATTATTATTCTGAATTTTCGCACTACCATTCACTGCTGTAGTCCAGCTGTTAGTGAGCGAATGGTTGGACAATTTAGGGGAAAGCCTTTTCCCTATACTGTGGGAGTCTTTATAACTGTCAGGAGAACTCTCTGACAAGCTCCTTCGTTGTCTCCCTTCAGACCCATTGACAAGATTCTTCTCGTTCTGATTCCAGTCAACGGTGAGTTGATTCCTGGTAACATGTAGCTGGTGAGATTCGGTCTCATGAAAGTTGCACATGTCCTCTGTGTTCGGTTTCCTCCTCTTGGGAAGATTCCCCGGCAGGGACGACTCGATCAGAGATGAATCGTCAAGGTCTATCTTCCGTTTGTGATGGTTAGAGACTGGAATGTTACGCGAGTGTGGTTTCACTGTGAGTTTGGAGTCTGATGAACACTGTCTACCAGGAGAGATGCTAGTAATGTCCACACTAAGTGCATTCATGGTGCCATTGCTAGTGGGACTGATCGATGGTGAATGTCTCTTTTTCCCTGAAGGGCTTCCCACATGGTGTGGAGATAAACTGCTCCCCTGCTTCGGAGATTTGCATTGCTTCCTTGGCTCAGGTAATGTAAGATCAGCTTTAGCTCTAGGAGAAACACTCCGTGTATGATTCTGAAAAATTAAAAGGGAGAAGAGAAATATATAAGTCATAAAAGATAATAAAAACATCACTTGTACATGTATGTGTATCCATTAAGATTTTGGTATAGGGCAAGTCCAAGGTATTTGTTCCCAAGGGGGCAAATTTTCATATTCACCCAATTGAGTGAAACTTGATGTCATTTTAAAGCTAAGATATTGAATTTTAATAATTTGTAAACAAAAATTAAAAACTTGTCTCCAATAAGTAGTAATAATCAAATATATTTGCATAATATGTAAATAGTCGTAACACGCGGGACATCTGAATTAAAGACAAATTAAATCATATTTAAAATGCTTTTAATGATTCTTGACTTATTATTGGCTTGACCTGATGTCATTACCAGAAGGAAGTTGGTTTATAATTTTCAGCTTGTTATCTCATTCAATATGCATATTAGATGCGTTCCAAAATTAGCATGTCCCACGTGTTACATTTTTACATCTTATTGTTTCGATTACTCGTTAATCAAAAGGTTTATTTTTCTGAAACTCTACAAAGTTCTAATTTACCTTGGGGGACATCCATAACATAGCAACAAAAAGTTATCACACTTACCTAATTAGCATAAATCAATAATTAGATTTTGTAACGCGCGGGACATTTTGTAACGCGCGGGACAATCTATACAGTAAAGCAATGGGTTTTTGAAAATCTTGTTTTGGCCTATTGGCTTATTTACGATCATTCCGTAACACGCGAGGAAATTTGCCTGCCACTTAACAAGTTTTTTCTATGAAGTCTTGTGCAACTTTTGAGACCAAATTCATGACAAACATATGTACCCTTACAAAGGCACATGACTTTTTCGAAGTGGAAGTCAATCTGGAAATTGCATAATTTTGTGATTTATGTACAATTCCTATGGAAAAAGTGTTTTTTCATAGGATTGATAAAAACTCAATAATTTCTCATTTTAATCACTGCAAATAATTAATTTTAGGATAAAAATTGTTTGACAGTGGTGAATAATTGATTTCTTTTTTAAAAAGATGTAAAAATAGAAGTTGAAAAACAAAGAAATACATAAGAATTTCCCAAAACAAAGAAATACACAAAGAAAATATTCGCTTTTGCAACTTTTGTTTTTAAATGTTGTTAGGAAATGTCATAAAGAACATTTATGCATAAGATGAGCATTTTCCAAGCACAAATTCTTGATATATCTATAATAAGGGCAAATTGGGGGGTGGGCCTATGTAAAACGCATGGTAGAAAAATGTCCCGCGTGTTACATGTCCCGCGTGTTACAATACAATCTTTTTTCAAATTGATCCTGTGTGAAACTCTAAAGTTTTGAGATGATGAAATTTCATATTCTGGTAGAGCACAAGATGCACATTAAGACCATACCAATTATGTTTTGATATTGTATATAAATTCAGAGGAATTCACATTCCAAGTCAAAGTTTAAAAATACCAACTTTCTCTGGCCCCGCGCGTTACGCTAGCAAAAAGTCGCATAAATTATTAATGCATGGGGAATTTCATTTTTTTTTTTTGCCGTTTGATAGAATTTGCTCTAAAGCATCTAAAATGTAAAACAAATTGGTGTTTCAATATTTCTTATAAGAGTAAGCTCTCTTTATCGCTCTGATGTCCCGCGCGTTACAGTTACAAAATAGCTTGGACTTGCCCTTTAACACATTTCAAAAGAAAACATCAGATACAATATTATATGGGGGTTCTAGTACGGGTGTGACTCCAATGCACACTTAAAATCCTTGTACAGCACTTTATGTGCAGGCTTATTCGAAAACATTTTGTTAAACTGTTGTTGTTGTTGTTTTGGGGGTTTTTTTGGGGGGGGGGATATAAATCTTGTTACTTTGTCCAAGTCTACCAAACTCACTAGCAACTGTAGTGGTTCTTACATGCTTGGATGTTTTCATCTTAATAAGAGGCCTTGCAACATTTAGTTTTTAAAAATCCAAACATCCAAACATCCAAATAAAATTTGGATAGAGCTCACCCTATTTTTTGGAAATCCATCTGTGACATGGACAGAAAACTCACATCATATAATGACTTTTAAAGGGTACCACCACCAAAAAATAATATTCTTATTAAAGAAAGGTACCATCTTTAGTATTCCATTCCATCAACAAGTTCACAAAAATATGTTTCCAGAAAAAAACAATATAATTGGAAACGCATCACCATTCTAAAGCATGCGTTCATGCGGTCTGAATTACGCAGACTGCTATGTGTGCGGTGAATTGCAATGCGTGCAGAGTGAACGAATTGCCCGGGAATCTATTGTTTACAAACGTGCGCGTGAATAGCTGCATTGGCGCACTCGCAAATGGTTGGCCCGTATGGAACCAGTAAATAGCAGTGGTTCCGTAAGTGGTGGAAATGAATTGCTTTGTTTATGAATTACACAACCCTTTGCAAAATGTTGGGTATCTATTTGATATCACAAAACGGTACCAAAACATATAATGTGTTGTTCTTTGCCTGGTGGTCCCCTTTAACAACTTTTAGTAACGTATACTGTATTTGCCGGTGTACATGTATAAACCACACCTGTGTATTAACCGCACCCCCAACTTTGGGTTGTCATTGAAGGGGAAAAATATTTTCTAGATGATAAAACTATGCTGGGAATCTTTGCAACATAATCAAACTATACACACATCCAATCCTTTCCCCTATAACTTTGGTAAAGTTTTAATACAAAGTCACATACTGGTTTCTGAATCCATTGAGCATAATTCATATTAGGAAAGCCTATACCAAGCTTTTTACTCCACATAAACTGATATTATAGGCTACAGCCATGATATGTGGTATTTTCATGAAACTTGTTTCTCTATCTCTGTGTATAAACCGCTCCCCCCCCCCCCCCCCCCCCCCCCGTTTTAGAAGTTCTTTGGTATGTAAAAACATGTGGTTAATACACCATCAAATACGGTACAACAAAATGTTGTTGGACTGGTACAATGTACATGAAGCATACATCACCAGTAGACCACAAGTGAGAAGATTGGTCCCAGCACTATTGTGGCGGGAGACGAGTAAAGTGCAGTTTTTGACACTAAATCTTTATTTGGGGGGGGGGGGGGGTTCCAATTTGTTATTTTTTATCCAAAATGGCCCTGGACCCATCCACCCACTTCCAAATCTTATTTGGTTGTTTGGAATTTGTTTAACTTTGCAAGGCCCATAAGAGGAGTATAAAAAAAAAATCTTCAAATTTCCTCTTCGTCATTGAGACATAATTTATATTTGAAAAATCCTGGGATCATTTGAACTGTTTAAAGGGATCTAGTAACTTTGTTGACATGTGCAAAAAGTGATGAATGATTGATGCAATGTATTGTTGTTATCTCATATGTCCACAGGGTATTGTGTGAAAATTTCAAGTCAAATGGACGTTATATGGCCGAGTAATGAGCAAAAATGCAAAGTGATATTCACAAACTCATTGCACTCACTTTGTACACGATTTTCGCGATCCGTTGGATTATTTAACATCTGAACACTTCAATCGAAAATATCTTTTTAACGAAAGGGAAATTTGAAAAACTGAAACCTGCTCCATGATTTTATTTTTAATACGTATACAACAAGGTATGAGGGAACCGCTAGAATTCCAATTGGATTTGATTTGGACAATGTTACCAAGTCCCTTTAAGTGATTTAGCAATAATTTAGCAAAAATAACAATTTGCATTTAGCATGGAATTTTCACAAATCACTTATTGGACATCAGATCACAGAAATACACATTTGATCAACTATTCATCAGTTTGTGCACATGTGTCTACACAACACTTTAACTAGATCCCTGTAAAGACGTTCTGTTCTCTATAGATTAATATTACAGTACTCTCCCTGATACAACATATTTGACAAATACAATATTATCTTGATATGGTTTCAGTACACGCGCCTGGATAAGCATTAAGTAAATGAATGAAGAGAACTAGACAGGAACGTGTATGGATTATTACTACAATTTAGGGTGCACATGTTCAATGCACCGTAACTTGAATGCATGTTCACGCATTATAATTTGCGCCATAAACCTAGCTCATTCATGATCGCTCGAGTAGAGCAATTCTTTGTCAACTTGATTTTGATTGTTTGCAAAGCATGAAATAAATATTCAACAGTAAACACAAGTAAACAATGGAAATCTGTCAATTATTGCACAATTGCCATGCAGTGCTACCGAGCATGGAGACTAAAATATGTCCATTGCATAGCAACAGCTTTATGTACAGTTCTAGGTCATGAACAAAGTCTATGGAGTAATGCAGATTGGTTCAATAAACCAATCAATGTATCAAAACCGCACATGTTATACAAAATTAAAAACATGAGACTAAGAACTAGACAAGAAAATGCATTTCATGGAATGATTTGGTTCTTGTAAACTTTAATGCAGTTTTCCTCAAGGCTATCTGTATCACAAGACATGTCAACAAAAGTTATGAGTTCCCTTTAATAAATTTAATTTTCTGTAAATGTTTAATTCTTATAAGATATAATATTGTGCCAAAACAAATAAAAGACATACATGTGTAAAATACATACATGTACTTTTTATGTACATACTACATGTAGGGCCAACTGCTATTCCTGCTTAAAAGACAAATTGATATTAAATTTGGTGTGATGCAGGGTGCGTGCACCATGCACGTATGTTCAATTTACAAAGTTTACAGAACTTCATAGCATGGAAGTTTTAAAATGGCTGATGAATCCCATGCGCACGTAGGAGGAAGTCAAATACTATGATGACATTTGTGTACTGACCTTTCACATACCCTACAAATTGCTAAGTACTTGAGCACTACGTGTATAGAAGTTATGATTTTCTTTTTTTGTATTGCCCATTCGATGGAAATAAAACAGATCTAAAAGACAATTTAGCTCATTTTAAACAAACTGCCCCAAAAGATTAATTTAATGGCATGTTTTTGTTTCCAGTATGTACGTAAATAATACCTCCATTTGTATAACCTGTACAATTATGAGCAAATGAAAATAAAATGTCATTAAAAAAATCACTTCAGTGGTGAAAACAGTCATCACGGTCTAACCACACGTCTCCTTAAAATATGACATGTCCTTATTATTAGAAAATTGGGTTGAAACTTTAAAGAAATATGATAGATGGCTAGATGATTAGAACTACAAGTTCATGTACATGTACAGGGGCATGATGAGTCAATTACCAACACAGCAGATATTATAACCCCTTCAAGCTGATCAATGATGAATGCATTAATTAGGTTTCTCTGACATGATGATTGAATTATCATTTAGGGTTTACAGAAGGCAGTATTAAAGGGAGTGTCCACCTTTTGCAAGCCAAATTTCAAAAGTTGCGAGGTTTTTGTCTTATAAATAAAGAAAATGTCAGTGAACAGCTTGCCTGAAAAAATTATGGCTTGAAATCCCTTTTTTGTGGAGTCATAGACCTTAAAATAATATAAGTGACAGAACGTTGTTTATATTCGATTGCGCGGCTTTGCCCATGCAAAATTTCGCTCACAATAGCTGCCGGCGCATTGCGGTGATATTGTAAAATCCAAATTACAGGGTTGTAAATTGTATGTGGGTGTTAAATTCACCCTCAACTGTCTACTGGAAACTGTTCAGACGATTTGTAAAAGGCAGACAATCCCTTTAAAGAAGGCAGCTGCATAGTACACAAAAAAGAGGTGCTGATCCTGTTTCGTATCAACCTAATGTACACAGAACAACTCTCTTCAAATACTGGAGTAAAATATCTCCACTCCAGTAAAATAGATCGCTGTCTCAACTGCATTTGCCCTAAGGACTTATTACCTATTTTGCTACATATGTATGTTTGGCATATCAGTTAACAACGTTGTTCTTTTTTTGTAATTTCTTGGGAGTAATTTTCTGTGAGATGTAATGAAGATGTTTCAAATCACAAGAGATACAATATTCAGTCTGTTGAATCTCTTTACTTCTCCCTTTCAGGACTTACAAACAAATGGATCCAATGCAACTCTTCAGTGACATAAACAAAATACATGGAGGCTCAGCCAAGTGTAATTTACCTAGATGAACTCAGAAAGCAAACGGAATAAAAAGAGCTCATGTCAAAAATGTATTTGTCCCCTTAATTATATGTCACAAGATGTACATTTATTATGATAATCAACAGGCTTCCTGAACAAATTATTAGATTTATGTAGTTTATAACTGTATGTTACAAACATTTTTATGTATGGTATCATTTTCAAAATTATAAGAAGCTACATTTGTGCATAAAGTCCACCCCCTCTTGTATGTCTGTCTGTCTATTACCATCTAGGCATATAAAGCTCTGTGAAAGCCACACATTATGCCTGAATTAACCCTTTATCAATACCTCATTTGTTGCAACTAAACACAGACATGTGGCAGAGTGTGGTTGCCTATTCACAGTGCACCAGCTAATTCAATGGAAGCCCCTCATGCAGTAACAATGACTGAGCCTGGATCAGTAAATCCCATTATGTATGCTGAATAGCTCAGTGCATGGTATCCTGCATAATGGTAATCAAGTACTTGTGCTTTGAATAGACAGGCAAACCACAAGAAAGGTGTAACAAGATCAAAGAAATAAACCCCTTTTCCCCTTCACTATTATCTTTGAGCATGCACAAGGGAGCTCACTAAATACATGTAATTGTTTCTTTATGATGCCATGGCCATTTGCTTAACTTTAACTGATATACATCCATGAACAATGCAAACATTAAAGGGAGCGTTGAGTATTGGTATTTTCCGAAGTCCCCCCCCCCCCCCCCCCCCTCCCCAAAATTAATTGTAACTGATTTGGTTGATTTCAATTCCATGTGAAAGATCATTTAAAAAATCATGGGAAATAATAATTCCCATTCAAATGCTCTCATTGTTGTGAAATTTGCTTTCAAAATATTATATAAAAGTGATTGATGTCCGGCTATCACTTTTAGAGAATGCTAGCGCGAAGCGCTAGCTTTCTAGGTCCTCCTATGCTTACCGCGCATGTACAATGTGTATCGCAAGCGCCGTTCGCCATTCGCATCGGCGGCCATCGCGATCATCTTTCGTTCAAAATCTGTTCGGATTCGCGCTAACACACGGAGAGAAGTCGAGGAGGCGCATAAATCATCGATTTTTAGCGGAATGGAGCGAAAAACCATAATTTTAATCCAACCGATAGTTGGATCACATATTGGAGAATGAATCGGTGGTAAGTACTAAGGCTGAGTCGGTTCGGTCGATCACACCGGTTACCGACCGTTTCAATCGGGACCCGGTTCGGTATATCGGGAAACAGTGCCCCGAAAAAAAATTAAAAAAATAAAATGTTAAAAAAGAAATTAAGTTTATCACAATAATGTAGCGGAATTCAAATAAAAACGGGGCAATTGATATCATTTACTTTAAAGAGTGGTTATTTTCGAGAAATTCTTGGTTCATTACTTCGTTTGACAGTCAGAAATTGAACAGGAAGCGCAAAATTGCTAGTCATTTGAACGATATTGTCGGCGGATGTGCACACAATGTTAGTCCGATACTCCAGGGGAGTTGTCTGATGGATCTTTGTATGATCCAGTTGATGAGCCAGTGCATTCAAAAAGTGGCTCAAAATACGTTTTTTGGTCATTTGCACCATTTAAAAATGTTTTGATATTCTACTTACATGATTTCATGGCGTTTGACAGCCGAACAGAAACAAAAATGAGCCCCAAAACAATGAAAACAACTACTCAAAACATCGATAAAAAACGACTACATCGCTCCCATTCGCTCGTATACCCTGTGTGCAAGTTACGGGTCTCTTTTTCTTCCGCGAGATTCATACGCTGGGCCGGTGGAACTATGTTCCAGTCCGCCCTCTATCGGCAAGATCCATCCGCCAGGAATTGGGGAAGTCCCCAGCGGATGGATATCTTGCGCAAGAAAAGAGACCCCGTAACTTGCACACAGGGTATACGAGCGAATTGGAGCGATGTAGTCGTTTTTTATCGATGTTTTGAGTAGTTGTTTTCATTGTTTCGGGGCTCTTTTTTTTTCTGTTCGGCTGTCAAACGCCATTCGAAATCATGTAAGTAGAATATCAAAATGGTGTTGATTGCGAAAAGGCTAATTTATAGCCACTTTTTAAGGGCATGCAGTGGCTCACAGTCACAAGCGATCGTACATGTGATGTTTCCCCCAGACTAGCGGGCTAAGTTTCTGTGAACCGTGTTGCGAACTTGCGATGGGCAATGGTGAACAAACGATGAATTTACTTCGAAAAAAAAAAAAACTTTTCATGCGAAACTGAGTTAATTCTGGATACTGTAACTATTTTCCCGTAAAGATTGATATGTAAATCCATTAAAGCCTCAGTATTTATTATGTTATTTGCATATAAAAAGAGCAATATAAGTCCCAAACAGTGCATTTTGCCGATGCGTGCACGATTGCGTGATTTTACCGGTCCGAGTTTCGACGGTAAAAATTTATCGGGATACCGGTTCCCGACCGGTAAAAGCTTATCGGGACCCGGTTCCGACAATTACCGACATGACTCAGCCTTAGTAAGTACCGTATCATATGTATAATTTTAAGCACAATTAGCGTGCATAAACAATATTAATTTTCAGTCTAGATTTAATTTGACTCTCGAGTTGTAACGGCTCTTTTTGAATGATAACAGGGGTTTTACTTTGTTGTTTGTAATTGTGTATACTTTTCGAGCATGGTGGAGTTATAACTATTAGTTTGTACCGTAATGGTGCAGGTTTTGGTTACTAAAGTTAAGTTTGACCAATACTCAACTATCCCTTTAATAGTATACAAGTGCACAAGTTACACATTATAAATAAGGTGCACATAGATAAAAAGAAATAAACCTCTTTATTATTACAAGTACATGTACTGTAAGTATGCACATGAGAGCATTATACGAATGAATAATTCTTTCATTACATTGTCAATGCTAGTTGTTAATTGAATACATCACATGAAATACACCCATGGATGTAGAATGCAAACCTTATTATTGATTACTTTTCACAGCATTGTACAAGATGAAACAAAATTCAATGCGAAGGCAGAATGGAATGATTTTGAGGATTGTTTGCAGTGTCCATCTACTGATCTAGTAGTATGACAAATGTTAGAAAGTAGAAAATGTAAGTTAACTGCACTGTTATAAAGATTTTTGTCCACATCAAGCAAAACCAAAAATCGAGAAGTTTGTGGTTTTAAAGTGCAAGAAAACTATTTTTTATTGAGCACTTTGTAAATCAATGCACGTACTGGTCTGTATCATTGGTCATCGAAATTAAACAAAATGTTTTTTTTTTTTTTTTTATAGATTTGCTATAAATTTGTACCAGTAGTTTGTGTAAAATTGCAGTGCTGATCTAACAATAGATATAAATATTACATCACACTTATAAAAAGCCTAAGTACTTCCTATTTCACTTTTAGTATCTCTTTCCACATACAGTAATCATTGCAGAGCTGACCTAACAATAGATTTAAAGGGGACCACCATGCAAATAATAAAACAGGCTTGTATGTTTTGGTACATTTAATTGATATTAAATAGATGTCCAACACTTTCCAAAGGGTTGTGTCATTTATTTATAAATTATACAATTAATGTCCAACACTTACGGAACCATCAAGGCCTCATGGTTCAGTATGCGCCAAACGTCTGTGAGTGCGCCAATTCTATTCACGCATACGTCTGCAGACCTATGAACAATGTATACTTAATTACATATGGTAAGGAGTTTTCCAATTAAATAATTTGTCTGGAAACCCATTTGTTTACCTTATTGTTGGAATGGACTACAAAAAATGTCACCTTTCATAATATTATTATGGGGTGTTTGTTCCCTTTAAGTATATTACATCACACTTATAAAAAAAGTCTACATGTACTTCCTATTTCACTTTTAGTTTCTCTTTCCACAGTATGCATACAGGTATGTACAATTAGTGCATTCAATGCCAATTTTGTTCAACTAGATGGCTATATTGACCAATCCAGCATTTATAATCATTATAACAGTGCTTGTAGGTTTTTGTAGCATACATTTTTGAATGCTGAGTTGCTAGCATCTAATTTTGAAAATATACCCATCCTAAGAGATTTTTGTTAAAAATACAAAGATTTAAAAACCACTGTTGTTTGGTATATTACTGAAAAGTATAGATTTAGTACACTGTGTCTTAATCAACCAAATTCACTTGCATCACTATTGGTTCTTTCATGTCTGGTTCTTTTCTCTATTACTTAAAGGGATCTAGTAACTTTGTTGACATGTGCAAAAAGTGATGAATGGTTAATGCAATGTATATTGTTGTTATCTCATATGTCCACAGGGTATTGTGTGAACATTTCAAGTCAAATGGACATTGTATGGCCAAGTAATGAGCGAAAATGTAAAGTGATATTCAGTAACTCACTGCACTCACTTTGTACACCTGTAGAAGAAAAACTCGCCCAGAGTTTTTCTTATCTGAATACTTCAATCATACATATCTTTGTAACGAAAGTGAAATTTGAAAAACCGAAACCTGTCCTGTGATTTTATTGTTAATACGAATACAACAAGGTATAAGGGAACCGCTAAAATTAGAATTTTATTTTGAGGATTTGGACAATGTTACTTAGTCCCTTTAACCCATGCAGGACTGCACCCCACAATACTCGGGCGTGGGTCTATGGAGATTAGAGAATACATGTTATTAGCAAAATAAATCAGTCCTGTAGAAAGATCTGCAATTGATTGTAAAAGTGCAATTAATTGCAAGACAGAAAAAATGTACATTTGCACATTTAGTCACATGTTCTGACTTGCAATTAATTGCAACTATTGCTGGGGGCCCTTAACTGGTTAGTAACATATTACATAAGTATGAAACCAGCTTTTGTTATTTTTCAAATTGTCTCTTTGCTATTGAAATATTTATGATTTGATTTGATTTGAAAAAATCCCTAGGATCATTTCAACTGTGTACAGAGTAATGGCAATGTGTTAGCAAATAGCAACATGCATTTTGCTCTGAATTACTCTGCCGTATGATAATCTTTTGACATGGAATTTTCACAACACCAATTTTCACACCATGTAATGCAGTAAGTCGGCATCCTGTGTTTACAGCAATTTGATCAATATCTTCCCTACAGCTACAGACTATGATATCTCCTTCAATTAGCAGCATAACAGTAGGCATGATCCTCATAATGAATTGACATTGACAATTTCCTCAGGAAGTTAATTTTTAAATAATTTCCTGTACCTGACGTTGTAAACAAAATCCAGAGTAATAGCAATTTCACTCAGTCTCCTTTCCAGCTTAGGCAAATATATCACATGTGTACAATTGATGACCATGATGAGGGAAAAAAAGAAAAGTGCCCATTGTACACAAGTAACATCCCTGACAGGTTCCATAATACTGCTTTACTTTGCAAAACAGAACAATTTTTGTTGGCCCTGTTAAATGGCAGTTGAGCTGCTATGAAAGGTTTAACTGTATTTGCATAATTTACATTTTTCTGCTTTTCATTAAATTTTAAAGGGATAGTACAGTTTAGGTGAAACTTAATTTTAATGGAATTAAATCAGAGTTAGTTGTAAATCAAGACATTAAAAATTAACAGTTATAACATGACCTGTCGGCTGAACACATTTTCATTCAAATAGCAGCATTTAATGCAAGAGGTTGCCCTTCAGCCACCTGAAAGTTTCATTTTTTCTCAAACATTGTGAATGTTTCATTTGTTTAAGTATTATTCAAAAGATATATTATCAAAACAATGTATGCAGGCCTTATGAATATTCCCTTAAATCATCATATAAATATGGGACCCACTACCTTCACAGAGAAATTAATTCTTGAAGTGTCCTCCCAAAACTGTACTACCGTATACCTTTAAATGTTTAATGTACTATTTGTTACTTAAATATGATGAAGTTCTCTGTTCAAAAAAGTAAAACAAAATAAATTTTAATCATACAAAACAAGTAATAATATTTGCACTAAAGTTGATGAAACTGCTAGATTGTAATGTATCTTTGTAGGGTCCATGCATCAATCACTACAGATAAGTCCTCTATTTATACAACTGAACAAAAAAATACAGAGGGGATCGGGGCGAATTCGCCTCCGAAATGCCAAAAAGAGCCCCCCAAAATTATAAAAGAGACCCCATAAATTTGAATAGAGTTCAACCCAAAACAAATTTTAGAGTGTAATTTTCATGCAGGAAAGCTTGAAAAGTAGCCCCTGAAAAATGAATATTATTTGTTTTCCCTGAAGCGAACTACTACTCAACTTAGATACATATTGCCTGGAGTAGGAGTATGAAACAATTATAAATGTATGTTAAAATCTGGCTAAAATTGTCAATTTTTTAAAATAATTTTTTGGTCTAAATTTAAGATAAACCAAAATACATCATTAGAGTAGATCATCTTAGTCCAAACAATGAACATTGAACTAAAAACATGCCCTTACTCCATGAATAGAGTCTATAGAGACATAAATGTAATTTATGATTCTACTAAAAAGTTTGTTTTGCAATCATACAAGTCAATTGTTAATAAAAAATAGATACATTATCAGAAACATACCTCGTGATCCATTGTCAAAACAAAATGAGTAACACCATCAAAAGAGTAAGTCACATAAATCCAGAGAGATTGGCACACTCAGAGAATCAATCATCCTTACAATTATGTCCACTCAAGTCTCGGCAGCGGGCTGACGATATTACCAGCTATGCTGGGCAAACTGCAGACTATGGCAGTCACACAAATTATTCCGATCTATCCCACTTCCACCAAAGTCTGCCCACTTCAATTCAGTGCCATGCAGTAGAGCCTTGAGTTTGAGCCAAGCAAGATCGAGCAATCAGATAGAAACGTCTACTAGCCTGGCGCATGTAAATCCCTGTAATATATCTCACCAGCTTCGAGTGTGAGCGCAAATACACTATCTCTTGTATTGTGTGTGTTGATGAGTGTGATTTTTTTCTTTCTCGAAGCCCGAGTATGGTTGTGTGTGTGGATGTGGATGTGTGTTGTGATATATGGGTACATCCACACGTATGGTAATGATACGCTGCATGCACTGGACGCCCACGCACCAATGGATCCTAGAGTTTCTGTGCGCAAACGTAACATGCTGGCGGGAGCTTCCCTACAATGTACATATGCATGGGCTGGAGGGTCCTGAAGTGATTGACATGCGGACTCCTTCTGGCAACTCATTTCATTTCAGAGTATTTTCATTTTCATGTCATATTACATGAATTGCTAAATTGGGATAACTATATTGATATTTAATGGGATGATAAAAGCACATCTTGCACAAATAAATATGAAATTACCATCTCTTGTTTTTAATTCACAAAATTTTCTATAAACAAATGTTAAAACAACAAATACAAAACCTATATTTCTAAGTAGATGAATATCTAGATCTGCATTTGCGAAAAGATCTTTATAATTGTTATCATTGGAACACAGGAATCCGACAGGACGCAAAAGGTACTAAACCAATATTTATTTTACAATCAGAAATATTCTGAACCCTACTCTAGCCTGGACTTTTTCAGCTTATCATCCAAAACTTAGGCTTAGTCAATCAATGGTAAACATAAAACCAGGATACAGCATTGTATTGACAAATCCTGTTAGGTAAGTAAGTCTGCACATGTATTTGAACTGAGAGAGGGAGCCATGCTCACGGCAGAAATGGGAAGGTTCAATTCCAATCAAATTCTACATGTATGTAGAACGACTGAGAAAATTTGAAGGTCTGTACAAGGAGGTACACCTCCACAGTACTACTAGTCACATCCTTGGTCTGTACTACCGTAAAACTCTGTGTATAAGGCGCACTCGTGTATAAGGCGCACCCCCAACTTTTTTTTTTTTTTTTTTTAGTGCTGTTGGAATGCTAACATCACTGTTCTAGGGCATAACAAGGGCTTAATGTTTAATGTAGCATTCTAAAACATAGTGGTTATTACAAAAATTGCACATTTATTGAGCAATAACACTGTTGCTCATGAATATACATATGGCACTGGTTTTTTTAAAGATGCCAAATGTGTCAACCAACATGGTCAAAATTGAAATTAAGTGAACTAACTTCAAACATGTTTTTTTAACATTGACACAACTTACATTTACGTGAAATATAAATATCTGGGCTTAATCTATCCCCAATTCTGCGAAATATCTATGGACATTTAGGATTTCCTATATTTAAAAGAAAAATATGATATATTTTCACATTGCCATACTAAAATCCTACTATTCCAAATGGCATTACAAATAATACAAATAATTAAAGTGGGCTTCTGACATCATGTGTGCCATTTTCGGGGCTTCTGTTTCTTAAATTTTAGTTTTTAGGTCATTTTAAAGTGAAAAATAGCCTTAAAATTTGAATTTTGCAATTTGAAGTTTTTGTAATGCAAATTTTGTTTACTGTTGTTGGTTCAAACTTATTGTATGGAAACAATACATGATAGGACATATTTACATGATATAAAATTGGAGCAAGACACTTGCAAACAAAATTCAAATTTGATTCTTGTATGTGTTTTGGACGTTACACATTGTTAACATTTACCCTTTTTTAACACTTCTATGACCAGTTGTGGTTTAAATCTTTGCTATTTTGGAATATTTAAATACAGAAAATATATGTTTAGATGTAAATCTATCCAAATTCTTCTTTGAAATGGTCAAATTAACTTCATAGCACAGAAAGGGGTCTTCTATCAACCATAGACATTATAGTACAGTACAGTACATGTAAACTTGATTTATATATAATTATATGTTCAGATCTCCAAAGTAGAGACAATTTTAAGGGTTTTAGTGAAATTATGAAGTACTGTGTACCTAGTACTACAATAACTACAATTTGAGAATTGTGATCTGTAATTTATTGTAGTAAAGTTGCATTATGTTATGACATACCCTATTTTGTTTCGGACGTTACATGGTGTTAACATCACTTCAAAACATATCTTAACTCGCTTTGTTTGCACGATTTTGCAAGCAAAACCCATAAATATGTGCATTAATTGAACTCCCAACGAAAGGGATAGTGAATGAAGTCCATATTGATAGACAAAATCCAAGATTTTGTACAAATATTACATGTAATTAGAAACTGTTATTAATATACAGCAACGCTCGAAATTGGCGTAGGCCCGATGGCCCGGGGCCAGTAAAAGTTGCGGTCGGGCCAGTAAAAACATGAAAATGCCAAAGTTTGGTGGCCCGATCGGGCCACCAAATGTTTAAACCATAAGAAGACAACATCAAGGAATATGAATCTCAAGTTTGACACCTCTTAAAAACACTTTAATTGTGATTTAAATATTTGCAAGAAATGAAAAGGACGGACATAAAAAGTCGCAAGCGCACTTGCGCTAGTTGAATTAATCCTTATTTATGCCTACAAATATGTGCTATTTCCTCATATGAACACTCTCCCTTGAATTATCTACTTCTTGCATGATAAATCATGGTAAAATTAAACAACTTCCAGAGGTGTGTAATGACTAAAAGTAAAAGCATATGCTTATGCTGTTTTCTTAATTTCCCACACACCCCCTGGAAGCCTTTGCAACATGTAGAATATAAACATAGAACAACCAATCCACAGAGGGAGTATGTGTGCATACTAAGACCTATCAAAACACATGTCTAACTTTTCACATTCATTCATATTGCAAAGTGCAGTGTGCTTGCCTTTGCGATACCGTCCGCGATACCGTCAATAAAGGGGAATAATTTCATCTTTCGGATCATTATTCATATTTTTGAAGGTATTAGAAAGAATCATTTTTACAAGGTAGAGACTTGTGACTACTTGGAATTATTTTAGCTTGTAAAATAACAAAGATTTAAGTGATTTCATTTCCCGATTTGAAAAGTTATCTTAGCTATGCTCAGTCCCATGTGTGTTTTTTTGTGTTGGAGATGTTATGGACCATAAAATAACAAAATCGTACATGGAAAAGAGCTTAGTTTCATCAGTTGATGACTCTTAGATGAAACTGCTCGATTCTAGGTTTTGTTTTGTTTATTCAGTGATGGATTTCTTTAATGATGGTGGTAATTTTAACACATAACTTCCATAATTTACCAATTAATGACCAAGTAGTCATGACCATTGTTTTTCTTTGTTTGTAAATTTTATTTTCGGGCCACCAGAAAAAAAGATAATTTCGAGCATTGGAATACAGTAACAAATGAGGCTAAACATTGCCCAGTACCCTGAAACTATGAATATGGTTATTGTTTTAATTTTACTTTTGTTTTTCCTTATTTTTTTCGGGCCAGTAGATTTTGGTTTCGGGCCACCAAAATTGGAAAAATACTAATTTTACTGGCCCGACCGGGCCACCAGCAAAAAAAGTTAATTTCGAGGGTTGTATACAGTCAAAGGATGATCGATGTGACTTTCCAGAGTTTCCTTCATCATTTTACAAAAGATAAAAGTATATGTAAATTGTACAATGACATACATTGTATATGATTTGAATTTTCCATTTTCTTATTTTGATAAAACATGAAGCTCAAACTAATTTTATCAAACTATTATCGAAAATTAGAATAACTGTCATAAATGCATTACTGATCAATATGATATTAGCAAAACGTCAAATTCAAGTTATAATGGCACATGTACAGTAGGTTACACTTGTATGTACCACATTTTTAAGGTTATGGTCAAGAAAATGTATTTGTTCCAGCAGATATGGTTACATTTTTCAAACATAGCTGACTTGCGCAAAAATGTAATTGATCATAAACCAGTAATGTTCTGAAAATTGCCTTAACCCGTTGAGGACTGGTCCCGAAATATTTCGGGCTTGAGTCTATGGAGAATGCGTGTCATACCAAAATCAATTCGTCCTCAACGGGTTAAGAATAAGATAAGGAATTATCTTGGTGTACATGTACTGTACCTATAGTTTACATGGCATATGCCATAGTATTTCAAAACTAACTTTTGTTTTAACATGTGGAATTTTTAAATACAAATGATTAACATTTTAATTAGTGTCAGTAAAACATGTGGATCAACGCAGATTATTTTCTTCTTATCAAGTTTAAGTATATATGAAAAAAACATGTTTTGCAACTTTGAGTAAATTTAGCATAGTTATACTGTACTTTTGTATACCACTAAAAGGCTCTGTTAATGAAAATGTCTATATTTCCACTAAATGAATAATGAAACAGAGACATAACATTTGTTTCTTATAGAACATTATAAAGGCAATCAACCTAATAATGCATTTGATGTGATACAAAAAACAAAATCAGTATACATGTAGTTCTGTGTGTACTTTACAACATGAACAATTATGGGGCAAAAATAGCAATTCCTCACATTTTATAAATAAAAGTTCCTTCCCAAAGACAAATAACTGATAATTTATTTTTCAAAACACTTTTGCTTGGAGCAGGAAGCATATAGATCATGAAAAATGTAGATAATACTTTTTTAAATGTTCCAAATTGAATTTTTTGTGCAATCAAAATGTGTGTTAACACCATTTTTGTAACGTCCGAAACGAGCTCACAATACCATACAAAATATTCTGGAAATGGTAAACAAAATACAGGAGTTGTTGCAGCAGGTAGTGTTTCAGTTCCACAAAAGAAAGGTTATTGTTCCAAGTAGATTAGTCATATCATTCACTATAGGGCAATTCCAAGGTAACAGCGTGACGGTAGGAGGGTGTTTCTCATGATGAAAGTCTAAATAACTCACAAAATAAAAATGTCCAGAACCAAATTTTGATATGCATCTGTTACCACTATCCTACCAATTATTTAAAATAGGAAAGAAAATCCAAATTCCCACTAAATTATGAATTATGAATATCAATATCTGCGGTAACAGCGTGACGGCAAAAAGACATGGGTTTCTTACATGGCAAGAAACTAAGCAAACTCTGTGAACTACAGGAACATTTTGCAATTTTGTCACATTGATTCTTTGTACTAGACATCAAGCTAGAACATCCAAATAAAAATGTAGAAAAAATCCAATGTTCATAGTAAATATGATATCATAAACGTATCTGTGCACGGTAACAGCGTGACGGTAACAGCGTGACCTCTGAATTGTACATGTTATATATATGGGAGATATTGATGAGATGAATAAGATTATATAATTTTGATGTAGTCATCCAGAATCTATACAGAACTAGATGAATGGGTAATATAACCCAGATGCTCTGTAATGATGGTTCGCATGACACAAATTTGCAGCCTAGCACCCTCTATTGATCAAAAATGTTTTTGGACAAAATTGAAATTCTTATCTTTTTCATAATTTAGTTTGAGGAACCATCAAATATCAAACCCAAAATACAAACTTAATTGCAACAATGAAATATTAGACCTTTGACATCTGACCTTTGACCTTATTTCTCAAATTAGCATACAAATGTTTAATTTTATGTCGGCACAGTGCATATCTACAAGTGATTTGTTTCATGTAACATGATTTCAATGTCAGTAAGTTTTTGTGTTTAAATTGGTAATTATCCGAGTGACCTTTGACCTGTGCTCCAAACATTTTCATAGAATTTTCTTCTATCTACAGTACTCTTTCTAACATTAATTCTGGCATTTTTTTGTGAGATAAAAAATAAACTACAATAATTTGACCTGTTGACCTTTGACCCCATGACCAAATTCTATAATCAGGTCATCTACTTCACTGAACGCATACCAGTATTAATTATCATGTCATCCTTCAAGGATTCTTGAAATATCTTGAGAATAATATATTTTTTGCATATTAATTAGCTGTGACCTTTGACCTTTGACCTCATGGCCCCAAAATGTATCAGATAATCTATACCTCTGAATGCATGTCTTGTACAAAGTTTGAACAGAATCCATCCGACCATTCTTGAGATATTGCAAAAAAAAAGTAGGTTGCGTCACGCTGTTACCCAAAAAGTAACAGCGTGACCAAATTGATATTGCTTAGATTAATTAGTGGTAAAAGATAATGCTGCTATTTAGCATCCATAATATAGCCCTATGGGTGAATGAAGAAGAAACAAAAAATAATTTCATTCCCATTCATATTTTTCCAGAAATATTAAAAATACCTGTTTTTAGGGTAACAGCGTGACATATATATGACTATAAATGAAAAAGTCACTGAAGCAGAACAAAGAGTGAAAATGCCAAAATAGATATTTATCTGATAAATTGAAGTAATGTTAGTACCAACACTGAAAGAAAATTTTATGAAAACCTATTTTTGCAGCTCTTTTAAGCTTAATATTTAAAAGTATATTTTGTGAAAATAATTGAAAATTAATTTATGCTAATTAATTCCTATGAAATAATAGTTTACGCCAACAAATTTTTTGAACAAAATGCATTTCTGAATAGTTTAATCTTTAAGCTTTAATTTGATACCAAATATGTTATGATTCGACGAATTTGAAAAATGGGTGCTTATGTCAATGTTTGCTTGGAATTGCCCTATATCAAGTGTCTTGTAAATCTTTAGTGGTTACAAATTAGCTGAGAAAAATCGATGAAAAATTGGTGAAAATGTGGATTTGGGGCAGACTAAGCATCTAAATGTTATTAAAGCATCATGTATTTTGCTGATTATGTTTCATTTACATGATCTAAATGAATAATAATAACCATATATTATCATTTTGAAAATAAATGCAATAAAATATCAATTTTGTGTTAACACTTAACAATTACCCCATGTAACGTCCGAAACACATTTGTTTACATTGGTTGATCTCAAACATTTGTTTTGGCAATTAATTACCCAATTCATGTGTAAATTTGTTTCAAAATGAATACTATTTTATATTATGATGATTGATTCATATAATGTGCCCTTTCCTGTGACTTATGAGCTTATAAGTTACATTTTTGGTTTCAGACGTTACATTTGTTTCAAATGTTAACGGAAAGTTAACTTTAAAGATATAATCATAATACAATAAGTTATTGCATTTTGTTTTTCTGTGATGGGAAGGTACATCAAGTCTCTTCAAAACTGAGATAAATAATTGTTTGTTTTATCCCCCTTTTAAAAATTATTTCTAAAGAAATATTGTTTCGGACGTTACAAAATTGTTTACGGAAAATGAGAGCATGTGTGCATTTCATCATGTTTTTTTTTTTTTTTATCGCTGGCTTAAGAAATCAGTCATTTCCCTTTTAGGCAATATGATGAGGAAACTGTTAGTTCAATTTTCATACTGATATCATTTCAATAAATTATGATACTGGTAGGGGTAATGAGGGGTTAAATTGTTAACGGAGGATGTAACGTCCGAAACACCAATTTTGATGGCATTGTACTGTCAAAATATTACTTTACATATTAAGCGCCGTTAATTTTCTGAAAGTTTAACTCACACTCGTTCATAATTATCAACAAATAAAAAAACAAAAAAATCTGTTAGTGTTTTTTTATACCTGAACATAATTGAACCCATTTTTGGTTGACAAATTTCCGTTAACAATTGGCCCTTTAGGGTTATCTGACCTATATAAAGGGAAGTCCAAATATTTTCGTTAAGGTACTGTATGGGAGATCAATCTAGGTGGATGCTATAAGAAAATACAAAAATAAGTTTTCAGTTCAGTATGTTTTTAAAAATACAGGCCCTCAAAGTGCCATTAAGCCTTTTGGCACCTTTAAAAAAACCAGAGCCATATATTCATTACATAACAATGCTCACTCAATATGTAAAATACTAAATTCATTAATAACTTTTTTTAATGAGAAAAATGTATAACCACTGGTTAGAAAATTGAATATTAAATGAGTGCTGCTACTCACGAACATTTGAATAATCAATTAGTAGCAGTGTAACTGCTTAAAAAACTTGTATTTTTTTTCTAACCACTATCATTTATGTAGGAAAAAGGTATTTAAAAAATTAAATGTTCCCCTCACATCAAGCTCTTGTCATGTCCTAGAACAGTGTAATACGCATTGAACATGACTACAGGGTGTCCCTAAAAAAAAAAAAAAATGTAACTATTATTATTTATTTATTTATTTTTATTTTTTTTTGGTGCACCTGTGTATTTATAAAGGTGCACCCCCCACTTTGAAAATTTTCCGACGGAAAAAAAGTGTGCCTTATACACAGAGTTTTACGGTAATGTATTACATATGCCTCAGTCACATTTGCTCTACGGCTAGGATACGGCGGCCCTAGGCCCCCAAAATCGAGAGATACTTGCTGCGGCCGCAGAGGATTTGCGGTGGCCTCAGGGTCGCCCTAGGGCATATATCCCTATCTTTTAAAGGCCGCAGGGGTTGCCATGGGATTATAGCACAGAGTTATAACTTTTTTCATTTCTAGGTTCGCCGTAGCAATTAGACACACCGTAGCCATGACGTAGAGCGGTTCCATGGCGACCATACGTCGAACAGGATTTCATTCATGTAGGATATAATAAATTGCTATTCCATGAATGACGTCATAGATGCCGGGTGATCATATTGAGCCCATAGAGATGCGTGTTATAGAACTTCCCTGCGAGCAGAGGTCTTGTTTGAGCTTGCGAAAGATGCTCGACGAGATTTCTCAAAGAGTTATTTAAAAAGAAATACAGCATATTTTCACCCGTGAATATCAATAAGTTCCAACGAATATTCTAGAGATGCATTTCATGTATAACGTAGTGGTATTCAAATTTTTAAAATACGACAATGGTGCACATTGTACATCATTGTCCTTTTGGGTCGTGACACTAATTCGTCATTTAACAATCGGCCGCGGTGTGCACTGCACTAGCTGTATGTGTAATGTATGAATAACAATTTTATCCATACAATTACACGTGTGTAGTATGTAAAGCAGGTTAATTACTCACTTTGATGCGCGCGTTTTGCCTTTGGGTGCGCATTAGTTGTTAAGGCGCATAACCATGAATGGAAAGATAGCGCAATACGCGCTCTGCGCTAGGACTATTGC
The DNA here is from genome assembly GCA_037951105.1 of Echinarachnius parma. Classification (NCBI taxonomy): domain Eukaryota; kingdom Metazoa; phylum Echinodermata; class Echinoidea; order Clypeasteroida; family Echinarachniidae; genus Echinarachnius; species Echinarachnius parma. Next base: position 419,892 of record JBAMJV010002623.1, on the reverse strand, counting down.
GCAAAGGGGGTCAGTGTCACAAACAGAATATAGTCAGTCCAGTGATGGTTCCATGATCAATGTTTTGTTTTTCTTTATATTTTTCTTTAATTTAATTGAAATCATTTATTTTTGTGATGATTATGATTATGCGAAGGATAACAAATATATCATGCACTATTTCGAGCCACTAGTGAAATTATGGATTCCTCGGTGACAGAAAAAGCACTATGTTCTTCGGGTCTATGACCCTCAGAACATAGTGCTTTTCCTGTCACCTCGGAATCCATAATTTAACTAGAGGCTCTCAGTGCATGGTATATTTGTTTACTATTCTTTTTCTTGTTGTGTACACTCCTAATGCAACAATCTTACAATAAGGCAACCCTCGAAATTAACTTTTTTTGCTGGTGGCCCGGTCGGGCCAGTAAAATTAGTATTTTTCCAATTTTGGTGGCCCGAAACCAAAATCTACTGGCCCGAAAAAAATAAGGAAAAACAAAAGTAAAATTAAAACAATAACCATATTCATAGTTTCAGGGTACTGGGCAATGTTTAGCCTCATTTGTTACTGTATTCCAATGCTCGAAATTATCTTTTTTTCTGGTGGCCCGAAAATAAAATTTACAAACAAAGAAAAACAATGGTCATGAATTGTCATGACTACTTGGTCATTAATTGGTAAATTATGGAAGTTATGTGTTAAAATTACCACCATCATTAAAGAAATCCATCACTGAATAAACAAAACAAAACCTAGAATCGAGCAGTTTCATCTAAGAGTCATCAACTGATGAAACTAAGCTCTTTTCCATGTACGATTTTGTTATTTTATGGTCCATAAAATCTCCAACACAAAAAAACACACATGGGACTGAGCATAGCCATAGACAACTTTTCAAATCGGGAAATGAAATCACTTAAATCTTTGTTATTTTACAAGCTAAAATAATTCCAAGTAGTCACAAGTCTCTACCTTGTAAGAATGATTCTTTCTAATACCTTCAAAAATATGAATAATGATCCGAAAGATGAAATTATTCCCCTTTATTGACGGTATCGCGGACGGTATCGCAAAGGCAAGCACACTGCACTTTGCAATATGAATGAATGTGAAAAGTTAGACATGTGTTTTGATAGGTCTTAGTATGCACACATACTCCCTCTGTGGATTGGTTGTTCTATGTTTATATTCTACATGTTGCAAAGGCTTCCAGGGGGTGTGTGGGAAATTAAGAAAACAGCATAAGCATATGCTTTTACTTTTAGTCATTACACACCTCTGGAAGTTGTTTAATTTTACCATAATTTATCATGCAAGAAGTAGATAATTCAAGGGAGAGGGTTCATATGAGGAAATAGCACATATTTGTAGGCATAAATAAGGATTAATTCAACTAGCGCAAGTGCGCTTGCGACTTTTTATGTCCGTCCTTTTCATTTCTTGCAAATATTTAAATCACAATTAAAGTGTTTTTAAGAGGTGTCAAACTTGAGATTCATATTCCTTGATGTTGTCTTCTTATGGTTTAAACATTTGGTGGCCCGATCGGGCCACCAAACTTTGGCATTTTCATGTTTTTACTGGCCCGACCGCAACTTTTACTGGCCCCGGGCCATCGGGCCTACGCCAATTTCGAGCGTTGAATAAGGCCATGAAAAATAAATTGGTGAATTGGCGTAACCCGCCCGACCCTAAAGGTTTTTTCTTATTTTTTATTTATTTGTTTTTTTTCTTTCTTTTTTTTCTTCAAATTGTGATATGTGTTATGTGTGTGTTATATGTGTGTTTTTGTGTATTTGTGCGAATCCTGCAAAAAAGAAAAAAGAAAAAAGAAAAAGAAAAAAAAACCCTACCTACCTACCTACCCTAATTTTTGGTTGCCCGTTACTCCAATCCAAAAAAAAAAAATTTTGGCCTAAGGGATATAAAATTAAATACTTCCTGCATACAAAATTGGAAATAGGGTGTTAAAAAACTACTAATATACACACATTCAGAAAAAATAAATCAGTTCAATTGTAGATCGAAATAGGGGGAAATATGTATTCATGACACTGCTGTACATGTACTTTGAACTTGTGTTCATTAAAACATTGCCTACAAGCATGTCCTTTCTATATTTCAACATAATTCAAATTCCCAAGATACATACATTTGACAAGTTAGTAGAAGACAAGAACTGGTCAGGTAATACCAGAGGTGGGAAATCCCACTTTGGAAAAACACCACAAAATAAAGTGCCTGTACAGCAAATATAGTCTTGGGACATGCATGTTTGAGTTTGCAGTAAAGCAGACTACTCTGTATGAAATATTGCACAGATGTAATGTTTCTGAGAAAGCAGGTAGATTTAATCAGTGAACCAAATTACTTGAGGGGGGAATGGGAAACTCATGGAGATGTAGTACTTCCTGTATCGTGGCTCCTAAGGAAGCAACAACAATGAACAGTTAGGCTATCTATAGTCTACAGATCTATACAACTACAAGGTGTGACAATACAATTATGTGATTAAGACAAGGGCTCCCATTGCAGAAAGAGTTACAATCGATTGTAAGTAACAATTGATTGTAAGTCAGATCAAGGAGGTACTAATACCTCCTTGGTCAGATCATGTGTTCTAAATGCTCAAATCTGATTGGTTCAATCACACAAATTTTCCGACTTACAACTTAATATAGTAACTTACAATCGATTGCATCTCTTTCTGCAACGGGCCATGGTCTTGGGAAGCAAAGAGGTCAAGTTTTACTGAACAAGTCATCCATTTCCTTTTCTAAAGTTCAGCATAATAAAATGATGTGTATGTTACAGGCTATTAAAAGATCGTCCCATTGTTTCCCTTTGACAAGGGCAGGTTCAACCTCTTTTCCAGTTTTCTGGTAGGTTACAGGGCTACCAAATCCCTGTAAAATGTTGGTATCACAAAACCAAAATTGGGTGGCTCCAAACAATGAAAACATTACATATTCTGCAATTTGATTGCCAAGTAGGGCAATAAAGAAGTATAATTTGTGTTACCCAGATGGCTAGAAGACAAGAGCTAAATTTTGAAGGCATTCTTAATTATAAAACAAAACTAGGCTAATGGCTCTGTTATGGCAATAGCAGGAATATAAAATAGTTGGTACCCTAAAAAACAACAATTATTATGAATCAGGATTTTTCTCTAATTTACTTGCCCTGTTTGGCAAGTGTCTTCAAATTATAATTGCCCATAACTTATTTTTACTTGCCCTGGGCAAGCAGGCAAGTGAGTTTTTAGAGCCATATTTACATTTTAATCTTTCTCAATTCAAACTATCTCATTTGGTTTGGGTTCATGTTTGTAAAGCACTATACTAAACAGTTGAGTTGACTAACAAAATCATACATTTTGGCTCCAGTATTTTTTTCTTGCGGGCCATAAAAATGGAAATAAATCATTTTACATCCACTACCAGGACACAAGCAAAAAGTTATTGTGGAGCCCAATAGGCAGAGGTGTAGACCAAGCAAACAAACAAAACTATACACTGTGGGGAACAGGCTGGTGTAATTAATATGGCATACTGCCTCTGTCCACAAACCACACCATACCGAAGTGATCTGTATGGAAATATTTTTGGAATGTCCTAAATGTCAAGTTCAATATGATGTACTAATGAAAAAACAAGATCACATATGACTCGGTGAGCCTATGGCACTTGAATAGAAGACTAAAACTAAACATTTACCATCTGCTGTTCAAAGAAAGTTTGAATTTTAGTATTCAGTTGAATTTATATGGAATTCTCACACATGCACAACCTTCACTTATACCACTATACCATAATCAGGTCTGATGAAACACTGATTTACTCACATCTAATGAATCCAATGCTCATGAATTCATCATTTTAAATCTCAAATAAATTAGACATGATATTGGATGATTGATACATACATTAGAAAATGAATAACAAGGAACAAAAACAAATTGTTATTATGGTATAACATTTTCCAGCATATTTATCTACAGTGGAGAAACTCAGGAAGCCATGGAAATGCAGTCCTCTGGAAACATTTCAGGCAGATTTCCGTTTTATAACAATTATGTCATATTTCGTTTATGCTGACAAATTAACATGTCAATCATAACTCATATTTGAACTCATTTATTCTTCCTTTGAATATATTTATGAACTGATAAAATAATGATTCACATTGTATTGCACTAGTGCAGCCATACAATGGTACAAATGTCATACAACATAAAATGATTTACATTTTTAGGGCTGTGTAAAGGGGGCTGTGAAGAGTGAATTTCACTGTATAAACTATAAATCATGATTAATTGATAATACCTTGAATTTGCAAATTTGTGCACACCTAAAAAAGACTCAAATCATCATCGGTTGATCAGCTGCATCAATACGATAAAGAATAGTCAATTTATTTCTTTGTACCAGAGGAATAATAATTGTGGCTCTCCACTCAACACTAGCTCTGAATCAAATCATTCAAGCGACAATCTTGTGGAAAATCAATAAAACCTGTTTACCCTGCAAATACTATTTACATTTGTACAGAATACAAGTACTGTTTGTTGTACACATCACACTTATGCTAGTCGGTGGTTTTGCAAATGATTATTGAATTTTTTGGAATATTCAGCGTCAGGATATCATGTTCAAAATATTTTTTTTAAATACATACCATTTAACAGCTGGTGGCCATTTTTCTGCCTTCGCGATGCAGATTTTACACAATCATTACCCACGAAAATTGACCTACTTTTGCAAATGAGTGCAGTATACACGCGCTAGTACTGTACACTACAAGCATAAATGTGCGATATTCGCAGTCTTAGCAATGCATCCCCCAAAAATCAAGTCATTCTGTGAAATTTTAAAGGGAAAATTTGTTAAGGGCAAGGTCAATTACCACCCGTTGGTGAAGTACATGTGTAACTTCAGTTAATTTACTGTCATGTTCACGATACAGTTTTCACAGATGAAGAACTATTCCTTTTATTTGTCTATGTTTTTAAATGAACCAAGCTATAATTCTGAGAAATTGCCAACTTATTCTCAATCATGAATTTTCCTGTGTGTAAGCATAATGTCAGTTATGTAACATCAGTTAAGTAATATCAGTTATCATCATGTCTCAGTAAAGTTTTCAAAGCAAAAAATGAAACTGTACAAATTACTACTTATTTTGACATTATAACAAGTCAGGGACTTTGCTGACTGATTGATAAGGAATGCAGTTTGGGTGAAAAACTTACCACTTATTTCTTCATTCTTGTAACACTATAGAAAATTAACCCCCACATATTTTTGTAATTTACATGTCAAACAATACAGTTAAATTCTGCACTGTAACCAAAACTGAAGCTCTTTGCTGTAACATCAGTTACCATGGAATTGTGTACCAGATGATGTGGAAAGCAGAGCCCTTGGGTAACCAAGGGCACCCTCCAGTGGTCAGTAAAAACAGATGAGAGAGTTTTTAAAGTGATCCATTAACTTTATTATAAGATTTGTTTCCAAAAAAGAATTATTCAAGCACACTCCAATATCATCATTTGAGAGAACTTCTGAATGGTGAAAGTTTCATTCTAAAAAAGAACACTGTTTAACCAGTGGAAAATGAAAATGATGTCAGATTTTTATCACCTACAATGCCCATTAACTTGGAACTACAATAAAAAAAAGAGTTTCAAAATGCTGTTTATTCAATCATAAATATTTCCATAATTAGGGGGACATTTGAAAAATCAAAACCTATTCGTTATTCTGTTACCATTTATAACAAGGCACAAAAGAAAATGTGAAAGATCAAGTAATTTTGGTTGAATTTGACAAAGTTAATGGATCACTGTAGATCATGGATTACTTCCAGTATATTTTTGACTAGGGAAAGAGATATCAATTGTAAGTTAGAAAATGTTCACATTTTAACCAATCAGATTTGTGCATTTAGTCACATGATCTGACTTACAATTAATTGCAACTGCAATTGCAATTGCAAATTAGGGTGCAAAATCGCCCTCAGTCCCCACCCCTCTGTATTTCCAACATCGGGGCTTAGAAGTGACAAGATGTAAGATTTTCTCAGTGCCACTATAAAGACATTTACAAGCCAGCATTTAGCTGTTCTTTAATCATGTACAAACTGACAATTTATGAGAGGACTTTTCGTTTGAATTTTCCCAACTTGTTCTACTTTAAAGAGTGAATGAACAGGCCTACAAATTATCAGCTTGTGGTTTTACTGACAATAGTATTGCATGTCTAGGTCACCTAGCCATGAATCCTTTCCAACAATTAACCTACAAATAATCAATGGTGGGATTGGAATGGGCTTTTGTGGAAGTATACAAGAGGACTAAAAGCACAATGAAACATGTATCATGGGCTATTTTAAGGCTTACTTTTTAGTATGAAGTGAGGGATAAAAGCAGGGCTCAACATCTGCATTGACTCAATGGTCTGGGACTAAGTACCAATTACCAAATATGACCTGAGCAGCCACAAACATAACATTTCAAATTTTACTTGCCCAACTGGGAAACTAAAAGTGACAGACTTTCCTACTTTTTCCCTGTTTGGAAGACACCAACATTTTAATTCTGTCTGTCTTTATTTTATCTTCTTGACCACTTCTACAGGTAAATGAGAAGGACTATCTACAACTGCTAACTGAAGGCTGATCAAACTACTTGATTGCAGTTTTGTGATTTACACTTTAATGGGTCTAACAATTACAACTTGTATTTAAACAAACTTAATGTAATATTATGATCTCAGAGTTTCTTCTCTTTATTCTCATTTGCATACATTTTCCTTATCCCCTCTTTCTCCTCCTTGCTAATTTATCAATATAAAAAATGCAAACAATAACACAAGCAAAATCTTCCATAGATGCAAACAATTTTCAACTTCCTTACAGACAGCAATTCAACTGTCGACAATGATGTTAACGATGATCAATTGTTAGCATTCTCTTCTGAGACGTCATCACAAACTCAACGAACGGATATATGCCAATTGAATAAACTCATTCTATTTATAGCATCCATTGTATTCTTTATGTCATGATGTGGGCACGTCTCAGAATAGAATGACACTTTTTCTGCAATAAACAATGCATGATAAAAAGTGATGATGATGAATGAAGATGAAGATGAAAACTCAACCTCAGAAGCAGTTTCTTCAGCAAACGTGTTCATTTATAAAGTTCATGGAACAGTCTTCCTACGTCATTAGTTACTGCTACTACTAGCACCATCACCTTTTAAAATGGCTTGGATACTTTTTGCTGCAGTAGAAGAAATGCTATCAACGTGTATATGACCGGGAGATCTACATGGCTACCCTACACTCTTGTCCAGATGATGAAGATGAAGATGGAGATGGAGATGGAGATGGAGATGGAGAATTGGAGATGGAGATGGAGAAGGAGATGGAGATGGAGATGGAGATGGAGATGAAGATGAAGATGAAGATGAAGATGAAGATGAAGATGAAGATGAAGATGAAGATGAAGATGAAGATGAAGATGAAGATGAAGATGAAGATGAAGATGAAGATGATTATATTAATCAATGATAACCATTATGATGATCATGATGATACTAATAATAATATAATTATATTTAATTTAATAATATAAATAATCAAATTCATAATTATAAAATAATTGATTGTATAATATAACTTCTTAAAAGTATAGGAAAAAAACAATAAATAAATATAGTTACAAACTTACAAATGACAAAAATCAAACTCAAACTTCAAAGCATGATCAGTTTATTTTTAACCAAAATTCTTATTGTTAATGTTAAAATCAAATACGGTAACTGAATTGTGTAATAATCTATGATTTAATTATTAACACAATTTGAAACTAACAAATTCAAAGACCACTTGTCTCATCTTTTACTTTGAGTTGAGGGCGCGCATCGACCCCCCAAAAATTGAATGATCGAGGTACGGATACGGTACAAATCCACTCGACATGCACGTCTTCAATTATTCCTCCCGCGCCGCTAGGCGATCGCGAGCGAGCGACTCGAATGTACGCAGCCGTGCCGCGCCGGGCGCGGCGGCGCGGGTCGGTAGTCCATTCGCGAAAGAACAACCTGGAACGGTTAATATTTACGAACACAAGTATTAATATAGTGCCAAGAAAATAAAACATTGTCACAATTTTACCTTCTCTGGAGAGCTTCTAGATTCAGAAACTGGGCTTTTCTGCACTTTACCAGCGCCTTTTGGTGGTGATTTACTCGCCATTTCGTAATCCAAATAGTGACCCTCACCGCTAAAAAAATGTGTGATAAACGGACACTTCATAGCGCGCGCGCGCGTGTACTACGTACGTACGTGTACGTGTGCGCGTACGCGTAATCATATCACGATTATATTACGACACGGTGCGCACGTCCGCGCGCGTACGGGAAGATTTTACCTGAAAAAATAATCTCCTCCGTGATCTCGCGTCCGGTTCATTATTCGGCCTCCTTCACTGGTCCCCCCCCCCCCCCCCCCCCCCTCCCCCCCCTCCTCCTATGACTCAAGAGTCCTCGAATCCACCCCTCCTGTCATCATCATCATCATCATCATCATCATCATCATCATCATCATCATCATCATCATCATCATCATCATCATCATCATCATCATCATCATCATCGGCATCGTCAGCATCGATCAGCAATATCATGCAGCTTCATCTTCATCTTCATCTTCATCATCATAATTATCAACAACATCATCATCATCATCATCATCATCTTCATCATCATGATCCTTTTGCATCATCTGCATCATCTTCATCATCAGCATCATGCAGCTTCATCTTCATCTTCATCTTCATCATCATAATTATCATCAACCTCATCATCATCATCATCATCATCATCATCATCTTCATCATCATGATCCTTTTGCATCATCTGCATCATCTTTATCATCATCATCATCATCATCATCATCATCTTCATCATCTGCATCATCTACATCATCTTCATCATCTTCATCATCTTTATCAAAGTTATCATCTTTATCATCTTCATTATCTTCATCAGATCAGCATTGGATGGGTATAATTGGTGGGGGAGCCGGGGGGAGGGGGGGGGGGGGGCTCTTGCTCCCCCCCCCCCCCCCGATAAAATTAAATCATGGTTTATTTCTAATTCCAGTGATTTAAAAAAAGGATATTCATTGAGATGTGATAACTCAGATTCTACTTCAAGTCAAGTCACCATATTTTATGGCATCATTTCAAGAAAGACACGCAAATTAGTCGCCTCAGAAGATGACCTGAAAAAACTTTGTACATCTTAAAACAAGAACTCTGCCTCTGGTTTCCGTTGTTTGTTTTCTTCAAATCAAATCTTTGTTTATTTGTACATATTTTGTTAGCTGTAATATACACGTAGATTGATTGCATGTGTATTTATGTGTGATTTGTACAATGGTGATCTTGTGTGAAATCTGTGGTGAATCTCTGAATTGTCAAAACCCTACACCTTTCTCGTTATGCTGTAATTGCTGCAATATATTCCCTTTTAACCATTATATGCATGATGATGACTTTAAGCTCAATATGCATTGTTATTTTAATTTGAATAATGACATTGATATGGAAAAGTTCAAACGTATGAAAGTTAATCCGTTTTTAATAGGCAATACTGATGATTTTATATTATGCGACAATGATTTATATTTAGGTACAGATGATAATTTATTATTCTCATATAAAAAACATTGTAAATATATATTTCCTGATGAATTCCAAACCAATGTTCATGAAAAAGACACATTTTCACTTCTTCATGTTAACGCAAGAAGCTTACCCCACAATTTTGATGAATTTGTTTGTATGTTATCCTCACTAAATCACTCGTTTTCTGCAATCGGTATATCCGAACGGAAACATGGTTTGATTCAAATACAAAAATTGAAATGTATAGTATTGATGGATATAATTTAGTTCATTTAAATAGGAACGATAAAAGAGGAGGAGGTGTTGCTTTGTATATATCTAATGAATATGATTATGTAATACAATCTGATTTATCTCAGAGTACGCAAGAATATGATTCGCTTTTTATTCAATTAATGTCTAAAAGTACGAAGCCTATTGTAATTGGATGTATATATCGTACCCCTAACACAAACATGGATGTTTTTGTTGATAAAATTAATGGTTATTTAGAAACTTTGAATCATATAAATAAAACTCTGTATATCATGGGTGATTTTAATATAAACTTATTGAATGTAGATAGTCATGAACAGTCAAACAACTTTTTAGAATCTATGTACTCTTTCAATTTATATCCGATGATAACAAAGCCATCCAGAATTACCCCATGCACGGCAACTCTAATTGATAATATTTTTTGTAATTCATTAGAAAATACTTTTAAGACTGGATTAATTGTTGCTGATGTTTCAGATCATTTTCCTGTGTTTTGCGTTAAAAATATTAAAAATGCAATACCAAAACAAACTTTGTATACTCATACTAGATTGATAAATGATGAAAATATTGCTAGATTTAAGAATAAATTAAAAGAAGTTACTTGGAGTAGAATGTATGAAAATGATAATATTGATGTTAATATGTGTTATGATCACTTTATGATGGTATTTTCTTCAATATATGATGAATGTTTCCCGTTAGTCAAAAGGAAAACACAATATAAGTGTAATTTTAAAAAACCCTGGATTACAAATGGTTTATTAAAATCAATTCAGAAAAAACATAGATTATATAAAAAGTATTTGAAAAATCCATGTGATAATAATAAGGAAAAGTATAATAAGTATAAAAATAAATTAACAAATTTATTACGTACTGCGAAAGCTGATTATTATTATGCCATATTTGTTAAAATAAAGGGTGATATAAAGAAAACGTGGATACAAATTAATGATATTCTTGGTAATAAGAGACACAATAAATTGCCATCTTCTATGTACTACAATAATAGAAAGTTAAACTCTATAAAAGATATTGTTGATGAATTCAATTCATATTTTCTTTCTTTGGGTAAAAAAACTGCGGGAAACATTCCAGTCGTTAATAACTCATATGATTCTTTTTTGCCTAAGGATGGTGAATATAATTCATTTTTTATGAGACCAACTACAGTAAATGAGATTGTTGATATTATTAGAAATTTAAAATCATCCAAATCAGTTGGCCCTGACAATATTTGTACAAATGTTATCAAAAATACTATATATTATTATGTTGAACCGTTATGCTGTATTTTTAATAAATCCCTGCAAACAGGTATTGTTCCTAAACAGTTTAAAATTGCAAAGATAGTCCCACTTTATAAAAAGGATGATGCAAATGATATCACTAATTATAGGCCAATTGCCATTCTCCCTATTTTTGATAAGATTTTGGAAAAAATAATTCATAAACGACTCTATAATTTCTTACAATTAAATAATGTACTAATAGATGAACAATTCGGCTTCCGAAAAAATCACTCAACTGCCCTAGCCGTCTTGAATTTATCCCATCAAATACAAAATGAAATTGAAAATGGCAAATATTGTCTGGGATTATTTATGGATTTATCAAAAGCATTTGACACCATTGATCATCACATTCTTTTAAGTAAATTACATCATTACGGTATAAGAGGTATAGCCTTACAGTGGTTTCGTGATTATTTATGTGAACGAAAACAATTTGTGATGGTCAATGGTGTCAAATCGTCAATGCAATATAATACTTGTGGTGTTCCTCAAGGATCTGTACTGGGTCCTCTCCTGTTCCTTGTCTATATTAATGATATTGTTAAATCCTCAAATATTTTTAAATTTTCCTTGTTTGCTGATGACACAGCAGCTCTTATGAGCAACAATAATATACATACACTATTGTCATCAGTAGACAAGGAAATTAAAAACGTCTCAGTATGGTTCAAGGTTAATAAATTGGCCCTGAATCTTACAAAAACCAATTACATTATTTTTCGGACAAGGAACAGGAGATTACCCACAAATTTGCCAGCATTAAATATTGATAATGTTATTATAATCTCGATTACAAAATGTTAAGTTCCTTGGTGTTTTAATTAATGAATATTTAGACTGGAGTGATCATATTTCCTCAATTTATAAATCTCTTGCGAGAAGTGTTGGCATACTCACAAAACTTAAATTCACTTTGCCTTGTAATGTTTTATATATGTTATATAATAGTATTGTTGTGCCACATTTAAATTATTGTAATTACATATGGGGTAATACATACAAAAGCCATCTAACTAAAATATACACTATACAAAAGAAAGTAGTAAGAACTATATCAAAATCTTCTTGGCGTTGCCCTAGCACACCTCTCTTTAGACAGTTGAATATTTTACCAATATATGAATTGATTGCTTTTAATACTTTAATATTTATGTATTGTGTACACTTTAGATTATTACCAGCAAAATATTGTAATATGTTTTTTGCGAACTCAGAACTTCATTCATATAATACACGGCAAAGTCACCATTTTCATCAACCAAAATTTCGATTAACTTCCTCATTGAATTCTATTAGTTATACTGGTGTAAAAGAGTGGAATATGCTAGAAGACTCTATCAAATCCAGCACAACAATCACTAAATTTAAAAAACAATGCCGTACGTACCTTTTGAAATCCATGCCGCATTTATGAAAGGAGTTTGTAGTATCTTCTCGTTTTTCCTTTGTAACATACTAAATGTATACATGTATCATTTTATGTACTATATTGATTATTCATTTTTTATATATTTAGGTGTACATTTTTATGCAAATGTTCAAATAGGGTTTTGTGTGTGTGTGTGTGTGTGTGTGTGCGCGTGTGTATCTGCGATATCTGTATGAGTTATATTTTGTATGCTTTATTTTATATGTATATTTAAGGGCCATCTCTCCACAAGCCTTGCTTTCTTAATGGTCCGAACCATAGAACAATCATTACGTATTATGTCTTAATGTTGCAATTTGTTGTATTGTTTTTTATCATGTTTATGGTTGAATAAATTAAATGAAATATACAATATTGCAAAAGCTCTGATTTGATCTCAAGACTCATCTATACAAATGCCTATACAGGGTGGCCCAGACATAACGGAACGGGGCACTTCCCAAAGTAAAGTAACAAAATGAACATGTCAATCGGATAGGGTGTCCTTTCCAAGTTGAACAACGATACCAGGAAAAGTAATTTTGGACGTGTAGTTTTTGTTTTAGGGCGCTTTGAGAGGTTGAGTGAGACCATGTCAGGTTCCTATTTTTGTCAATTTTTACCAAGTCAGTGCCTGATAAGTGATAAATGAGACTTATTGCCCTACATCCCATTGAACCATCGATATAAACCACAGCATTGAACACGCGAATATTCCGCGCGCCATTGTTAGTGTGCATTCAGCTGTGTGCCGAGCGGTGCCGAGAGAATGGGCTTAATTGGTCACTAGTATGACGGGCAGTAAGTCTCATTTATCAGACACTGACTTAGTAAAAATTGACAAAAATAGGAACCTGACACGGTCTCACTCAAAGCGCCCTAAAACAAAAACTACACGTCCAAAATTACTTTTCTTGGTATCGTTGTTCATTGGAAAGGACACTCTATCCGATGGACATGTTCATTTTGTTACTTTATTTTGGGAAGTGCCCCGTTCCGTTATTTCTGGGCCACCCTGTATATACACCGATATTGACCTATACACTCACAATGCCTCTATCTCTCCTCGCTCTCCCCGAGTTCCATAACGGCTTCTTATTCACTGATATTCTTTATATTTAGGTATCAGGAGAATTAGATATAGGAACCGTCGCGACGGTGCAGATTTGTGGAGAACATCCTGAAATCTCAACCATGTCATTACTCTATTATACCGGTTGTGCACACAGGCTGCCCTGAACCCCCCCCCCCCCCCCCCCCCCCTCAACACACCGTCATGTGCATCCTTTTTTTTTTCAACATATTATTTTGCCCTTTCGATAAAATAATCCATGCTTGCTTTATGATCACCATGGGCGATATATGCAACTGTATACCGTCATTTCGATTGGACAAAATATTATACACTCCAAAGATTTTGCCCGAAAATGTGATGATTTAATTTGCCCTTTATTGAGAAGATTTGGACATGATGAATTTAAATGATTTTGCCCCAAATGAAGTGCCATGCATCGGTATGAGACTCTTTCCCAATGTTGGTGTTTTCAGTGTCATGCAGAATGCATGTCGATCCATGTTGCCAATAAGAGGATACATGCGTGTATAAACATAGCAGGGACTCTAGCCAGGGAGACAGGAGCCGGATACAATCACACTTTTCAAAGGCCGGTGAATATTTTGCAACTGTTTTCGCAACCAATAATAGAACCATTTTCATGATTTTATTCCAACATTATGATTTGCATGATATTATAATGTCTACAATTCTGCCTTCAAATTGTAATTGCGGGGGATTAGGAGAAAAGTTCTTTATAATTGGATTATTGAAAGGAAGAAGTAAATTGGGACGTAACCCATATGTTTATATAAATATCCCTCTCGAAAATTTTTTTAAAAAAAGCGGAGTTCTACACTTTCTTTTATTATCATGCGAATGGAAATTTGCATTAATAAAGCACTATTTTGGCACAATGATGATTAAAAAGACGTGCATGTGGGGGCCCCACAATTATTCGATAATTTTGAACCAGCCGTTAAATTTTGTTTAAATGCTTCCTCTTTTCAAAAATTTACAAAAGAGGTTTTCAAATAGTTGTTGATTATCTCTCTGTATAAATAATCACTATTTCAGCAAAACATCACACGCACAATATTTTATTCAAAATGGTTGAATATTGTATTTCCACGGTGTTGAAACTAGAGTCCCTTTATAGGAGAGTTACGACAACTAGTGTACACAATTGGAAACAAAATGGCGACAGCTGGTTTAAGTGAATGCATGCAGGAATGCTGAGTTTAACAATGCGCTAAACTATATGACTTAACCTCTTTGAGCATTCAGTGGTTTAAATTCCTTTCGCCATTTTGTATCCATTTTGTGAACAATAGATGTCGCAACTCTTACAATAAAGGGACTCTAGTTGAAACTAATAGAGAGCACCCTCTTGAGTTTAATTAACAGTTCCGATTGGGCCAGGAAAACATGTCGGCAACGGACACCCCCCCCCCCCCCCCCCCCCCCTCCCACACACCACTGAGAGGAGTTTCAGCCAATTTAATTTTCTTGATCGCGAACAATCTTGGGAGGCGGCCTCGGCCGAGGTGCCTGAACCTTAGGTCTTTGTCCCCCCCCCCCCCCCCCCCCCCAAATCCAAATGCTTTCGGCGCGCCTGAACTCAACTATCCCTTTAAGTCAACCCTAACTCATGGGTGGACGATATTCCCCCTCTCATTTGAATTTCCTTCCCTTTTATAAAATTATTTTTACCCTTTCGATAACAAAAACCAAACCTTTGGTAAAGAAGAAGAAGAAGAAAAAGAAGAAGGGTGTATGGATGCACCCCGATTCCTGTCGATGCACCATAACCAACGATTGTGCACAGGGCCATAGGGCAAAAGAGGGCGTTTTTCTGAAATGAAAAGAAAAAAAAAATGAAAAGTCAAAGAAAACAGTGATCTGCCGGCGCATGCCTCCTTTTCTCTTTGATTTTCTTGTGAAATCACACAATGACAACAATAAGACCTTTCACTTGTGATGATCTGTTTAGGTTCAACAACGTGTATGTATTTTTAACATTCTTTCAGCATTATATGTACTGTAGCCGTAGCAGCATGATACTTTATTGAAAGTAGGCATATATTATAGTGATGAATGCTTAGTCCCACATGATCATTTGCAAGTTTGTTGTTTTACAAATTTATGAACTGTAACCAGTGTAACTTAAACTTGTCCTGTGTAAAGTGTATTAAAATGAAAAAGTCGAGACTGGTTTAGGCCATTTACATGGAGATGTGGTTTAGGCCCTGTTGCAGAAAGAGATGCAATCGATTGTAAGTCAGATCATGAGTTCTAAATGCGCAAATCTGATTGGTTGAAACACGCGCATTTTCTGACTTACAAAATAATTGTAAGTTATGTAACTTACAATCGATACATCTCTTTCTGTAATGGGGCCTTACTAGTCTTTAATTAAAGGATCGTTTGATAATATTTAAACTGTGCTGATCTGACATGTCATGTCGCGTCTCTGTTTTTGTGTTTTTGTTTTTGTTTTTGTTTTTGCGTCCACTGAACTGTATGTGCACCGCACACAGTGCGTAATCTTCAGTCATGAAGTCTGCACTAACAAGGAAGAAGAAGAAGAAGAACTAAATATCAGATATTAAATGTTGCTTGTCTTTCCTCTGAACGTGAACGGGTCCTACTAATTACTAAATTAGCACGAACAAGTGCGAAGTACTGCGAACAAGCGCGAAGAAGTGCAAACTAGGCCTGAGTCATGTCGGAATTTTTTTGTTCCGGAATCCGCCGGTGTTGTGCCGGTCGGAATCCGGTATTCCGATAAAAAAAAAATCTGCCAATGAATGATACGGAACGAACACGCACTAGAAGGTCTGCCATGGTTTCGGCAGCGCAGGCATGCAGGCCCCGCGCTGCGAGACAGGCCAACTCAACTGCCTTGACCTTGCAAGCAAGTTGCACTCTTAAAAAGTGCCGAAAAGGAACGAAATGTCTCTTATTTTACTTACATGTTTGTATGGCTTTTAAAATAAATACGAGAACAATTACCTGCAAAAACAGCAACAACAAAAAAATGCGCTGATTATATCTCGAACATTTTCTAACTCGCTCGAAACTGCATGAACTGAAGCTAATACAACGACACGAATAAGTCAACACTAACTTGTATACTTTGCGTGCAGGCTATAGGGTCTATTTTCCTACGCGAGATCCATCCGCTGGGGATTTCCCCAATTCCCGGCGGATCGATCTCGCGCAAGAAAATAGACCCATAACCTGCACACAAAGTATACGAGTGATATGGCGGGCTGTGTAGGAGCATTAGTACCGATAGAGGGCGGACTGGATGTCAACGTTTGAGAAACGTTTGATGACATATGGTACGGCGCAGCTAGCTCTGAGTGATAGCAGCTGCATGACTGTGCGGGGCGCGCCGGGGTAGCTAGCCTAGTCGATCGTAGTAGTACTCGCTAGATCGGCAAGCATAAAAACGCAGCGGATTTCTTGTCGTTGTAAGTTGCATTCGACATCGTCTTTCTTGTACTTTTTTGTCATTTGTTTTCTTCTGTTAGTTTTCTACTACAAAATATGAATTTTTGAGGAAAAAGAGGTTTTCCGTGATTTTCATCGGAATACCGGAATGGAGAAAACAAAACCGGAACACACACCGGACGGATTCCGGTATTCCGTCCGTTCCGACCCAGGCTTAGTGCAAACGCACGGCGCCTGACAGCACCAGCACTACCACCTATACCGTTTGTGTATAGCATATAGAATCACATTGCCGTAGTGCGTTATTTTTTCGCTCGGCGGGGCAATTGATTGTGCGAGGGGTGTCGGCGAATTCACTTTGACCCATTTGACAATGAGTTGTTAATGGTTACGACCGGACGCTAGCGGTATCGAACAATGGTACCACGTAGTGTGCGGCGCCATGTGTAACATACAAAGTATTTTACACATAAGTACAGGTATGCCTGACAGTGACATACTCGCATTCAAAAATCTTGTTTCTCACTGTTAGGATGATACAAAATCCCCCATAATGAACAAATTAATATATGGCTTTTTACTTAGCTAATTTCAAATTCTTTGACTTCAAGTAGACAGTTTTCCACCTCCAAAATACACCAAAATTTCGCAAAATAACCCTGAATTTGGACGGACCGGAAAAGACGACCACGATATAGCAGCGCAATTTGTCGCTAAAAAGCCAAATTTTGCGGGAAATACACAGCGAACAGGCGACACAGGTGAAAAGCCAACGCCGCACGCATTACTCCGCGCATGCGAGGGAGCAATACGAACACAGTGTTGTGTACCGGTGCACGCACAGCAGCACTAAATTTAATTATGGGACTGACCTGACCGCCGATCCTCTTCCGTTCGCGATCGCTTTGTTTTTCGGAATTTTTTAAACGTTGATCGCTGCACTAATTTTGGGTAAGTTATTCTTCGTTTTATTTATTAAAATTTGGAGGGTCATAAGAAAAGTAGAACTAGTTACGACGAACAAGCGCGAACGGGATTTGTTCGCAGTATTTGTGAAATCCCTTTCGCACTTGTTCGCAGGAAATCCTGTTCGTGCTTGTAAGCAGTACATTTGTTCCCGCCTATTCCATCGATATGTAGGTTATCTTCTCACTAAAACCCAAAATAACCGATATCGGAAATGCATTTTTATATCGATGGCTTATTCGCGCTATATAGTTCGCGCTTGTTCGCAGTACTTCGCATAAGTTATTCGCGCTAATTGGAGAACGAGAGAATTAGAGAACGAAATTAGAATTGAATGGATGTAGCACGACGTCAATTTGGGGGAGAAGTTAATTCACATGAACGTTTGTAAATTGTAGAGACATTTAAAGGGGACCACCAGGCAAAGAACAACACATAGTTTTTAGCTCATCCGGCCCGAAGGGCCCGATGAGCTTATGCCATGGCGTGGCATCCGTCGTCCGTCCGTCCTTCCGTCCGTCCGTCCGTCCGTCCACAGTTTTCAAAATGCTTCTTCTTCGTTATTTTTCAACCGATTTTGATTCTGATTGTTTCATAAGATAGGGCTAGGAGGGGGATTTAAAACTTCTACACAGAATCTCGAAATTCATTATCTATGGTAATTTATGCAAATTTATTCGAAATCACAAAAAATGCTTCTTCTCCTTCATTTCTTGACCGATTTTGATTTGGTTTGCTTTATCTGGTAGAGCTAACTTTGGTACACTAAACTTCTACACAGAATTTTGAAATTTTTCTCCATTAATTAATTATGGTAATTTTTAATTTTTTAATTTTTAATTTTTTTAATTTCTTTTATTTTGTCATATTTTAATTGTTTATTTTTTAAATTTATTTTTTAAATTTTTCTAATTTTTAATTATTTTTTATTGTTTTTTGTTTGTTTGTTTGTTTTTTAATTTTATTTTTTTTAAATTTATTTATTTATTTTTATTTATTTTTTTTAATTTTTAAATTTTTTTTTTTTTTTCCCATTTCCCTTCCGGGGCATCAAATTTATATTTTTTTCACTCTAATTTTTAATTTTTTCAATTTTTATGTCCCTTCCAGGGCATCAAATTTTTATTTTTTGACCAGTTGAAAAGTGTACTACATAAAATTTGCGATATTTGATGTTGCGAGATGCCTGATGAGCGCTACGTCATTGACGTTCTGGTATGATTTGGTATCGTTTTGTGATATCAAATAGATATTAGAATTGAATGGATGTAGCACGACGTCAATTTGGGGGAGAAGTTAATTCACATGAACGTTTGTAAATTGTAGAGACATTTAAAGGGGACCACCAGGCAAAGAACAACACATAGTTTTATGATTTGGTATTGTTTTGTGATATCAAATAGATACCCAACATTTTGCAAAGGGTTGTGTAATTCACAAACAAAGCAATTAATTACCACCACTTGCGGAACCACTATTATTTCCTGGTTCCGTACGGGCCAAACATTTGCGAGTGCGCCAATGCTATTCACGCGTACGTTTGGAGACAATAGAATCCCGGATGATTCGTTCGCTCTGGACAAATTAGTCTTCGTAATTCAGACCCATGAACGCATGCTTTTAGAATGGTGATGCATTTTCCATATTTTTTTTCTGGAAACATATTTTTGTGAACTTGTTGATGGAATGGACTACTAAAGGTGTTACCTTTCATTTATAAGAATATTATTTTTGGGTGGTGGTACCCTTTAACATTTATCCTTCTGACATTTTTGTTTACATGCCATACAAACGTTCTGATGCAAAGCATTGCATTTCCTTCAGACTGTTTTTTGTCGACAGAAAACATGAAATAAATCTTACCTGACTTTGCACACTATTCAGAACATTTCAGGCTCCAAAAAGCAGTTTACACAAGTCAACAGTATGGCTTGGACCGTGGTATAGTAAACAAATATACCATGCACTGAGAGCCTCTAATTGAAATTATGGATTCCGAGGTGACAGGAAAAGCACTATTTTCTGAGGGTCGTAGCCCCAAAGAAAATAGTGCTTTTTCTGTCACCGAGGAATCCATAATTTCACTAGTGGCTCGAAATAGTGCATGATATATTACTAGATATATTTGTTTCATATCCTTCCAACAAATCTTTTAAAAAATAATAAAATGATTTCAATTAAATTAAAGTATAATGCAAAGGAAAACAAACCATTGATCATGGAACCATCACCGACTATGTTCTGTTTGTGACACTGACCCCCTTTGCGTAATAGTCCTAGCGCAGAGCGCGTATTGCGCTACCTTTCCATTCATGGTTACGCGCTTTAACAACTAATGCGTGCCCAAATGCGAAACGCGCGCATCAAAGTGAATAATTAACCCGCTTTACATACACGTGTAATTGAATGGGGAAAATAGTTATTCGTACATTACACATACAGCTAGTGCAGTGCACCGCTGCAAGTTAAGTGTTGAATGACGAATTACTGTCACGACCACGGAAGGACAATGATGCAAAAATGTGCACCATTTTCTGAATTTTTAAATTCAAATACCGCCATGTTATACATGAAATGCATCTCTAGAATATTCTTTGGAATAACCGTGCAATGGAACTACATGAAAGTTCCATTGCATGGTTATGACGTCAACATCGTGCAATGTGTTTGTGTGCAATTTTATTACATTTTTTTTTACATCTAGGGTTAGAAAGCAGAATGATTTCACTCTCACTAACATTTCTTAGGTAAATGAGGTACATTTGTAATTGAGGCTAACATATTAGTTTTTAATTAAAAGCTCTAGTATAACACAATTTTACATAATTAAATGAAAGTTTAATCACTTAAATAATAATACTAATTTGAACCAGAATAATCACATAAAGAGACTTAAAGTTGAACATGTTTTAGTATTTATATTAATATACTATAAAACACCTTTTTTTTTCTTTCAGGAACGTGGACCACCTCACAGAAACTGTATCCTTGCAAATTTGTATTTAAAAACACTTGAGTGTTGACTTCTGAGTAATTGTCTAGATGTAGTATAATGAAGTATAATTTTATCAGTTATTGAGCATTCGTTATAATCATCAGGCCATTTTGATACTTTTACTGTTTTTATGCCTCTGTAACGAAGTAGCCGGAGGCATTATGTTTCGGGTTGTCCGTCCGTCCGTCCATACGTACGTACGTACGTCTGTACGTCCCGTTCTCGTGATCGCATTATCTCAAGAACCGATTGACGGATTCTCACTAAACTTAATTCATGTATTTATCTTGGGGTGCCAATGAACTGATTAGATTTTGGGGTCATGAGGTCAAAGGTCATAGGGCTCATTATATATGCAAAAATAGCTAATGATCGCGTTATCTCAAGAACCAATTGACGGATTCTCACCAAACTTGGTTCATGTATGTATCTTGGGGTGTCAATGAAGTGATTATATTTTACGGTCATGAGGTTAAAAGGTCACAGGGCTCATTATATGCAAAAATCTCAAGAACCTAGTAGGCAGCCATCATACATTTCCTTGACGGTGCGTTTTTACTATCTCTGAAGTATGGAATCCCATTCTACCTTCAATACCTTGCACATTGGCCCGAGTACTTTCAAGTCTGTGAAGCCCCCAATGGCCAAATCATGGGCTACAGTAAGTATTACATTTTTAAATTTTTGTTAAATGGCTCTGCATTTTAAGTCCCATAAGTAAGGGAAGCTGGTAGGAAATTTTTCTTTTACTTCGGTTTATATATTTTTTCTCACAGTTCATGTGTGAACACAAAGTTCCATGCAAATTTCTCACATTTATACTTGAATTTCTAGATTCTAGATTCTCACATTTGTACTTTACATTAATTTCTAGAGTTACAACTTTTGATAATGTCACGAAAGCTGCTAAATCGATTGATGTAAACTGATACATAGAAATAATTTTAAAAGATTAAAACTTTTGTGCTGTTAGAATCCCTCACATCACTAAAATGTAATAAGATATTGTAAAGTGATATTGGCCCCTATTAATTATAAAATTATTAAATTATTAAAAGTACTGTACATCTACTAAAATTACTCCTTTGTCCAATCATTCAGTAATGGGCAAAGCTGAGGGGTCCGTTACCCAGGAGACGTGGCATGGTCATGTGACGGCCCTGTCCGTAGCCCCCGAATACAGACGACTTGGCCTGGCTGCCGTCATGATGAACTTCCTGGAAGAGATATCCGAAAGGTCAGTTTTCAAACAGTGGGAAACTGACAAGAAATCTATAATGGACAAGAAAGTGAACAAAGAAAAAAGGGTTTCTCCAGGATTCGAACCCCGAGACCTTGGAATCGCCTGACCGGTGGTCTACCAACTGAGCTAGAAAAGCCCTTCTGATGGGTGCTCGTCAATGGCGTACCCAGGATTTTTTTAAGGGGGGGGGGGTTATTTTGTAATAAATTCCAAGCCGAGACCAAGTACCTTCAAAATGTTCGAGACCGAGACCAAGTACCTTCAAAGTTGAAAACCTCTCTCAGTGGGGGGGGTGTCCATAGAAAATTTTCGAAGCCGAGACCAAGTACTTTCAACATTTTCAAGACCGACACCAAGTACCTTCAAAGTTGAAAACCCCTCTCAGTGGGGGGGGGGGGGGGGGGGGGGGGGTGTCCGTAAAAAAAAATCTAAGCCAAGACCAAGTACTTTCTAAATTTTCAAGGCCGAGAACGGAGATCTTCAACAAAATTTGGGGCCGAGGCCAGGGTTTAGCCGGCCGAGACCGTGGTTTTAGTCGGTCAAGACCAGGTTTTAGACGGTCGAGACCGCTTAAAAGTAGTCTCGAGACCGGCTAAAATTTTAAAAGGGGGGGGTTCAAACCCCCCAAAACAGCCATTTTTGGGTCAAGGGGGGGGTTTGAACCCGCCAAACCCCCCCCCTGGGTACGCCTCTGGTGCTCGTCCCTGAAACCCTTTTCAATGTTACGGTCAGAAGCTATAATTAACCCGACACAAACCCAAAGCATAAGAAATAAACTTATAGGATATTTTGGAGGAATCACAGATGTGCTGCAGCTATTAGATTTCAAACTGACCTGAAATATAAGGTAGTTTCTCTAGACATTGTAGCGTAACTGTATTTTTCATTTGTCTTGTGACTTCTTTCTTCATCGATGATTAGAATATAGTTGTAACTTTTTATCGCTGATCTTCTCATGTCAAAGTGTAAAAAATTGAAATTAATGTGTATATATTGTCTAGAGAATCCTAGCTGCAGGTTTTTTATATTTAAGTATCATTGGTTAAATAAAAATCATTATCCGCTTCAATATTGATTCTTCTTGTTCCTCTTTATTTTTTAAAAGAAGGACTGCTTTCTTTTGATTTTTATGTGCTTTTGTTAGATGAAGAAATTCTCCAACATCTTCAATTTCCTATTACATTTTAAAAAATGTATGAAATGAGATTTAATATATCCCATTTGTACAATATAAAAAAATCTTCAATTTATTTTAAATGCTTTGTTATTCTTATTCATATTTGTTTACAGGAAAGACTGCTTCTTTGTTGACCTGTTTGTGCGTGTGTCAAACGAGGTAGCTACCACCATGTACAAGCGTCTTGGCTACACCGTCTACAGGAAGGTGCTGGAGTATTACTCCGGAGATCCGGATGAGGATGCCTATGGTGAGTGGTCGTCATGGAAACGTGATACTTATTACTCATAGGCAGCTGTTCTTAACATGTTTAGGAGTGGTCTTGTAAAATACCTGGCTAGATTCTTATGGAAAATGATATAGCATTTTATAATCAAATTGTCTTGAACAGGTTAACTTAGTAGTAATGACTCATGGCAGGTATAGAGATCAATCTGGGTTCCCAGGGGTTCATCAAAGGCCATAGTTTTTATAGACTAATTGGATGTTGTATTGTAAACAAAAGATCTTTAGAGGGTCAAAGCACCAACAATTTCAAAGGAAGCCAAACCGAGTTGTAACACTTGTGGGGCCAAAGATTCATGAGATATTCATGTCACTGTGACTATTTGGTGTACTTTATTGGTAAAAATGAATGAATATGATCTGACTGTTATGGCTGGATAATGAAGATGATAAAAATGAAAGCATGTTCAGTGGTATAGCATAGGCTAACTTGGGGTGAGGTAGGGGTAGGGCTGGGGGATGCATTGTTCATGGTTCTGTTATAATACAACATACAAAGACTAGAGAGATTGTTCCAATGAATTATGCTCCAGTTATTGTTTGTAATGGTGATGATGATGATGGTAATAATAATAACAATAATAATATAAACAAATTAAAGTCATTTTTGTAGATTATTCATCTTTAATGACAAAAGTTACCCCAGCCACTGGATACTATCAATCCATATATGACATACACTTCCTACTCCCTTATGAGTTATGCATAATAATGTTCCTCATAATACACGATGATGTTCCTCATTGTTTCCCTTCTTTCTCTCTCTAACATTACAGACATGAGGAAGGCTTTGAGCAGAGACAAGGACAAGAAATCTGTGGTGCCCCTCAAGAACCCAGTCAGGCCCGAGGATGTGGAATGACAATGAGCCGGTGAACCAAGCTTGGAGCACCCTCCATGTAGGATTGGACAAACGGCTATCACCCGATTTTCAAAGAGGACAATCACATGACTCATGAGACAAACGACTGTCACCTCGACTGTCACCTGATTTCAAAGGCATTAATCAAATGACATATGAGGCAAACAACTGTCACAAGATTTGAGTTCCGAAAGTCAATCACATGACTATTCCACTGCCTGGACGGCCTTCCTTTACTAGTTAGTGCAGCCGATAGAGATTGGGCATAGAGATGGAGTATGGTATACTGGAACTGGATGACCGTCCAGTCGACTTCTGTTACGTTAATAGCTTTCCCCATCGCAAACGGGGGAAAATGTTTATTAGCATTGGCAACTGGCCAAACGTGATTGGCTGCAGCATTATGACGTAGCGTGATGATTCACGGCATTTCGTTGGGATCTTATACAAACATGTTCAGCGCTCGCAGCATGCTCACGAATAGTGATTGACGTGCGCTGCCAACCGTTGACGTCTAGACGTTGTGTTGGAAAGGCGCACGAGTTATCGCTGCTTGGTATAGCGCGTGCTGAGTGGTCTCAGTGCGGTTTGTGTATGCAACTTCAAAACACGTCTAAGGCCCGGCGCAGACAGAGCCGACTCGACCCGATCCAACTGGTTTTCAGTCAGGCTAGAGTCAGATTCGCTCAGTCCGAGCCGATCCAACATGTTGAATCGGCCTCGAATGACCTCCATCTGGCTCTTGACTGGCAAAACCGGAGTCCTGAGGCAACGCATACTGAGTTAATCAGGCTGAAAACCAGTCGGATCGGGTCGAGTCGGCTCTGTCTGCGCCGGGCTTAAGAGTCTTGACTATCACATGACCTGTGGAAGATCTTAAAGGGAATATAAAGTAGTAAAATCTGCTAAGCTTGGAGAAGAGAGCAATGAAGCGTACGTCCAGCAAAGATTGTGTGTGCATTGTTCACACTTGGCATGCAATGTTATGGTGAATTCCGATTGTATTCCAAGTCAGTACCACATCATAGTTCCTGTAGTCTTGCTACTTTACAGGCCTTATAAATGACCATCTCCCATTTTGAATTGATTGATTTTGAAGTGATTGCGAATGTTAGTATTGCAGCAGTGTCCAACGATGAGGATTGTCTAATTTGTGCTCCAAGATTTGTTCACCAAATTATTATTATTTTACATGCATTTGTGTTTTTAGTGCTATCTTTTTATTATCATTGTAAATGTGATCAAGCTAAGGTGCTCATGATATAAAGGAACATTGCAGTGAGATGGATAAGTTTAAAATAAATTTAATAACATTTCAAAAAAAATTTGGGTCGCATATAAAGGCATTTGAGTTTCATTGGAGTCATTATTAGTGCCACACTAATTATTTTAATTTGAATTATGGATTACCAATTAAAAGTTAATTCTCAATCTCTGAATTTATCTTTTTTGTTTCCTATTGAATGATATCAAATTCCAAACAATAATTAATAGATGATTGAAATAAGATTTACTGGGCCATGTTCCTTTATAGTACAAAAAACAAAAACAAATTCAGTGGAACCTCTTTATAATGAGCTGATTAAACGAGGTACCTGATACAGCAAGATTTCACAGGTCCAAGTTCTATGTATTTTATTATTTGTATGCCCCGATACAACAAGATATCTGATATAACGAGTTGAATTAAATATGCCCAAAGGTGCTTGTTATGAGGTTTCACTGTAATAGTTATGAGATCATTCCCTATACTAGTCTATCTTCTGCTCAACAGTATGTTCAATATGTACAAGCTCATACCAATCATCCCTTAATTATTTTCCTTTAGTTTGATTATTTATTATTGGAATTAAATTGGAATTTTACTTTAAAAAGTACCAAGATGTTTCTTCATTGTTATTACCATCCAGCTTTTGTTCAGAAAATAAATAGAACAAGAAGTACAAATGAGTTGTCTGAAAATATTCTTTTATTCATACAATTATATTACATCGAGTACATGATATGCAAGGGAAAACTATGGGCACATTTAGCACTAAAACAAAACCTGTACAGTAGTACCTTGATATAAGGAGCTCTGATAAAACAAAACCTTTTTTAAAAAGGTAATTTTCCTTGTCCAAACTGCTTTTATTTTGTATTTTTACTCTGATATAACAAGGTTATTGTCATGGTCTCAAGCCCCGGGGGGGGGGGGGGGGGGGGGGGTACTCACGTATATTGGGTATACGGGGATGTGCCGCTGGGAAGGGTGACTTTTTCAAGAAAGATCCTTAGACATGGGTCCCCTTTTCATCAAAAAAATCCTTAGACATGGGTCCCTTTTTTCATATTTCCCCTTTTTTATACGGGATTTTTGGATTTGTGAAATTGCAAAATTTTTCAAGCTCGCTACGCTCGCTAACTTAAAACTTAAAACCACAAAATTTGAGGGAAATACACCAAAAACATGCGCCGCAGGCGAAAAAAAATCCTTAGACATGGGTCCATTTTTCGCAAAAGGACCCTTAGATGTGGGTATGGGTTTGGAGGTCTCAGCCGCCCACCCCCGTCCGACTATAATCTAAGTACCCCCCCCCCCCCCCCCCCCCCCCCCCCCCCGGGTCTCAAGGCCCTCATTATAACAAGGTTCTTTGGTATGTCAGAGTCGTATGAGAGATTCTTAGATATGCTGACAACAAAAATCTGCCTTTAGTCTTTGAATTTCCAGCCACTTTTCAACAGTTTCCACAATTTAAATGCACTAAAAGCTTAGGACTCAAGAGCATTGATGTCTTCATGAAAAAGGGAACATTGTACACTTTCAATACAAGGATTTCCCCTCCACGTTTTACATGAGTGATGTGTGAACTTTGGCCCTCCAAATCTAATGGCAATGGTTAAAATACTCAGTTTGTAACATCCATGTTAATCGGAACCTCGATAAAAAGAGTTCTGATTTAGCTAAAGCCATTAATACAACAAGGTAATTTTGCTAGTATCAACCCTTTATACCCCCCCCCCCCCCGAAATAAGGTAAATTTCAACGTGCCAAAAATCCCTTTATACAGATGTTTCACATTCACTGTTTTTAAATCTGAATCAAATTTCTGAATTATAAGCAAATCAAATGAAAATTACTGAGAGAACTTTGATAAATTATCCCTAGGAAAGCCCATTTTTGTTGTTCAATAATGAACTATACTTTGGGTTCTTCTGAGGCTTGATACAGCACATAAGCACATAAATGTATTGGGAAGACGCATCATATCTTATTTCCATTTTCTTTTTTAAGGGGAATTCCACCCTAGAATTTTGATGTTTACAATGAAATGAGGTAAATGGGAGGAATCGGCGAAAATCTGAGCAAAAAAGCTACCCCCCCCAAAAAAAAAGTTATGAGAGTGAACCGTGTGGTAAATTGTGTGTAACGTTCATAAATACCATCAACCGTGAAGTGATTTGTGAGCTTCTGCCATTGTGATGTGTGCATTTAAAATGAACAAAATCAAATGTTCTTAATTACAAAGCAAATCTACATGCTTGAAATTGTCAAGATATTTGGCCCATCAATATTCCTTCATATTTCCATAAAAAAGGGCAACAGAAAAGTTGTTTTTAACTAAATGATAAATAAGTGAAACTTTATGTACAAAACCTTTGTCAAGTTGCTCATATATGATGTAGCAATCAGCAGCAATTTCAAAATGATCGGTCATTTCCACATGATGTTCAAATAGCCTTGGAATAACTCTTGTTTATCATCAGTTTCTGATCAAATCCTCACCCTCATTGCTCTCATCCTCAATTTGTTAAGACAACTAATGCTGGCCTGGAATTCCCCTTCAAGGGTTCAACTTTTGCCAGTGTTGCAATTTATATAATGTACAGACAAAACATTTCCTTTTACCATGGACTATTTATCATACAACAACCTCTCAAAACAATTTAAAAAAAATCAGCAGTTTCACTATTCTCAGACTTGTCTATAGAATGTAATGCATGCCTTTATTGACAAAGAGAACATTAAATTGGTATTTAGCTGGACTTCAGTAATTAAATTATGTGGCATGCATAAAATGGGCACTTGAATTCAAGGAACAAGGCACCAAATAGCTGATAACAGGGAAATTCTATAAACATTTTAAAATGCACCACTCTATTAAACAAAGAGTCATAACCCTTTAATAACCTGTCCCCTTTCTAGATTTTGCCATTTCCATTTAGTTAATACAGGACACCCAGAAATCTCATTGGATAATCAAGTGATAAAGTTATGCACTTATTTCAGCATTTTGTTAAACATTATTACAGTAATAAAACTGTCTATGTTACATACTCTTATGGTTCCAGTTGCCATTACTTTAACATCATGACAATAAGTGTTCATTATCATGATTTCTGTGATTTAATATCACTATGAAAAAGTTTTCCAAGCTGCTGGTTCCATGTTCTTCTGATTCCACATGATAATAAAACTATCATAACACCTGCGATACCAACTTCATTCGATGCTCTTTAAGCTTCATGAACCATCGGCATCGTCTTCTATCCTTTTTTGGTTCCATGCCCAATGCGCCCTGAAGAGGACCACAGTACCTAATCATACCACAGGCATGCTGTCTGTAATTTGGTGTAATTGCCTGACATGCGGAAGCTTCAAGGGCAGCTTGTCTTCTCTTCTGCGTTCTCCTATTTCCACATTCAATGCAACATATATGACAAGCAGAGCAAATAGCCTTATTCTCCGTAATACATAATAATTGTATGATTGAGGAAACTATCTAGGCTTCACAAGGCACTGGTATCCTCTTTTGCTTTCATATTAAATGCAAAATATATGGCAAGCAGAGTAACCTGCCATGTTCTCTGTAATACGCAAAGATTGTCTGATTGAGGAAGCTGTCTAGGCCTCACGAGGCACTGGTATCCTCTTCTGCCTTCTTCTGCTTCCACATCTTGGCCATGGCGAGCAGCTTGAGGTTGGACTGACTGGTCTCGTCCGTTGGGAAGATGTAGTCGAAGTACTCTTCCCACCCAGCATCTGACTGCAAAGTAAACAAATACAGATGTGGAGATTAAATACCAACAAATAACAATGAAATAAAGATCAAAGAAAGAGATCAAAGAAATACAAACTTTGAAGAAAAAGATATAACGTATGGTGAAAAAAGTCAAGCTAAAACAAGTAAGTTGATTGTGTGAATATAACATTTTTTGAAATACTAATTTCACAATCAGATTAATCATATGATGACACACGCAGTATTCCGGGGTACCGTTGTACCCCGGTATCCCGCGTTGTGTAGCGCCATCTTGTGTCCACTCGAAGTACAACTGTATTGCGTTGTGCATGCGCTGCAGCGCGCGATTGTATGCACGCTATACCCACAGTACAACCCTAAAAATTAAATAAATAATTAAACAAAATGGCGGATTTTCGTCTGGTACCCCAGGGTACCGTTTATGTCATCATATCAAGGATAAGGTGAAATATTTCGGTAAAAAAAGAAAACCGGTTAAAAATTATTCTGCGCCAAACACAAGAAGTACAATGTTGATAATGAGCATATATGATTTCTTTGAGTAACCAAAACTGCATACAGTTACAATATTGAATTTGACCTTCTGAAAACAAACAAAAATATATCGTTTGAGAATCACAATAATGGGCAAGCACTGCATTTGATTAATTCTTCACATTATATCTTAAAGGGGTAATACAGTTTTGGTGAGGCTGAACTTTAATAACCAAACCTGGGCAGTAACCATATTAAACTAATAGTTATAACTCTACCAAGCTCGAAAGGTATACAAAATTACAAACGACTAAGTAAAGAGCCTGTTATCATTCAAAAAGAGCCATCAAAACATAAGAGGGCGCTTTCTAAAAAGGCATTGGTTTCAACCATTTTTTATACAAAATTACGCATGTGATGTTTTATTGAAATAATTATTAAATAGAGAGATCATCAACAACTATTTTAAAAACACTTTTGAAAATTTTTGAAAAAGTGCAAGCATTTTTTTAACTTTTTGAAAAAATCATCTAATTATTTGGGCCCCAAATAATTATAAGATCAGATATATATATTGATATTTCAGACGTTTCTGGGTCGATTTTAACAAAATAAAGTTTATTCTGCCATTATAATTGCATGTTCTCTCAAATTCGACACTTAGTTTTTCATTACCTCACAAAAAAATTGTGATGTGCAGCGCCCTCTC
Source organism: Echinarachnius parma (assembly GCA_037951105.1). Classification (NCBI taxonomy): domain Eukaryota; kingdom Metazoa; phylum Echinodermata; class Echinoidea; order Clypeasteroida; family Echinarachniidae; genus Echinarachnius; species Echinarachnius parma. Next base: position 388,998 of record JBAMJV010002623.1, on the reverse strand, counting down.
TACCAAAACTAAACTACCCCTTTAAAGGGATGATCAAATGTGTATTGTTTTGTAATTTAAGATGTCCACTTGCCATATCATTAGTCAACATCTTGACAAAACAGAGATAACTAAGATAATCAAAAGCTTTCTTGTACTCACCCCGTCTTCTGTCTGAATCTTTCTCCTCTTCTTCACCTTGTTTGGCATCTGTTCTTGTACCTTCCCAATACTCTCATCATCACCAAACTCTCTCTGCAAATACAAAGCCAAGTACAATGCAATTATGAAACGGTATAATGAAACAGTAGAATGTACAGTTTATTGCAATGAGAAATAGAATACCGTTGAAGCATTGCACACTGTAGTTCTTTAATCCCAATACTCTCATCACAAACTCTCTCTGCAAATACAAAGTCAAGTACAATGCAATTATGAAACGGTATAATGAAACAGTATAATGGAATAATAATGCAGAACAGTTGACGCGTTGAAGCATTGCACACTGTAGTTCTTTAATCCCAATACTCTCATCACAAACTCTCTCTGCAAATAGCAAGTCATGTGAAACAGTAGTAAAATGCAATTAGAAATAGAATACAGTTGATGCGTTGAGCCATCGCAAAATGTGGAAACCCTATTGTCTTTGCTTATTTTCATTTATATCATATTTCTGGTCAGTTTCCCTATGTTTGAAATACATTCTTTATTAACAAGCTAGTCACAAATGATTGAGATTAACTCAAACTTTAGCCAAGCCTTTAGTAGCATGAATCCCCTTTTCCTTCTATAAGTGCCTAAGGGCTTTATATGCCTCGGGCTCACATTTGATGAAAAAACAATAATAATCATATTAGATAGGATCAAACAATCCTAGTAAAATCACACTTAATAAATATGAATCAAGTCAAACCTAGATGTTGACATTACCTCAAATTCTAACCACGCCTCTAGAAGCATGAGTCTTTCTTCCTTCTCCTCGGAGTGCTTGAGGGCTTTATGTGCTTCTTCATAGATTTCTCTGGACTTGACCACACAGTCATCAGAACCCACTGACAGCTCACACTTGGCGGAACTTATCCAGACCTGATGAAAGAAAGAGAAAATTTATTACATTCAATGAAACAACATTAAAGGGCAATGCAACTCAAGAAAAGAGTTAATACTACTTTATACATCGTAATATTCCTGTTTATTATATGTAACATTACTCCGACTCAGATTTCTGCTTTGGAAGAAAAATGTGAAAACTCTATCGGCTTTACCACTATTTACGCGAACACTGGAGGCCGCCATTATTAGGTTTGCGCGGACTACATGCACTAATGCATTTCAATAGCACCCATTCAACCATTGTTAGAATACTTGTAGATCTTGCGTTGCATTGCCCTTTAATGTGTATGCCCCTACCAGACTAGTAGCGTTATTGATGGAGTGCCTTTTTGCTGTCCAATACCGTTTATTTGATCGAGAATTCAGCTTTTATTTTCAACTTTGACTAATGTTTAGATCAAATCAGTCAACTACAGTATACCCCTTTCATTTTATATTTTCACAATATTCCACATCTTCTATGCTATACAGCTCATTTTTTTTTGGCAACGTTACAAACCTTTCCTAGTACTCAAACTTACCTTCAGCATTCACTGATGGTTAGCTTTTGTGATGTTGCTTGATTCTACTTATGTTCATGAGAGCACCAACTAAAGGTACTACAATGCATGCTGGCTGAGAATTGACTCGATATACTGTACATTTGCTAGCATATGAACACCTAATAATGAATTAATGCCAATTTTCTTTTCTAATTGTCATAACAAAATTAACAATCTTGTCTGTAGTTCTGATATTGTATCATGGCCCATTCAAACAGTTGCATATCTGTATTCACCAATACTCCCTAAATAATACACACTACACACCCACAGTACAAGAGTAGCCTACACAGCTTATCCTTTCCATAGATATTTTCTAATAGGTGATAGCTTATTGCTGGCCTTTAAAAAAAAAATCAGTGATAACCCTAACCCTAGCTAAAAAGCAAGCATTGAGCTTCCCGTTAATTGTATGTAACTATCCTACCTTGACATGCTGGGTCCTCTCCAGTAGTCTTCTGTACAGGCCCCTGGCATTGTCCCACTCCTCCTGCTCCACCTCAAAGTCAATGAAGGCCTTCCACAAAACCTCTGGCATGTCAAGCCTAGGCTGACTGATGGCAAGCTCATAGATGGCCCTCGATCGCTCACAGTCGCCAAGAATTGTCTCCAGTTCTGCAAACTGGGGGGGGGGGGGGGGGGGGGGGGGTGACAAAATAATAATAATGTTACCAGCACAAGGATACAGTGAAACCTTTTAATGATGCTACTATGCAACATCTAACAAGAAATTGATTCAATGTTAGTATAGGGAAGGGACACAGTCAAACCAAGAACCATCATAACGATGGTAACAAATATGGAAAATAATAACAACGATGTACATGGGGCCTCTTGAGGAGGCAATTTGTCTTCTCACTGTTCTCTTCTCAATTTGGCTACTCCCAGTAAATAAGATATACTCATTAGAATTACCCCTTGGCTTGCTGAGAGTGCAGCCAGGGCTTGACACTTGACACCAAAAATTGGTGTTGGGCAAGTACGTTGTCTAGTTTCCTTGCCCAACAACTAAATAATTGTTTAACTACAAGAGAACAATGTAATTTCATAGATGTTAATCTCATCTACAAGTAGGAGTGCAGGTAAGCTATTTATTACTAACCTTCATCCAGGTGGTACAGTTCGCAGGATTGAACTCCAGGAACTTCTCGTACAGGACTCGGCAGCGGTCAAACTCTCTCAGCTGCAACTCCAGCTCGATGTAAGACTTGAACAGCTTGTCCTTGGGACACTTGCCGATAGCCGTACCCTGAGGAAAATAGAAAGGTGAAGATCATCATCATCATCATTTTGTATCATCACATGGTGGGCAAATCTGAGCACTACGTCATTGGCATCGGCCAGATATTCGATTGTGTGCATTCCATGTACTGGATCACAACTTAAGCAGGTTGTCCATGGTCTGAGAGCCCTGACCGCACTCACAATCTGCTACGCCTTTGATATATCCCCAGTTCAATATGTTGGACTTGTATCTTCCCAGCCTGTCCAAAGTTTACTTGGGCTACGGACAGAAACGGGAAGATGCAAATCCAACATATATATATGCACTTGGTGTACAAAGGTGCAGATGATGAAATTGTTGATCCACTGCACTTGTTTGTCACCAGTTATTTGTTTAAAACATTCAAAGGCACCTGCTCCTCCAATAGTTATCCTATTGACTGCACATTTGCTGTGCTTTAAAACTTTCTATTTTTACAGTGTTTCAGAGAACAGGACGGAGGGAGTTCCAGAGGCGTGACATAGAGATGAACATTAATATGCTCAGTATCTATTATTCAAGGCATTGAAATATTGCACAGGTAATCACTCCTGTTAACAAAAAGATTTAAGTCACTAAGGAAAAGGGATTTGAATGTTACTGCTCGTTTATGTTTTGTATGATTAAAGTTTGGCAGATATGTTCTTCCTTTTATGTAATGTTGGTTCTATGTATATATATTAAATTGCTCTTGCTAAACTTAATTGCAATAACATGTTTTTTTTATCAGTTCAACAAGATGAACATATACTGTAGAGTGTGGAAACGTGACAAGACAAATTCAAATTACAGTAAAACCTGTGTATAGTGACCACCTAAGAGAAATAAGAAAAGTGACCTCTACAGACAGGTTCTAAAACTCTGCTTATCTCTGCAGGGAATCAATTTTGGCGCCCACTATAGTGTGCAGCTTGGCTGCTATAAACAGCTGGCAACTATATGTAGTTTGACTGCTATAGACAGGTGGCAAAGTTTTGACTGTATATTTTCTCACCATGACTCTCCTGGCTCTCTGCAACTCCTTCTGTCTGATCTCAAACTGTGCCATCATCACCCACATCTTGGCAAATGTGAACTTCTTGTGAGGGATCAGGTCTAGGCATGCCTTGTACACTTCTCTTGTCTTCTCCATGTCCTACATAGAAAAATATAGACATAAAACTATCAATACATTGAAAACAATGCATCTTTGATCTCGCCTAGATGTCTAGGCGAGAGAGCGATCAATAATATGGTGATCTTAATATGGTTTCTGTGTCATCTGGGGAGTGTTTTTAGCATAAATTCCAGATGACGATAATCACTAATAATCAATGCTGAGCTCTATTCCTTTCTCTTTTACAATAAACATAGGGTAGAGGATACTACCTTTACTTCCAGCTCTTCATAGAGAGCATATTTAACCCGTTCCCTTCGAGATTCAGAAAAACCCATAGACTGTGTACATATCCCACCTGGTTCCCATAAGCAACGGGTTAATCCGTAAGCGATGGCTCTCTCAAAGACATCTCTAATGTTTTATGTGCCATCTGAATTACACTGAGCATCTAACTACAATTTATACACACAGGGAAGATGAGGATGGTACCTTTACTTCCAGCTCTTCATAGAGAGCATATTCAATCCAGAGGTAGATGTAGCATCTCCACAGTCTCTTCTCCAGTGCTGGTGGAATGTAAGCGATGGCTCTCTCATAGACATTCCTAATGCTTTCTGTGTCATCTAGGTTCTATTACCTTTTTTATATCCATATACACAGGGGGTAGATAGATGATTTTACCTTGACTTCCAGCTCTTCATAGAGAGCATAGTTGATCCAGAGGTAGATGTAGCGTCTCCATAGTCTCTTCTCCTGTGCTGGTGGAATGTTAGCGATGGCTCTCTCGTAAAGGTCCCTCACCGTTTCAGTCTCGGCATCTGTCTCCATAAGTCGCAGGTAATCAAACCACGCATCATAGTTGTTTGGGTTGGCTTTAACCTCCTGCAATTCAAATACAAACAGCAATTTTATTTCTATGTGCTATTATATGCAGGGGATAAAAGAGGCACTGGTCCACGGGCCCAGGGCCACTATAATGAGCTGTGTGCCACTGAAATATAATTCATGCAATTTGACTTGCCCAATTGTGATCTGGTTTCAACTTACCTACAATTAACCATCCCTCCAGGGAAAAATAGTTACTAGTCCTAACATATTATGAATACATAATATATATGAAATTAATGGACAGAGAATACATTAATATAAGCGGTATAATGATCAGAGCGAACCATGCGACATAAATAGTTGTTTGGGTTAGCTTTTACATCTTGCTAAACAAAAAGAATAATGGATGGGTAGTAAATTTAACCAGAACGTCAATGACGTAGCGCTCATCCGCCATCTCGCAACATCAAATATCGCAAATTTCATGTGGTACACTTTTCAACTGGTCAAAAAATAAAAATTTGATGCCCTGGAAGGGACATAAAAATTTTAAATAAAAAAATTAGAGTGAACAAAATATAAATTTGACGCCCCGGAAGGGACATGGGAAAAAAACAAACAAAAAAAAAATAAATAAATAAATAAATAAAAAAAAAAATACAAAAAAAAATACAAAAAAAAATACAAAAAAAAAAATTCAAAAATACAAAAAAAAAAAAACAAACTAAAAAAAAAAAAAAAAAATTAAAAAATTAAAAAATTACCATAATTAATGAATGAGAAAAATTTCTAAATTCTGTGTAGAAGTTTAGTGTACCAAAGTTAGCTCTACCAGATAAAGCAAACCAAATCAAAATCGGTCGAGAAATGAAGAAGAAGCATTTTTTGTGATTTCGAATAAATTTGCATAAATTACCATAGATAATGAATTTCACGATTCTGTGTAGAATTTTTAATTCCCCCTCCTAGCCCTATCTTATGAAACAATCAGAATCAAAATCGGTTGAAAAATAACGAAGAAGAAGCATTTTGAAAACTGTGGACGGACAGACGGACGGACGGACGACGGACGCCACGCCATGGCATAAGCTCATCGTGCCCTTCGGGCCGGATGAGCTAAAAATCATGCAAAGTAATGATTGTAGATAACAAAATTATACATCTTTAAAGTTAAAGAATCCTGGTTCTGATATATGTCAAGAAGAAAGACCCCCTAATATAATTAATCTAAGATAATTCTGATAATAGTAGAACCAAAGGAAAAGCACTACCTAAACAAATAAATATTTTATCAAAATACTAACATACCTCTTCATACTGAAACCTGCGCTTGCTGATAATGACATCTTCAATACCCGCCCTGTCTCCATACCTCTTCTCATGAATGGTGTAGTTCTTGAACAGCTCTTGAGCACTCTCTTTATCCATGTGATCCAAGGCATACTTGTAGATCACTTTTGCTCTTTCATGCTGCAGACATAAGGACAGAAAATGTGCTGTGAATTTAATAACATGCAAATTAAAGATCATCAAGCGCGGGGATGCTGCACCTCAGATGGCCATTTTGAATTATAGGCTAGTTTGTGCACACTGCATAACACTGATTCAGTGTGAATTATGCACCATGCACAAGACATTCACAAGATGGCACCACACATCTGACTAATGAGTCTTTACTATTTTCAATAAGCAAGCGCCTGAGGTAACAATCAGTAAGAGAACATTTCTATCAAAGATGAATAAATGTCCCATGATACTTGCTGATGTCATCTTAAATGCATGCCTTGTCTTCATACTTCTTCTCCTATGTAGCTCTCAAGCATCTCTTAAATTCTTATTTTTTAAAACTAAGATTAGGACATACTTGTTAAATTATGAATCATAATCAAATGTCAATGAACATTTGAGGTAATAATCAGTTATTAGTTTTACATAATATTGTTGACGTTTCTTGCTACAAATATTCTTTGCCTTGGCTAAAAATGCACACACCATACGATTGTCATCTTATGTACTTTCAACTCCCATTTTAAACCAAACTCAGACAAGGCAATGTAGAGATTCTAAATCCAATCGAATCAATCAAATGTCCATGAAATGTAAAAAGTACATTTGTTCCAACTTCACATGGAAAAAGGTATTACAAAAATGATTTGAACACTTTGTAAACATATACAAAATACCATACAATACTTATGACAAACATCACCATAGATGGCTGCCTAAGTATTTTCAGGACCAGTGGGCCCCGTTTTGTAAAACTTTTCCAGTTGTTGCAAGTGTCCAATTATTGTAACTACTATGGCAACAGCCAATCAGCATCAAGCAGTTTAGCCATTGCCATGGTAGTTACAATAATTGGACATTTACAATAACTGGAAATGTTTTATGAACAGGGGCCCTGAAGGGGTTAACTGTCAGTATAATAATGTGTAGATACCTCTTTCTGTCGTTCTTCAAACTTGGCAAAGGAAATGTATAGCTTCTCATCCATGTGGTCTTCCCCATAGAACTCAACAGCCCGCTCTAACACCTTCCGCGACAGGCTAACGTAGTTGTTAGTTTCCTCGAAGCTTGCAAACTTGATCCAGTTCTTCACTTCCGGATGGACAAAGACAAGTGAGTCTCAGTCAAGGAATGCAACATCTTTCTTTCATTTTGTTGGAACAATGAATTTCATTTGGTTAAAATAAGTCAAAATTAAATCGCAAGTTTACTATGTACATTGCAACTACTCACTAAAACCCCCAATAAAAGAAATAACACTTGATTAACATATTTGCCGATACCAATATATATAAAAGTAACCAAGTAATATCAGTTTGGGCCAGTTTGCCTCTGAAGAAGATTCTGCTAGGATAAATTTGTTTGGCCCCATATTGACTCTCATTCTATAACACAGGCGAAATTTAGTAGATTTATTGGGTGGAATTCACAAAGGAGGTTTGTGGGAGGTTTGTACAAACCATGGTTTGACGATGGTTTACATCTATGGAATGCTGCTCGCATACCGTAAATTGTAAATCAACATTGTTAACAAGTATGGAGTTTACATTCCTTCTCCATCAGTTTACAAATGGCATTCCATAGATGTAAACCATCGTCAAACCATGGTTTGTACAAACCTCCTACAAACCTCCTTTGTGAATTCCACCCTATAGGTTTAGAAGTTTTCAGCAGTATTTTGCATCATTTAGGTAATGTTACTGTTATTCCAATACTGTCAACACCTGTGTATGCAAATAAAAGGATATATCTCTCGTAGACCTTGCGTGCGCGGTCCACCTCCTTGTATCTCAGCTCCATCTTGATGTAGGAGAACCAGGCCTGCTCCTCTGGCTCCCACTGCATCCACCGCTCAAACACCTGCCGAGCACCTCCTATGTTGCCCAACATCTCCTCCATGTAGGTGTACTTGTACCAGAACTGGTTGCAGCGTGGCAGGATTGTGATCCCCCGGTCCCAGATGTTGCGAGCATGGTTTACCTGCTTGTGCCTTGATTAGGAAAATAATGTAATGGTAATAAATAAATCAATTCAGTTCGGTGCTCAAACACCTTATACCTCTATAAATGTTGCCCAACATCTCCTCCATGTATGTGTACTTGTTCTATTACAGGTTAAAGCATGGCAGGATTTTAATCACCAAGTCGCAGGTGTTGCGATCATCATTCATCTGCTTGAGCATCCAGCATTAAAACACCTGCTATGCCCTGAACACTTTACTTAAGAACACAGTAAAAGTACTTCTTTTTAAAGGCATCAAGTTTTCACATCATTAATGACTGAACATGTTAACATTATAATATACTACAAAAGAAATCATAAGAACTATAAAATATTATCTCTACTGTTGCATAGTATTCTTGAAAATATGAACTGAAGACAAGTTTGTGCAAAAACGAAGTTTTGAGGTCATCTGTACAAGTTTTACTCAACTGGGAAGTGTCCTTATATTGTCTATGTGTTAGTTAATCAGAATTTAAAGTCATTGCAAATATTCAAAGACAACAAATGTACACCACAGGGGTGTTTTATTTAACACTAAAATAGATTTTAGCATCTTGTTTATCACTAAATATCAACTTTAGTGCTTAGTGAAACACTCTACTGGTTAAGTACACAACAAAAGTATGATAAATGTGAAAATAACAAGCAAGGAAACAAGCAAAATTAATCATAATCAATCAGGAAAATCTTACTTCATTTCCATTTCAGCATACTTCAGCCAGAGGGTAACATTCCTGTGATCCACATCCAGGGCTCTTTCGTAAATGGATCTCGCTCTAAAAGAGAGTAAAATGACAACAAAAAGCATTCAATAATTTTTTGTATTATATCCAATCTAATTATTTACTAACACAATGCTTAACCAGGGCTCAGAATTAGCACTGGCCTAGCATAATAACAAAATAAACTTTGGGCCAACACAACTTGTTGATTGTCAAATTGTACACAACATACTGTATCTTCTTCTTTGTTTGGGGCTATGCAATGCTCGTCGTTAGGCCAACAAGGAAAAACAATATTTATAGCACTGACTTAGCTGAACTCTAACCAAGAAACACCCAAGAGAGAAGCAAACAAAGGTTTTCATTACAAACTACACACCAATTATTCATGCATGTCTGAAATAAGATGAATTCAGACAGATGAGCTGTTGATCCAAACTTCTCCACATTTTTCAAATTTCAATCTCTGGTCAAGAAAACTGAACTGTACTACCTTTGTATTATCCATAAAAAAAAAGATATGATATGTCAAAAGTGTATACATGTACTCATATGAAGCAAGCAATTCTTGCAAATATCAGATCGAGTTTCATTTGCATTTTATTTCAAACATAGGTAAATTGACCAGAAAAATAACATGAATGAAAAAGAGCAAAGAAAATGGGATTTCTCCAGGATTCAAAACAAAGACCTCTGGATTACTAGACCGGCGCTCTACCGACTGAGCTATAGAAAAACTCTATAGTGTGGTGCTCATGCAGTGCTTTCTTTTACATTTTCATACAAGAGTTCAAAAATAAAGTTGTTTCTGGTATCAAATATTCATTGCTTCCCCTCCCCCTTACTAACCTTGCAATTTCACCCTGGCTTTCTTCCCACTTTGTATACTTAATCCAGTTGCCAATAGCAGAGCGGTTCTTGCGAATGCTATCCTCAAATTCCTTCCTCTTCCTCAGTCGATACTCTTGAAGCTCATCAGGGTCAGAAATCTTTTGCTTGGGTGGCTTTAAGAACATTAAAGATATGATTTGTTTAATGAGACTGATTAAAGATGTCAAAATTAAATATAATCAAAACATTTTGCATCGTTACATTTTCTTTCCCCCTATTTTCTTTCTTTTACCAACTATCCATTTTTAACAAGAACAAAATAAAGGTTTTTGAGCATCTAACATGTACACACCTAATCACTGAAACATTTGTCAAGTGTTTGGTTAAACACACATTAATTTGAAAATTACTTAATTTGTCATTACTATACAGAAACTGTAATTAAAACAAATGTCTTTTTAAACAAAATCAATTAAATAGCATATATAATGTATATCAAGTAACTTTACAGTCAAAGAAATTCAAAGAAATTGATAAATAAAATAATATAGACTGCTAAGATGTAAATATAAAGAGAAAACAACATACCGGAGGGACAAGCTCCAATTCACGTTCTTTGGCTTCTCTCAGAATCTGCTCAGCAGTAATCTGGACCTCTGCTGGCATTTTATTCTTGACCTGGGCAAAGGAGAGAAAAAAATGTGTTAGTGTGACAGCAGCCACAGCAAGCTTCTTTGTTTCATTCATTAATCTATCCATCCATCCATTCATTCATTCATTCATTCATTAATCCATCCATCCATTCATTCATTCATTCATTCATTAATCCATCCATCCATTCATTCATTCATTCATTCATATCATCCTTCAATCAAAGAGTTACCCTCTCATATATTTTAATATAATGTAAAGAATATTATATTAAACAGGCAAGAATTTCCACCAAATCCTGTTACCTAGCATGATCAAATTTGTATGTTTCACATTACTTGTCTGCTCAGGCAAGTAAAATCTGGAAATTCATTAATTTACTTGCCCAAACTGGCGAGTAGAAAATAAGAATATAAGCTTCAGTTATGTAAATATACATGAATCAAACACAAACTTAAAAAATTGCCCAGCCAGAGCAGCAAGAAACTTGCATTATTATTTTACTGATGGGTGGTGTGTTATGTTGGCCTGCTCGGCTAGTTTAGACTCCGTATCAGAGCCCTGGTTTCCGTTTAAATTGAAAGAAACTTGCTTCCATGAATCATAACAAACATTGGCATAATTCATAGTATGACCATGTAAAATTACATAGACAATTACACAAGCTTCAAAATGAGGGGTTACACAGGGCTCGACACTCGCACTGGCCCACTGGCCAGGGCCAGTAAAAATGTATAAAAGTAATATTTTAGTGGCCCGATCGGGCAAGTAGATTCTCAACCCCAAATTGACAAAATAAGAAAAATCTTGTATTCTTCCATGACATTCTTCATCTATAATCACAGGCTTGATCAGGAAAGAGTGATATTTTGAATAGTAAAAAGTTTATTCATGAAATAAAATTTTGGGGCCATTAAATTTTCCTTTCGGGCCATCAGAAAAGGGGATGAAATTATTTAACGTGCCCGACCGGGCCACTGACAAAAAAAAGTAGGTGTGGAGCCCTGGGTTACATCATATATGCAGTTATTTTCAATATTTTAAAATCATGTGGCATCACTAGAAAAATGATAAACTAGACTACATGTATGTATTTTTACGCACATGTATTTATGCACGTTTAAAAAAATATGCAATGTGTCTTGCAAGGGCTTTTCTCTAGTCTTATACTCAGTCTGATTTTATATTGATGTCAGAAAATACCAACGAGCCCAAAATTCCACCCCAGAAATTTGATGTTTGATATGAAAGTATGATAAGAAAGGATCATGAGCAAAAATGTTTGAGTAAAAACGTTAGAGCAACACAAAGTACATGACAGGTAGAACTATGTTTTGATTTGAGCATATCGTTCTCAATTCCTGTCAATCGGGACGTTATTTGGGAACTGCTGCCAATTAATTTGATTTGTACATGAAAACAAAAATCAAATTGATATATATTCCTTTAGGGCCATTCTTGGTCACTAAGTGACCTAAAATATGAATAAAAAAAAAATAGGATGCTTATATTTTAGGAAGTATAGGAGGTATGATGATGTGAACTTCATATATATGACTTGCATATGTTGTTCAAAGTCTGTCAGGTGTAACACATAAGATTTTATTAGGATTACGTTACCCAAGGACAGAGGTCAAATGGCATCGGTCACGTGTGTGACTTTGCACGGGAGCATTTTTGAAGAAAAAAATTCAACTCAATTTTATTTTGGAAATCCTGTGAGATATGAAAAGCTAAAATGTTCATATTAGTATCAGACAACTGATCATCTGTAAGTAAGAAAATGGTAAAAAATAAAAATTATCTCAAACCATTGTTTTCTAATGTTTGTTATGTGGAGATGTCTGGGTCACGTGTGTGACATTTAGGGGTGGTCATGTGTTTGACATGTACAATGGAAATGGAAATGGGAATTTCACAAATATTAGGTTTAGATAGTAACATGAAGTTAATTTTTCACAAAGTTGGTATCAACATGTACAGGAGAATAAGAGGAATAAGCTAGCTTGATTATTTTCTGAGTTATGATTTTTATTTGAATATTGGAATATGTAAATGTATGCAATTTCAAATGAATAAGAAATTCTCTAAATTCAATATAACACATATATTTCATAATTATAACCTTGGACATTGATCTTTCCAATAATGGAATAAAACAACTGAAAAAACAAACTTCATTTTTTTCCAAAAAAAGTTTCACTTTTCAAAGAATGGCCCTTTATGAATTTGTGAATACAATCAGAAGAAAATTGTTTTGAGTAACTAAAGAAAGTAATTAAAAAACTTTAAAGGCTATAGGCTAAGTTGCTCGTCAATAATGGTTCAAATAATGGCGGCAATTTCAAAACGATCGCTCATTTCTACAGAATCTATTCTAGGATGTTCAAATAGGCATAACTTGTGTGTTTTTTATTTGAATTTGATCACAACTTCTAAAACTTTCCTCTCATTGGCATTCTCTTCGAAGACCTGCCCACGCCTCGTCATGCTCGACTAAAAAGAACTGATGCGCTATACAAATTACATAGAAGATAGGTTCTTTTAGTCATGCATTCCAAGTCGTGGAACATCTCCGAAGAGAAAGCCCCTCTCATATTCCTAATTCTGTTAGAGTAGACAATGATGCTGTAACCGATCATCAGATCAGAATTCTAACAGGATATATGACAACTGGACAAGGCCATCAAGGGAGAAATCAATCAACAAAAATATGTTTGTGTTGATTAGTGCAGCAGGTAGCTGCAGAAAATGTTCATCTCTGCACAATGCTATTGTAATGTAATGTAGCCTATGTGTGGCCACATCTACAAAGTAAATGGTTCACTCAGGTGAACCATTTACACGCAATATATGCTAATGCGCTGGAGATAACAATACCGGCCATTCGTACACTGTTGCCGTCAACAGTTGACCGCCGTGTTTTAGGACGCATCGGTAAGGAAAACGGACGGGAAATAATCATTTTATTTCTACATTTTGCGGTCTTCAAAACAACAAAGTCGGTAATTATTATCAAAGTATATGAATTGTGGATCACATAAACAAAAGTTCTTTTGCATTTGCTGGGAAATTGAGGGAGAAATCAGCGGACAAAAAAAAATTGTTTCCGTTGGATAGTGCAGCGGGCGGAAGAGGTTGATCTCCGCACAACGCTATTGTAATGAACCTATGTGTGTGTGTGGCCTGGTCTGGCCCAAACATACACTCATTGCCATTCACTTACGTGGTATGAACGTAAGGGAACCATGCACTACATCTTCCGAAAATTATGTTAACTTAACACAACCAAAGCATGAAAATTATGCTTCACATTCATACTCTAAGAAACATGTTGAATGCATTAACTCACCATTTTACTCCTGATGGCACTTTAATTTGGGAAAATATTGGCAAAAAGGTAGAAATTAGCCCATTTTCGAAGATACATCAACGTATCAAGCCTCTTTCTAGCATGCTTCCTGTGTTATAATGGCGACTCAGTATTTTTCTGGTCCGAGTCAGAGTGCGCTCTCTACGCCACAATTACGTACATGCGAGACAATGCATTGCCTGGCGATGTTAGTTACGTGACGCTGGTCTCTTCGAGTGTTGACCATTCGAGATCGGATGTTGATCTTCCATCAAGACGTTGACTATTAACGCCGTAATTATGTGAAGCCTGTCATCACGCTCTGCTACCAACATACATTCAAGTACGCTTTGTAAAAGACTAGTAAACGAACTTTCATGTTTACATGATATCGATATAGAGCTACCGTACCGCGCGATATGTTATGCCATAGCCAGCCATAGGTGGCGTGTGTACGCGGCCATTTCCTGCCAATTCCCGAAGGAAGCCGGACCCACAACATTTTACCGCTGAAAATGCAGATTTGGTGAGTATAGCTAGGCATCACCAAATGAAAATGAAAATTGCGCGAAATTAATGCAAATTATATTCTATGAGTCGGGACTTACCTGATGTAGATCATTATGCCCTTTAAAATCCAAACAAATACTGATATTTTGCCAAAATATGGTATTTTACCCATTTGTTGTGTCACAATTTTCGCCATTCACTTAATGGCGCGCTGCGAGCTTACCTTTCGTGTGCCCGACCGATGTCGCTCGCTTGGTCTCTGGCTCGCACGCGGCGTGCGCTCCCACTATCTCTGCACGCAATTTGAATACCCGCTCGCGCGACAGCACACGCGGCGGGCGCGGCGCGCCGGCGACGACGGCTAAAATCACCGAATCGAAGCCCCAAAAGCCCCTGTTCGAGCATCAAAATGATTATGTGAGACTGCTTGAGGCGGACAAATCTTCCGAGAATATATCGTAAAAACACCTGAATCATCCAAAAATGTAAGTTTCCAAAGTGCACCCTACTTCCGATTGCTCGAAAATTTGAGATTTCAACAAAGTTCACTGCGAAAATGCGGCAAAAAATGACTTACGGAGGTTGAAATTGGTCGAGTTTCTCGATTCAAAACACGAACCGGATCTATAATCATCGCAAGCATCTCTTGTGTATACTTCACATGCATATTACGTGGTTCAATCAGCTGTTTGACCGCATTACATTTGGAAAAAATAGTATATCCCTCCACCCTTGCAATAGCGAAGTTGCATTGCCCACAGCCAAACATCGCGCAAACTACGTGTACAAAAATATGGCCCATGCGCGCACGCCATGTAACGCCGAATGACGATGCTACTATAGCAGAACGTATTGTATTCGCATTTATATAATAACAAATAATAAAAAAGTGGCACAATACATTCATGTATTGATGGAGTGCAAAAGAAGTGAGAAAGAGAAGGTATGTGAGAGAGAAAAAACGTAAAAGTTACTTCGACCGCGATTAGCACTAGTGTAAGGTAAATGGTTCTCCCAGAACCATTGTACAGTGTAGATGTGGTCTGGCCTGGAATGGAATTCTCTTAGGCTTAAACTAAAAGTAAAACATGTTAAATATTGACATTTTAAAATTCATGTTTTTATTAAATTTATATTTATTACAATTATATTTTTTTCAAATAATGCATGAATGAATGGGACTAAATAATAAAAAAATACACTACTATAATTATATTTGTCGTTCCATTAAAATAAGTAAAACTTAAAAAAACATACAATCGCATGTACACAGTTAACAAGCATAATTTATGAACAATTTGAAGCGACTGTTGTTGTTGTTGCCGTTGTTGAGTGTCGCTATTTGTGACCGGAATTTCAAACACATATTCTGTCAATTGAAATAATACACACGTTTTCTCGTCTAGTAAATTTACCATTGAAATCGGTACATATTTCATTAACAATGACACACAATTGAATAATCAGATTAATATCTTCATTATATCTCACCTTCGCCACTTTGGGAACCTTGTTTTTAGTGGATGATGCCATTTTGATACCTCCCGTTCACGGAATACGACGAAAAACTCGGAAATTTAGTATCGGGTTGACGAAGTTCACGGTAGACCCTGTCGTTGACTTAGCGACAGATGGCGCTTTACCGTTTTCCTGGCCTTGTTCAATTGTGGTAAAATAAAATGCAATATTATTTTTATTTCACCCTCAAATTTAAATAATTTTCAATAGTTTATAGTTCTGATATATATGACTTGTTTAAATAGCATTTTATCAATATTTCAGTCTAAAACGATTAATTTATTGATAACTTTTAATTACACAATTGTTTATTTCACCTTGTTGCCATAGAGTTGGGTACCGCTAGCCGGCCGAGAACGTACATGGTGATTTCTGTCACGAACGTCAGCAAAAAAATAAGAATTTGACCTAGAAGAGAAGGTATGATTTTTCTAAGACTGTATATATAATATATTTTGAATATGAACTCCATGGACAGTCGTTAACAAAAGCATTTATTTTATTCTATGGTACATTTTAACATGGTGAAATGTGTGCGTGAAAGTGCAGTGAGAGACTAGACGTGATCACCGGCCGGACGGACGGAGCGTGAGAGTGAACACAGCCGAGACCTTCCCGTTGGCCATCCCGGCCCGATGCACCTCGCTCATCTCTACTCTAGCTTTGCCGCGGTCGTGAGTTCTCCAAGGTCCAGCTGGGGCCAAGGTCAAGGACCAAGACCATGACCATGACATGAGTCATAACCATCATCGTCCATGTTCATGTCCATGTCCATGACCATGGTCTCAGACTCGGAGGGCTACACATCTACAATGTATTGTAAATGGTCCTGATAGGACCATTTACTGCTCACAGTGGTAAAAATCTACGGGACACAATTTGAACTACAAACAGAGAGAAAAGAACAGCATATCTAAAGTAAAAAATTGCATACCTAGATTGAAGCTGATTTTATGATTTATTGTACAAAATTTCATTTTCAAAATGATAAGTCATACTTACAAAAATCGTCATATAAGTTCCATTTCTTTCTCTTCCTGCTCGATGTCCCATCGTAAACAAAGAAAGCCCGCCCGCAACATGCGGAGGCCGCTTATTATTGTCCAAAACAAGCCAACTCGCGATCTGCAAGCATGCCCGCCGTATCCGATTTCGGATACGCCGTATCAGAATTCGGATACGCCGTGTCAGAATTCGGATACGGTAACACGTGTGGTGTGGGAAGCTTGCGGGAAATACATGACAGTCATCCAGATAGCAGCAACACTTTCGAGAGGGATCACGACTGAGATTTTCTCAGTCTTTTTATTTTCCAAAACTGCAGATTTTCCATTTTTTTCGACATTTGAAGAATAATTTGGACCATTTTGGTAAGTTCATATAACACTTGTATCATTTTTAGGGCCAGTCATGATTGATTTTGTTGAATTTAAGATAAGAATTTTGTGTGAAATTTTGACAAACTTTTTTTGTACTGTCCCACATTGTTCCCGTATAGCGCAGCATTACAATGTAGTGTTGTGTGGAGGGCTACTGCAACTGCAATTGCAAGCTGCAGTTTTCGTAGTTAACTAAGTTAGGCATCAGTGCCATCACCAAATGAAAATCAAAATTGCATGAAAATAATGCAAATGATATTCAATGGGTTGGGACTTACCTAATGTAAATCATTATGCCCTTTGAAATAAAAAACAACAACTGATATTTGCCCAAAATATGGTATTTAATCCATTTGTTGTGTCACCATTTTCGCCATTCGTTTTATGGCGCGCTGTGCTGTGAGCTTACATTTCGCGTGCGCGCCCCACCGCTGTCACTAGCAATTTTAATACCCGATCGCGCGGCATGCAGCACACGCGGCGGCGTATCGCAGCGGCGAACGAGGGCTAAAATCACCAAATCAAGGCCCCACAACCCTCGGTTTGTGCGATAAAATGAATGTGTGAGACTGCTTGAGGCAGAAAAAACTTCCGAGAATATATCGTAAAAACACCTGAATCTTCCAAAAATACAATTTTCCAAATTGTGGAATACAGCCGATTGCTCTAAAATTCCCCATTTCAACAAAGTTCACTGCGAAAATGCGGCAAAAAATGACTTACCGATGTCGAAATTGATCGAGTTTCTGGATTCAAAACACGAACCGGATCTATGATTTTTACTAGTACCTCTTGTGTATACTTCACATGCGTAATACGTGGACCGCATTACATTGGGGAAAATGGTATATCCCTCCACCCTTGCAATAGCGAAGTTGCATTGCCCACAGTCAAATATCGCGCAAACTGTGTGTACAAAAATATGGTCCATGCGCGCGCGCCATGTAACGCCGAATGACGATGCCTACTCTAGTCTCTAAAATTACATTTTAAACTCAACAAAATTAGTTTGCATCAATCACAAAAGGTAGTGTTCAGACTTGAGGTATTGGTATTTCCCGAAGTGCCCCCCGATATTTTTTTGTGAGATAATGAAAAACTGACTGTCAAATTCTAAAGAACATACAATTTTAATGACAGAATTAACTTTATTTGATCAAAATTGGTTCAAAAACGGCTGAAATATCCATAAATATATTTGTATTTAAATTCAAAATGTTCTTCACCGGCAATCACCGGACGATATTTCTAAGACTTTTTAGACAAATTTCAAAAGATGCTCGAAGACTGCTTTGAAAAAAATCAGAATAGGTTTTTAAAAAGTCGTTGATGATATCTCTATTGAATCATTATTTTAACAAACATTAAATGCACAATTTTGTATGAAAAAAGGCTAAAACCAATGTTTTTTAAAATAGCGCCCTCTTGAGTTGTAACGGCTCTTTTTGAATGATAACAGGGGTTTTACTTAGTCGTTTGTAATTGTGTATACTTTTCGAGCATGGTGAAGTTATAAGTATTACTTTGTACCGTAATGTTGCAGGTTTTTGTTACTAAAGTGAAGTTTGACCAATACTCATTTATAAATGATTTATCCCTTTAACTGTTTTCTTATCCCTTGCTTGAAGAATGAATGGCTTGATGGTCTGTCTTAATATTTTGGTTAACATTTTAAAGCTGAGGCCTGAGCCCTGAGGCTGAGCTGTGTTTCATGACTTTAATTGATTGTTTTGGATGCGTCGCGGCCCCCTTAAAATTTGCGATGCGAGCAAGCGCTATCTTATTCTTGGTATGTCCCACATCTACTAATATGTCTATGTAAATGGTCCAATCAGTTGGACCATTCCTGTTGGTCACATCCTGACATTGAAACCAATAATATATTTTTGACTTGCCAAAAATTGAGAGGAAGTGAAATTAAATGTCTTCAGCTAGATTCAGTTAATTGTTCAGTTAATTTTGTTTTCACCTTTGTTCTTGACTTGTCTAATATACTGGTCAGTAGTCCTCATAGTCATACATCATTATGTCAGACTTCTACACATCAAGATGTTTGGGTAAGCAACCACTGTGCCTCATCCTGTGATACATGTATGCATGTTCTGTACCTTCAAGAGTTCTAAATGTCATTAAATGAAAAAGAATGGATTTATTCGTGATTTTGTTGCCAAGTGCTCTCTTCTTTCTGAAATATGTTGTATAATGTAATGCAATTAGTAAGTGGTATATTGTACATCCTCTGTAGGTCCTTGCTCGATGTTGCCTTATCTTTGTATGGATCCATATCCACCTGTTTGTAATATATTGTAGATCTGTTCGTTATTGTGTCTTTATTATTTTTCGTCATTTTTGCCTCTGACAAATTTTCTGCTAGGATTGAAAGCATCCAGGCCCTCTATTGACTCTCATTTGACTCTCACACATTCTTTGTAAATACAGTCAAACCTGTCTTAGTGGACACCTGTCTATAGCAGCCAACCTGCCTACATTTTATAGTGGCCCTCTAAAGTATTCACCTGAAGAGAAAAACGATGTTATGGCACCTAGATAGAGGTCACCTGTCTAGAGTGGCCACTTTTCTTAGGTGGTTCCTATACGAAGATTTGACTGTAGTTTCTTTTAGAATTTAAATATTTAAGAAATAAAATAGAACTTTAGTTGTTTTATTGTTGTTGGTTTTTTAATAGCTGTTGATTTTTTCTGTTACATGCAGTGTCAGAATGTTGTTGTTTAGAATACTACTATAATGCAAACTGTTTGTACATGTAATATGCTTTAAATAGATTCCAAGAAATGTTGCATGGAATTTGTTGGGGATACTTTCAGAGTATACTGTACATATATATGTTTGTATGTTTACTATATAGGTAGTACAGCAATGTGGAGCTTTCTTTGGTTCAAATATTACTCAAGCTTTTCTTTGCATTATTGACCTTGTATACTGTGATATTTCTATTTTGTTTTAAAATACACTTTCCCATGTTCATAGTTACATGTTATTCAACTCCATATAATGTTAGAAGATTATGCATGACTTTATTTGATCATCTATCTTTTCATAGTTTGAAGTTTATTGAAATATAATTAATATATTGTTGATTACATTGCTATTAAATGACCTTTGTGGTAAGAATGGTTATCTAGCACCACCATGCAGGAAACTATTTTGAAATTGCCTTCAGATATTCTATATTTTGCCTTCTAAAACATCTACATTTTAGTAATGCCATGCTAAGTGGGCAATCTTTGATTTATATATATATTCTTGAATTTAATTCAACGTTTATTTAAAATACCTTTACAAATTGTGTGCAAGTAGCTTGTCAAGTATAAATAATGAAGACCTGCTATAAACAGTACATAAAACATCCATACCATGGTTCAGAGAGAACAAAATGCAGTAGCACCTGGAACTTGAAAGTTATACTCAGGAAAATTCAATGTTTGTTTAAGGAAAAACAAACAAAAAAGTTAATGGCTAATAAAAAAAAAGATTCTGCCTGAAATTGTAATTCAATCGGAAGCTCTTTATCTTTTTCCACAACCCCCACCTTATAAAATCAAGTTTTAGAACACATAGCATTGCCTAGAAGATCTTGTGTAATTATAAATGTGCACTGTATTTTACCCTTTGTTGATGTGCATTGAGCAATATTATTATATTTTTTGCTTATACTTTTACTCATTTTCCCCAGACGATATAGACATGACCACACTTCAGTCGGCAAACGGGCCCACTGACGTGGTTAATGCCCGGCGCACAGAGTCCCTGGATGCTCCTAATATCTTGAAGCTGGTGACCAAGCTAACCCAACCCCAGTTTGGATTGGTCGATGTTGTCAACATAATGTGAGTGCATGTCTAAACATTTCATGAAGTTTCTCTATAGATGTCCTATTATATCAGAGCTATAAATTAGTTAACTTTTTCCTCTGTCCGCAAAGTAAAATAAAGATATGTCTAGTTTTGGTGGACCAAAACAGATAATCATTACAAATTTGTGTAATAGTCATTTGCTGTACATAGTTTTTATTTGGTTTTACATTTGGCAAGAATGAAGCTCAAATGTAGGACATGACCTGTTGGTCAGTAATAATTTTGAACCTTGCCTTTATATGCAATTTTGATAGGGAATAATAAATGTTGTGGCCTAGGTATCATTTAAGTACTTTTCTGCATTATTCTCTGCAGGAGAATTTATTTCTATGAATTCATTTTTTAATGAGCCTACTATAGTATTAAAGATAGCTTTCTAAACCATTTTGTAAAGAAGTACTGATGATTGTACATGTATATCAGCTGAGAATGATTTAGCATTGTTTTGCAGAGCATTTTTTTTTTTTTTTTGCATATTTAAATAGATTGGTGCATATTTTGCAACAATGCAAACAAGATCTAATGGAGTCAATGGAATTAATCCAAATTATTTATTAAATGTGCAACTCGTTAACAACTTTCACCAACTTTTTCAAGCCTAAGAATTGAATTGTAAATCCTTTGTTTGCTGTCTTTTGAATCAACAGTGAGAAAGCAGTATTAGGCGTTAGTCTCAACAATGAACGAGAAGAGATCTTGGCGCACGCAGCGTTCTTTGACTACCCAAATGTAGACACAGTGGACCAGGCTATGTGGCAGGAATGGCTAAACGAGAACTATGACACTGGAAAATGCACCGTAAGTTCTAATAAAAATATGATATTGTTTATGTACGTGTGCATTCTCATTTATAGCATACTTTGGCACATACACAAACAAAATATATGACATTGTTTATGTACGTGTACATTCTCATTTATAGCATGCTTTGTCATGAAAAAAATGTATAGAATAATAAGCATATTGAAATATATGTCTACATAATTTGTATAATGGACTAGAGCAGATAACTGGAGTAATATTTGAGAAGGCATTTTACAGACCTGTATAACACATTTGTGCATACAATTTGGCGCAAACTCTCCTCTTTTATGTAGGTTAGAAGAAATATATTTATAAGGAATCAAAGAACCAACAAACATGCTACATTAAGAATGCAAGATGCTATGTCATGGTTTAAAATTGTTGGCAATAACTCTGTTAAAAAATTTTTAAAAATGCTATTGATTTTAAAAAAAAACAATGTTATATAGTGAACGTGGCTACTGTGCCAATAACCATGAATGACAATTACCTTGTTAATGTTTTTCATCTATTCATTCTTTTATTTCTCTCGTTAGCCCCTGAACACACTGTTCATGCACTACTTTGTTGCCAAGGCTGCATTTGCCCACGGGAGTGCCAGAGAGATCATCAGGTAAACATCAATGTTGAAGAACTTTAAAATAACTAGATAATATAGTCCAACAGTCAGAAATAATGATATGTTCTTCAAAGTTAATGAAGATTTTTGTATTTCCTTGATTATATGCATATAGGTGGAAAACTCTGTATTGTAGTTTGTGTACTGTATACCCACTTGAAATGTTCTCTTTATTCAGGAATGTGTTGTATACTTGCTCATTACTAAATGTGGTACTTATTTTCTCTTCTGCCCACTGATGCCATTCCTGAGCCCAGTCTGGCAGATAAATGGCTAGAGAAGGGCACTAAGTCACCTATTTTTTACTTCGGAGATACAACATGTTTAAAGTTATGGAGCCTTGTAGAAACCCGATTTACCTCTCTTTTATTTTGTATTAATATTCTCTAAATAAAACAAAATATTTTACCCAAAAATTTGGTATCATGTCGGGAAGGATCCAACCAACAAGATGGTATGCAGTAAAAAAATTGACTAAAAATGTTTTCTAATCTCAACCGACAATATACCAAATTATCACAAATAATGTTTCTATGTGTCACTGTTTTATTATGTTATCTCAGGACTGTGTTCAATGCTGTCCCTGACATCCACTACCTGCTCCTGGTTCTGCCGACCGGTGTCTCCCCCGAGCCCGCCCTGGCAGATAGCTTTGCCACCATGGAGGTGAAGGCAGGAGCAAAGGCATCAGAAAGCTTTGGCGTCTTCGTCTGTCACAGACACAACCACAGTCCTGTGCTCTACGTGAGGAATGCAAGGTAATAAGGGCTTCAAGAACTTGTAGATGTATAAATGCCATAACTCACCTTCCTCTTGCTGTAATATGCAGGGGGACACAATCATACCCGTAGAGGTAATACAAGGCCCACCCAGGTCATGTAGCCCATGGATTAATTCTTTGGGGATTATAATTTCTGGGAGCGAATAGGTTAATCTGGGCTAATGACAGCATACTTACAGAGTGTCTTTCGTGTCTGCTTTCTGTAGGGTCGAGGATCACGATGACCTGACCCCGATCTTCAACCGTCAGAGTGACATGCTCAAGAACACATACGGCAACTTCTTCCTCGCAGAGCTCATCGAGTCCCAGGACCCTCACAACCAGGCCATTATTGTGGAGGTGAGGTTTGACCATGTTTTGTTTGTTTATTTGTCTGTCTGTCTGTTTGTCTATTTTAATGAAAATGAACAAAGACAAAATGGTTTCCCCGTGATCCTATTTTCTTTGTTCATTGTCATTTATATTCTATATTTCTGGACAGTTTCTCTCTGTTTCAAATGATATTTGTATGTTTGTTTGTTTATTTGTTTGTAAGTTTGTAAGTTTGTTTTTTTATATTTTGGGTTGGGGAGGGGGGGGGGGGCCTCTGTTTAGTAATCAGGGTTACTCTTTGACATACATTAAAACAAAATTATGATATGCAGCCGGGTATTGGACCATCGACCTCCGCATTACTTGGTTGCTGTATCAAATGAGCTGTCACAGCCTTCTTTGGGTGTCTGCTGATTTACACATTTTCTTGGTTGTAGTCAGAAGCTATGAAACTGGACACACACCTTGAACAGATAAAATCAGAATGGGAAACACACTCAAGATCACTCAAAGGAATATAATGCATTTAATTAATTATGAAAAAAAAATGTGATTTGATAGCAAATGGTTTGTTATGAGATGATTGAAACTGTTGCTGTGATTAGTTTATGAATCTCCAAACACTCAGTACTCAGTACATGTTTCGAACTAAATCAATTCTAAAGTCAAAGAAACCCTGATATGCATACTTTTCCGTTATTTTGGAGGTTAGTAACATTTTAATTATGCTTTGATTCATTACCAGACGGAGGGGACTGCAGTTGGATTCATGAGTCTGTCAACTGACGTGAATGTGGACGTGCTCAACACATGCTTTGAACTCAATCCATTCCATGGCCTCAGGAAGCCCCACCCAGAGGATATACTCAAGCCACCTACCCCGCCCCAACCAGGTAACTCCCTATTGTCACTACATTATTTTATTGTTTCACAATGGCATGTTCATTATTTTGAGGTCTAAGTTTACGTCTAGGTAAACAGCTGTTATATGTTATTAAGGAGATGGAGAAAAGAGGCATACTTAAGAAATATATCTACAGTTTATATGGCAATCTGTTTTCATATCAATTTGTTAACAAATATACAGTCAAACCAGCCTTTTATAGAGGCCACCTGTCAATAGAAGTCAACCTGCCTATAGTGGCCACCAAAAGTGACCCCTTGCAGAGAAAAACAATGTTATGCAACCTGTATAAAGAGGTTACCTGTCTTCAGTGGATACTTTATTTATTTTTCCGTTTAGGTAGCCACTATACACAGGTTTGACTGTATTCATTGATTGTAGTGGCTATGAAAACAATAATAAATTATGTTGGAACCACTTTATGCTAGTCTGCTACCAAATTCATATGCATGTCAAATCGTTTGTTTTAATTCTCCAATAAAGTGTGAATTTGGCTTTGTTTTTTAAAAATCTGAATGAGGTTTTTAGTGGAATCTTACAGAAATGAATCAAATGTTGTTATTTATTTTTGCAGAGCCAGTTGAAGATGAGGCGGCCTCCGGGAGCCATGCAGGGAGTGAGAAACCATCCAGAACCAGCTCTGCTTCGTCTAGGAAAGGTAAGTCAGGGCTCCACACCTACCTTTTATGTCAGTGGCCTGGTTGGGCCAGTGAAATAATTTCTTCCCCTTTTCTGGTGGCCTGAAAATTTTATTTCATGAGTAAACTTTTTACTGTTCAAAATATCACTCTTTCCTGATCAAACGTATGATTATAGATGAAGCATGACATGGAAGGAAACTAGATTTTTCTAATTTTGTCAATGTTGGGTTGAAAATCTGCTTGCCCGATCGGGCCACCAAAATATGACTTTGATAAATTTTTGCTGGCCCGAAGTGCAATTTCACTGGCCCCAGGCCAGTGGGCCAGTGCGAGTGTCGAGCCCTGGGTAAGTAAATATTGCCATGGGTTGAGATGTAAAGGCCTGTCAGTCTGATCTGCCTACTCTAGCAATCACCTGCATGTAAAGACCTTGATCCTGTCAGCAAAGTTATCTTGATTTTGTACTAAGTAGCTTTCATGTAATTGTTCATCTTTTGCAGAATGTTGCTTCACTCTCTTTATATGTGTGTATTTGTACAGGTGATGTGACTGGGACTAGTACAGCAGACAGACCAGCCAGTGGGTCCAAGCCCACACCATCTTCCCAGCCCCCAACCCAGACCCCCCAGCAGGCCAAGGCTACTCCCCAACCCGCCAAGGCAGCCACGCCCATGACAGCCAAGAGTACCCCGCTGCCTGCCAAGGGCACACCCAAGCCAGCTACCACACCCCTTGCAAAGCCACCCACAGCTACAGGTACACAATTGTCTCATGGATTGTTGTTTGTCTTGCCCTTTGATTTGTATTTTGTAGCTACTCCAAGTTTTTTTTCTTCCATTTATGAACACAGCTACAGGTATAAACATTATGTTACATTGTAGAATGCCTACTGCAAAGCTAACCTGTAAACACTTTTAGAAGAAAGATGTAGATTGCATATCTTAGTAATTTGGGGTTGCTGCCTCAAAACTAACCTGTGATATATGGCATGTTACAAAGAATTCCCATTTTGTCTTTCAGTAGATATAATAGGTTTAATAGAAATCGGAATGTTAACTGTTATATAAGTTGATAGAAACAAATAAATAGCTCATTTCAATGCTCATGCTTGTCAGAAGCTATCAAATCTGGCTTGCTGTTTAAGAATTAATACGTTGATAAATGTTGATTTTAACTTGATTATCGCTATGTTTGTATCTTTCAGGTAGCGTAACTGAATCTGAACCTCACATTGAAAGAAAATTGAGTGATTCTCACATGAAGAGGCAAGTAGAAAATGATTTTTATACTTTGAGTATGTTTGTGTGCGAGTGTGCATATTTGTTAGCTTTGAGTAAATTTAAATGTATGTCTCATTGCATGACACATAATAAAAAGGCAAGTAAATATAATGTTTTGTTATAAGTTTTCTCCTTTAAACAAAATTGAATTCAGATTTTCTTTTAAGAATCACCTTGCATGAATTTCTTTTTAGATAAAAAATGCTTTGCAACTTTTGAGAAAATTTTAGTACCTCAAATAGAATGATTACTTTGTCTAGTAGCTTCAAAGTTGTATTTTTAATTTTTTAAAATTTTAATGTCGGAAATTTACTTTGCTGGTGGCATAGGTTAGAGCTATAGTTGATGTCTACACTAGATAAGTTATTGTGATCTATCTTTCTGTCTCTCTCTCTCTCTCTCTCATTCCACAGCTGTGCATCAATATTGAGTGACAAAGATGATGTTGAGTCTATCAAGTCGGGGATATCAAAGGTAAATATCTAAAGCTGAAGAACAGTCTTGGGGAACCCCTCAAACAAAAAATGAAAAAAGAAGGAGAAGAAATATTCACCTTTACATTTATTAAAACCTAGTGACATAAATGAATATAATGTATAATGCTTATCAAATGTTAATAGAGAGACCAACAAAATATTTTATTTTGAAATTTGATAATTTCACAAAAATTAATTTATTATCCGATATTTTCCGTTTGTATTTGTATTTCCTAACTACGTTGAAAGCATGTCAAAGGATTCCCCATTCTTTTCACTTTGGATTTATCAATCTGTCTGTTGATCCATGATAAAAACAAAATTTATTTGTTTTGTTTTGAGGAATGAATATCAATGATGATACAATTTACTGTTTGTAAATTTTTTTTCCCTGAGGAATGAATATTAATGATGATGTCATTGATTTATTGTTCCTGTTGCAGAGGTCTGGATCCATTGCCTCGGCCCAAGAGGAGGCCATCGAGGCACCCCTCTCTGAGCTCAGCATCACCCCCCAGCCGACTCTCCCTGAGGACCGGTTTGAACCCACCTACTACGGCCCCTCAAGCGCTTTCTCCATCCAACTCTTCTGCATTGATGAAAGATATGAGATGAGGTAATGAGCATTATCAATTTTTTTTTCATATCATTTGCACAATTTAGATTCAATTTTTATATCAATCAAATCTTTTGGGCTTGGTTTGGTTTGTAAACCTTAAACAAACTGAACTTGAACTTCTATGCTTAGATTTGATGAGAATTTTGAGATGAGGTCATAAGCATTATCAATTTCTATATATCACTTTTATTTTCCTAATTTACTCTTAGTCAATTCTGCTTGCGTAAATCAATTTGAAAGAATTATGTAAACTGTTGTCTAACTCATTAGCACAAGTGTTACTAATTCGCAAATTGAATATCCCATACTCGTTGCTCAGGCCTGCTGGCCCAGACCACTTAAAATTGGCTTTGGGCCACCAAAATGTATTGATGCTTAATTCCACTGGCCTGAATGGGCAACTAAATATAACAGAATTGCTAATGTTTTCCTTTGTTTGGGGCCATCCAGGTTTTGGGCCACTAGAATTTGAAATATCTTGTTTCACTTGCCCACCTGGCCCCAAGGAAAAAAAAGTTAATTTCTAGCATTAATTATTCTTCTTTTTTCTTCTTTTTACCTGCAGGTCCCAAGATTTCTTGCCCATGGCTTTCTCCCTGTTTCCAGACAAGGATTTCTGCATTCTAACTGTCCCTCACCTTGTGCCAGAATTCCCTCTCTTGCAGAACTTTGTTGTGAGTATAATTTGAAAAGTCTGTCTTCTAGAGTACAATTCCATGGGGGTGTTTCACAAAGAGTCTGAATTGAACCTATAACTCAAAGTTATATATAATGATATTCTTCCTAATTATTACTGTTATCATTTCATCTGAATATTTTCACAGCGAGTGACCCCCAAGTGTCCGAGCATGCTG
Organism: Echinarachnius parma; assembly: GCA_037951105.1. NCBI lineage: Eukaryota > Metazoa > Echinodermata > Echinoidea > Clypeasteroida > Echinarachniidae > Echinarachnius > Echinarachnius parma. The sequence goes on along the minus strand of JBAMJV010002623.1, from coordinate 360,534 downwards.
ATCCAGGAGTTGCAACTTTTCCACCGGCTGGCTTCCTACAGTCCTCCACTATACCTGCAACTGCTATTTATTATTTTTTTTTTATCATCTATAAAATGATAATCTTCAGTAGCATCATATCCATTTTCTTATTGTTATCTTTATTTTCATTATCATATTTCCACAGCGAGTGACGCCAAAGTGCCCGAGCATGCTTCCCCAGGAGTTGTACCTGTTCAACCGTGCTGGCCTCCTGCAGTCCTTCACCGTGCGGCCGGCCTGCACCACTGACCTGCCTGCCGTCCAGTCACTAGTGGACACTATTCACAACAAGGATGTCCTGCTGGCTGACCTCGACAAGTTCAACAAGGCCAGGAGAGATGAGGTCAGTCCAATGAATATCTTGTTTTCATTTCAATAATACAACAACATTTTCATTGTGTTTTTTTTCTACTATGAAACTATATGTGAGAAGATGAGTTAAGTCCTGAAAATGACTCTGGCATTCTTTTAGTACTAAAAAGGGATAAGGTTGTTGGTGTCTCACTAAGGTTGCCCTTAGCTTACACTTTATTTAGTCCTTCCTTTCTTTCCTTTTTCCCCCTGCAATGGACCCCGATCAAATCTGACAAAAATAATATGTTTGATATTTCTAATATTGAAATATCTCTAGCTCTTTAGAAAATATAAAAAATAAACTTACATCTTAATTTATTTACAATTTCAGGTTAACATACTTATCATATCATATTCTAAAATAAAAAAAAACAATGTAAAAATCTTTACAAATTATTCTGTCCTTCCTTCCTTTCACAATTTTCCCCCCAGGATGGGACCCCAATCAAGGCCTTTGTTGCTACGTGCTTGGACCAGGTGGTGGGTGTGGCTCTAACGAGAGCAGAGGAGGACATTGAGTTCATCCGATCTCACTACAACATTGAGGATTTCATCTACTACAACCACCACCGGCGGGACGAGCACGGCCACCTCCACCACTTTGCCCTGAACCCCATCTTCCAGCATCGCTCCAAGCACTTCATGAAGGAAGTGTTGCGGCTGTCACACCACACCTGCCTCTACTACCCTGTCTATCCTGCCTATTCCGTAAGTTTTAAAGAGATCTAGTCAAGATCCTCAAAACTTACTTACAATTCTAACGGTTCTCACGTACCTCATTGTATTCATATTACCATTGCAATCATGGAACAGCTTTTAGTTTTCAAAATTTCTCTTTTGTTATAAAGATATGTATAATTTAAGTGTTTTATTCAGATTTATAATTATCTAGTGGATAATTATAACTGTGTACAAAGTCAGTGCAATGAGTTAGCGAATATCTCTTTGCATTTTTGCTCATTACTCGTTCATTCATTTATCATGTTAAAACAACAATTCAATTGATTTTTTACCCCACAGACGGAGAGCAGACATTCCCTTGTGACTTGTCTCAACTTCATGGTGCCAGTGCGGGCCAGAAGACAGATTGTGTACCCTCTCAAAGAACTGGGCCAGAACGCTCCGTCCAGCAGAGTCTTGAAAGAACAGGCAAGTGCCTTCAGCAGAGCTGCCAAGTACATTGTAGTACGGATTGTTAATATTTAGTATGATTTTTTGATGTAAATATGGCAGTACGATTTGTAAGAAATAAATACAGAAAAAAAAGAAGAAAAAAAAGATTACCAAGATTCTTTTTTAAATTTTCTTAAAGTAATAGTAACGGTCCGAAAATGGCAACAAAATGTATGTTTAACCCTGATAAACTATTTCTAAAGATACATATTTAAAATATAACACAAATAAATAAAACAAACTCATAAAAATGCTGGTGTGATTCATAGAACCACCTGTTATATCAACGCACTCGTAAAAGACATTTTTGCTGCACGATTTGGCTTCGCAAAAAAATATGATTTGTTAGGATAGCCAGCATGATTTGTTTTTCTCTAGAGGTTGGCAGCTCTGCACCAATGCATATTTAGTGGCACGCGCCCATCCATTATGCATGTTTTCCACTAATACAAATAAAAGAAAATATAAAGTTTCTCCACATATATTTGCCGCACAGAAAAATACTGATTTCCTCAGCAAAATATAGATTTTTGGGTGTGAGAATACTAAAATGCTCAAATGGAACTTGGCAGCTCTGCTTCAGTATTATCAGCTCAGATCAGTTGGTGTTGCAAGATTGGTAGATTCACTCACAATTATCAATATATTTTAGATTTATGATTCTTTTACACAAACAATTGTCCATACATTTCAAATCAATGGATTTTTCAAAATCATATTGACCCATGTTGCAAATTGAAGTTTATTGACACAAAATTCACAAGACGTCTGCTATATCAAAATGCGTTAATCATGGTGATGGGACAAATAAAAGTACAGGCAAAGGAAATCTTGTTCGTTATCATGTTGTGGTCAACTATAACCTTTGACCTTTGACCCCTGACAGGAGATGTATGCGCTGAACCACATCAATCGGAAGCTGACCCTTGAACCCAAGGTCACCATCAATGCCCGCATCGTTGTCGTGGGAGCCTCTGACACCGGTATCGCTTTCCTTGAGACCCTGGCATTCTGGTGAGTCATTCAATCTATTGAAGACAGTTTTATAGGGTTCACACAGCTAGGGCCTGGAAAACTTGGAAAGTCATGGAATTTAACTTTTGTGTTTTCCAGGCCTTGATATTTAAGGGAAAATTGTAAATTGATCTGATGTGTCATGGAAAGTCATAGAATTTCAGTTTATCTGTATGTCTCCAGCACTGAAATGAAAAATAAGGATTTTAGAACTTATTTTGTTATACAAAGTACTGAAAGCAGTCAAAAACCTTTATTCTGATAGTGGTGAACCGTCATAGAACTTATTTTGTTATACAAAGTACTGAAAGCAGTCAAAGACCTTTATTCTGATAGTGGTGAACCGTCATGGAAAAGTCATGGAATTCTTGCCGTAAAGGTCATGGAAAATGATGGCTTTTGACTTAAAAATAAGAGTATGAACCCTGTTTTAGGATAAGCTCAACATAACTTTACCCCCTCCCTCCTCCTCTCTTGAATACCATTAAGTGCGTCTTATGGCTGCCAGATTGCATTGCTCCCAAGGGAGCAGAAAGTACACATCGCATGCAGGTTGATTACGAGTGTGTGTCTATAAAAGAAAGTGCTTGGAGATGTTAAATCAGTCATATTCGTACATACTTATTATTTATTAAATTACATTTAAAACCATTTGAGGAAAATTTTCTTCTCCTTACAATATTGCTCAATATTTCCTGTGCCATAGATGTCTTTTTCAGTTATCAAATATCTGCCATATTTTGTGTGTATGTATTCTCTAATAATGAGCCTACATGTTACCATTATGTTTTGTCATTAAGTTGGATAAGGAAAGCACTAAATGAATGATCAAATGATTCAATAATCAAACCATAAAAAGAATGTTTACCACAAAATTGTTATCTTCTTGAAAGGCTTGATATAAAGTCCAAAATAGAGAGACATTAATTACCTTTTCTGTGCCTTCCCCTAAAAAAATAGCCCCCATTTGAGGTTCAACAACTTGACGCTGATATCGCCCAACGGTCTGCCGGGTCGCCTGCCCCACAATGAGCTTCGAGCAGGCTTTCTCTCGACGAGCTACTGCAACAGCGGCCAGGAGCTGGCTCAGATGTCACTGCGCTCGTGGGTCAATTGCGTGTCGTACAAGATGATTGGGATCAACAGGTTTGTCAAAATTGCTTTCAACACTTGCCTTGGTTAACCCGTTCACGACTATTGATGTTGGTAAATTATGCATTCTCCATGTACCCAAACCAGACTTTATTTACCAGTCCTGGGTCCTGTTGCAGAAAGAGATGCAATCGATTGCAAAGTTGCAATTAATTGCAAGTCAGAAATTTTGCGCATTTGAACCAATCAGATGTGCGCATTTGGTCACATTATCAGAATTGAATTTAATTTCATCATGGCCCTGTTGCAGAAAGAGATGCAATCGATTGTAAAGTTGCAATTATTTGGTTCAAATGCATACATTTTCCGACTTGCAATTAGTTGCCACTTTACAATTGAATGCAAGTCTTTGTGCAATGTACACCCCCTTGAACAGGTTACATTTTAAAACTTTGAAATGTGAAAATTCTTCAAACCAAATGAATAAAAGAATTCAAACTGTTCAGACTGAAACTTAGATCATTGGTATGTAAAGTACCCTTTTAATTTTTTTCTGTTTTTTCTTAATTAATATTAAAGTTATGTCTTCTATTTTTTGTACCAATATTTCAGGGCAAGCAAGTATGTGAAAGTGGCGAATGGCACAAAAGTACCATATGATCACCTTATCATAACTACGGGACAGCAATATCAGGTATGTTTACAGAATCATTACAAAATAAATAATATTTAAAACATTCTCCTCAAATTTCTTTATATCTATAAACTACTTCATGTAGCTTGTGTAGCATCCTCTTTTTAATGTATACCAATTTCTTCTCTTTGCATTAAATTAGTTTTCTTTAAAAAATGATCTAGAAGGTCCATCTGAAATCTCAATATTATTCATCATTGTCTTTGCTGCCTTGGCAAATCTAAATGTCTTGTAGGCATTGCTCTCTTTATTCCTTGTCTGTCCACATTTCAAATATTCCTTTGAATCACAACAGGAACCCAACCTAAATCTTTATTAATAGCAATCTTACAAATGCACAGTGTAGTGCAATTCATGCACTAATCATTTAGTGTGTAACCCAGGATGATGGATGACAAACAAAAAATACTATTGCTATTGAATTATTAGTAAGAAAATCAATTGTTTCAAGCCTTGTCATACTTCCAGTGAAAACAAATACATGGCTCAGGACTGTTTATTCCACAAAATGCCTAAAAGAGCCCTCCCACGTTAAATGCGAAAACAAATTTTAGAGTGCTACCTTCATGTGTAGAGTTAAATGCGAAACACATTTTAGAGTGTATTTTCATGCAGGCGAGATTTAAAGGTGGCACCTGAGAAATAAATTATAATTTTTTCACTGCTTACATTTTTGTTTCAGGTGAGCTGCCCCACAGGAGCAGATGTGAGCAAGCTAGTGACCAACAAAGAGGTCCCCAACAACCCAGACAGGCGGTTCATGGGTCCCAAGCCCTCCAACGTCTTTGTGTTCAACGAGGAGAATGAAGCTGCCATTGCCATCAAGTGGCTTAACAGACGCTTCGTCAATGCAGAAGGTATGTTTTGTTCCAATGCTTTCAGTACAAGTTAAAAAAATTTGCATATGGTGCTATTTAGCTCTTAAGATGATAGAATTGGCAGTTAACTAAATACTAAACAAATTTTGACCATGAAAAGGGCATGTTTCATCCTGTCACATTCATTACCAGATAAAGACAAGCATAGAGGCTTGGGGATATGCGACCCCCAAAATGACAGAAATGGCAGAAAGTAAAAAATAAGGCATGTTTCATTATTCCTCTGCTTTCATTCTGAGATATAAAAAAACAAGCTCGGGGGTTGGGAGCAATTTAGCCACCCAAATAAAAGAAATGACAGAAAAGAGTTTATTGCAACAACAAAAAATGCAGAATAATAACTGAAGAAAACTTACAAACCAATATCTCTTTTCTACTTATCGCTAATAATCCCTTCCCATTTCTAATCCCGTCTGTGCAGGCAAGGCTATCATCTATGGTAACAGCCTGGATGCCTACACAGCTGTACAGACCCTGCTATCCCTAGAGGTGCCTGGCCATCGTATTGCCATGGTCCAGCCCCCGCAGCGCTTCACCGTCACCTGCTTCAACAACCCGGCTGTAAGGGACGCCGTCCACGGTGCCATGACCGAGGCCGGCGTGGAGCTCTACCAGGGCTACCTCCTTGCACAATGGAATGATGGGAAGGGTGTGGGAGTGGAGGGAGAAGAAGGAGAGAGAGAGGGGGATGTCTACTGCGCTACTTTCACCTCCGACAGAAAGCCCCTCAAACTGGAGTGCTCAGCCTTCTTCTGCTTCAATCGCAGGACCGTCGACTACGATGCATTCAAAGGTAGCGAGAAGTGTTGATGAACACAATTTACAGTGTAGTTTTTTTTTATCTCACCATGATGTAGGATGTGTCAGCTAGCTGTGATGTTTTTAAAGGTAGCAGGCAACATTGAAATATGCTGTTCAGACTTGAGTGTAGATCTTTTACATAGATGGTTTTTTATCACTTAAAATACTTGGGATGAATAAGTGTTCTCTCGTTATTTGTGATTGCAGGCTCTGAAATCATAATTTTATGACATCATCTTCCTACCCTAACCCTAGCTATTGACTACAGTGGTTTGTTGTATAACAGATGTTTGGTCAGTGATTATATGTTCCACAATACCTATTTAACATTGCTATTTAACTATTTAACAGTGCTGTTGTTGAACATTTGCATCAATCAATCAGGAAGCTGGAATATCTATGAAACGACAGCTGTTTGATGTAGGATGATTGTCTCTATTATTAATTCCATTTTCAAATTGATTCTTTCTTTACCAATAGTACAGAGTTCAGGAGCTTAATTTTTTACAAGATGTATTTTTTTCCCTCTTCTATGTGCATCTCTCCCCTCATAGCAATCAATGACAGTTGTTTGGTGTATGACGGCCGACTGGTCATTGATTCCATGTTCCACACCAATGACCTGTCCATCAGAGCTGCTGGTCCGGTCACCAAGTTCCAGAGGAAATACCAAGCTGAAAAATGGTAAGTCAGCATTTTGTAAATAAAATAGGACAAAAGCTGCATCACTTTGGTGATCCCTTGCATGTATCTCTAAGTTGATTTCTTATCCTTTGGATTTATAGTTAAAAAGTTAGTCTTTCCCGTACCAATGTTGGCACATAAGGCGGCGCCTATCTCCGTTTCAATAGCCCTAGGCCACACGTCTACTAAATGTAGCGAAAGTTACAGAAGGGGGCTAGTCCTCTGGTAACTTTGGGTTTATGTAAGGTTTATAATAGCTTCTGGCTACACAAGCATTGAAAACTAAGGGGTTTCAGGGACGAGCACCGCACAAGGGTTTTTCTATAGCTCAGTCGGTAGAGCACCGGTCTAGCAATCCAGAGGTCTCGGGTTCAAATCCAGAAGAAATAAAACAATATTTGCTCTTTTTCATTTTGGACAAATGACTTAATATACTTTCTTTCTGCCTTGCATCTACCAGGACCCACTCCAACTTCAACTCCAAGGACGTTGGTCGCTCTCTGTCCTCCACCATGCTCCGCCTCTTTGACCCCACCCTAGATAACGACCTGACGCCCCCTCCTGAGCCCCACAGCCTCATCCCCCTGTACCACAGTGCCAAGGTGCAGGGTGGGGTCCTGCCGGGGGCGCTGTGCTACCTTCACTATGGCAAGCCTGGGCTGGATGCGCCCCTCGAGGTCCAGATGGCTCAGATGGACTATGTGAGTCATTTTATTGTATACTTGAGTACTGGTCAAGGTTTGTTTATTTGCAAAAAAACATGCTGTACAGATGAAGTAATATTGTTGGAATATCAAATCAAAGCATTTTAGTTACATGATTCAGTCTAAACATTTGTCAAAATTGAATGGTTGATGGGACGGACTACCATAATAGGGTCTTAGTGGCTCAATGGTTGTAACGCTGTTATTTCCTGTGGTTATTATGAAGATGTATTAATGATGACCTTTCTCCCTGCAGGGTCGTGTCCTACTGACAGGGGAGCCAGGAGTGAACTACTTCAGGCTTCACTTGAACCAGTACAGCAACATCCAAACTCTGACATGCCTGGCAAAAGAGGTAAGACCATGGGCGTAAATATATCATCACATCACGTCACGTCACATCACATCACATCACATCACATCACATCACATCACATCACATCGCATCATGTACATCACATCACATCACATTACAATACATCACATCACATCACATCACATCACATCACATCACATCACAGCACGTCACATCACGTCACGTCACGTCACGTCACGTCACGTCACGTCACGTCACCGCATCGCATCGCATCGCATCGCATCGCATCGCATCGCATCGCATCGCATCACATCGCATCATGTACATCACATCACATTACAATACATCACATCACGTCACGTCACGTCACGTCACGGCACGTCACGTCATCGCATCGCATCGCATCGCATCGCATCGCATCGCATCGCATCGCATCGCATCGCATCGCATCGCATCGCATCGCATCGCATCGCATCGCATCGCATCGCATCGCATCGCATCACATCACATCGCATCACATCGCATCATGTACATCACATCACATCACATTACAATACATCACATCACGTCACGTCACGTCACGTCACGTCACGTCACGTCACGTCAAGTCACGTCATCACATCACATCACATCACATCACATCACATCACATCACATCACATCACATCACATCACATCACATCACATCACATCACATCACATCACATCACATCACATCACATCACATCACATCACATCACATCACATCACATCACATCCATCACATCTTTAACATGATGTATTAAAGGGGTAGTTTAGTTTTGGTAGAGAGGGCGCTGCAGATCACAATTTTTTTGTGAGGTAATGAAAAACTGAGTGTCGAATTTGAGAGAACATGCAATTTTAATGGCAGAATAAACTTTATTTGGTCAAAATCGACCCAGAAACGGCTGAAATATCAATAAATATATCTGATCTTATAATTATTTGGGGCCCAAATAATTAGATTATTTTTTAGAAAAAAATAAAAAAATGCTTGCACTTTTTCAAAAAATTTCAAAAGCGTTTTTTAAATAGTTGTTGATGATCTCGCTATTTAATCATTATATCAATAAAACATCACATGCATAATTTTGTATGAAAAATGGTTGAAACCAATGCCTTTTTAAAAAGCGCCCTCTTGTGTTTCATGATAACAGGCTTTTTACTTAGTCGTTTGTAATTTTGTATACCTTTCGAGCATGGTGGAGTTATAACTATTAGTTTATAATGTTACTGTGCAGGTTTTGGCTATTTAAGTTCAGCCTTACCAAAACTAAACTACCCCTTTAATAACATGGACATTTATATATTGCTTTTTCAAAAAAGTTCAAAGCACATCACATAAAGAACAGAATACAATTACAATATACATTATAACTTAGATAGTACAAAGTGCTAAATGGAACCTTAGAATTTCACCAAGTAGTTATCTTTCAGATTTGTTTTGTTTAGTGAGATAAGATTCCTAAGTCAAATAGAGCCTAGCTTTTGAAACAGGTAGGTCCTTAATCATGGAATATGACAAGCGACTCGACTAAACGTGGAATTGTATACATGAAACCCGTAGCGCAAAGTGATGAAACAGACACAGGTTAGAGTAAATAAGAACAAAAGATATGATAAGATTTGTCATCTATTACTGAAAATAGGGTTTGCAAAACATGACCCAGTTGCTACATTCCAACTTGTTTACAAATCCTGACAGGAAGGATGTTGATTTCACATTGTAACATTTCAACCATTCCTCACATAATGTTTATGTAGATTCCAGAAGATGTATTGTTTAATTTAATACCTAGCATACCTGTCTTGTTAAGTTTAACTACCACTCAGGTGTAAATTTCACCTTGCCTATTGTTAAGCCCATAGCTCACATACCTGTGTTGTTAATTTCACCAAGCACCTCTGCATCAATAACATTTTGATCGACAGCTTGTTGGATTCTTCAGGAAGTGTACATTTCATGCTTCTTCCTGGCATTTTAGATCATGAAATGCCTACCAACACATACTTCTTCTTTTGTAAATGAAAGGAGCAAAATTAAGTGAAAGATTATTACCTTTTTGAAACACATCAACCATTTGCGATGAAGTACATGTGCTTAGATCAATAGGGAAACTGAACCATGTATTTGACAGATGTACGGATTTCATTTATTTATTTTGATTTTTTAAAACAAATAGCCCTTTTTGAAACATTGTAATTCTAGATTTATTTTATATATAATATAAAATAGATTTAAAGGAATAGTTGGGTTTTGGTCAAACTACATTTTAGTAACCAAAACCTGTACCATAACATTACAAACTAATAGTTATAACTCCACTATGCTCAAAAGGTATACAAAATTACATACGCCTGAGTAAAAAGCCTGTTATCATTAAAAAAGAGCCGTTCAAATACAAAAGGGCGCTCTCTAAAAATGCTTTGGTTTCAACCATTTTTTATAAAAATTGTGCATATGTGACCTTACACCACAAAACGACCGTTATGTCGCTGTGGTAGTTTCTCTTTTATTAGCTAAAATAGTAAATTTTGTTTTGAAATATGAGTTTTAGGATTTTGGTATTTTCTGAATAAACATATCTTAATCTACCTTCTGTGAAATTTTGAGCGTCGGAAATCATGTTTAAATATTATTTTTCATCTAATAAATGTGATCTTATTACAGCGCTTGAATGGACACTGATCTTTTAAGCGGTCTGTTTCTCCCTTATTTTAAAAATTCTTCAGCCATATTCAAAGCTTTGCCGTTCATTTTGAGAGGGTTTGCTTAGTCCAAATATGACAAATTATATACCATTTTAAAGGTAATGACTTCTATTTTAATGTTATATGAAAATCAGCACAATAATTTTTCCTGACTTGGTCATTTTGTGGTGTAAGGTCACAACATTTTTTGTTAAAATAATGATTAAATAGAGAGATCATCAACAACTATTTTAAAACCTCTTTTGTACATTATTGAAAGTGTAAGCATTTAATATTTGTTTTCAATGGCTGGTTCACAATTATCAAATGATTGTGGGGTCCCACAATAAATACAAATGGTTATATTATGGATATTTTAGCCGTCTCTGAACCGATTTTGATCAAATAAAGTTTATTCTGTCATTAAAATTGTATGTTCTTTCAAATTTGACACTCAGTTTTTCATTATCTTACAAAATAATTATTTCTTGAAGCGCCCTCTATACCAAAACTCAACTATCCATTCTACATGGACAATCCTCAACAATCAACTGATCTTGTGTCATGGTTAGATTGGACTTTTATAATTCAGCATTAATTTTGAACAAAGATGTCATTATATTCATGATTTGATTGTTCAATTGACAGCCGATAGACGTGAGCAATCTGCTGTGCCTGTACAACCTGCACGAGCGATACCTCAACAATCTTGTGTCGAGGTTCGACGAGGGTTTGATCAAGGACTTCTTTGCGTACTTCAGGGAGACGTGGAGCTTGGCTGTTTTCCACGACCGCTTCACTGACTTCAGGCAGGAGGTTCGCGAGCTTCTCGTACAGAGACCAGTAAGTTTAAACATAACATTATAATTTTCAACAAATTTCTAATCAATTTGCAATCATGGCTGACATTCCAACTTGAACAGTGGTTTAAAATGCCAGAGGTTTTATGGAGTGGTGCAAGTTCATCCTATCATATAGTTATTCAATATTTTAATATTATGAATATATATATATTATTAATAAAATTTGAATCGTTTAGTAGTTTCAAGGGTTGGATTATTTTCCTTACCATGGAAACAAGAAATAAATGTGCTACGCTCCATAAAATAATGTACATTTTAAACCATGCCTTTGTGAATTCCAGCCAAGATGTCTTGCTTTTTACAAAGAAAGACTAAAAAGATGGAGATTTATATCAAAAGAGCTGTGAAGGATCTCTGTCTAATGGATGAATAGTGAAGGATGAATCGGGCAACCCTGCTTGGTTGGGATATGCTTTAATATAATGAGGATTTAAAGAAAAATAATTTTAACATCCATATAATTGCAGTTCTGAATTGATGCAAATTGATCGCAGATTTTCAAGCTCTACTACCAGAGATTGCTAAGCGTTTTCTTAGCAATCAAATAGTCCTTCTCATTGCACATCTTACAATAATTTAAAGCTATTAAAACATGGAGTATTTTTTACAAAAAATAATGTATATTCTGATAAGTGCAATAAGTCGTGAGAAGGTATAAATTTTCAAGTCACAGTCAAATTTTGAAAATAAGAGAGTGCTAGTGATAGAGGCAAAAACAACAATTAAAATGTGATAACAAACTTGCGTTTGACCATGTGTTTGTATTTCTTCCATCAATCTATTAGGCCGAAGATGTGAATTCATTGGAGGAAAAAGTGAGGGACCTCATTTCACAAGATCTCCTGGTAAGTAAGACTAGCAGCCTGTAAATTGTTCAGTTCTTTCTTTTGTACAGTTCGATAACAAAAATGTCTATAGGTTTGAATCAGTAATAGAAGTTGTCTGTAAGTTTACTAATGTACTAATAAAAAACTGAGACGATAAAAAGTAACATATATGGCGTCAGACGGATATAATACAATCTGTCTAGCGAAAGAATGCATTTGAGTGAGAAATATTTGAAGAGAGAGAGAAGGGGAAAGAACAAATTAAAAAGTTACGAGTTGGTCAGCTTTCAGTCATAAAACTGACAAAATATTGATGTCATGGATTCAGAACACAATTGTCCAGAAACCAATATGTGAAATTGATACAGGTTATGGCATTTTTGTGTCAGAATGGAATCATTCTATGAATACTTAACAAATATGAAGCTTGACATTTATGACTGGGTTATATTATATTGAGGAATTCCGAAGGCTTCGGCCTTACAATCCTGTATGGAAGTGTTCTGAAATTCCCACCATTAATATGTCAAAAGAACCCAACTATGTTTTTAATCAACCATCGCTACCCAAAAAGGGGGGAAAAGGGAAAATAAAGATATAAACATGCAAGTGTGTGTTGACCTCTGATGAAATAAAACCCTTTTTTGGCAACTATGAGATAAAAATCACACCTCATTGTAAACAAATATTACACCAAAGTTACAACAATGGTACACAATGGGTGTATCCATTGATATTAACATTCCATAGCAACAATACAGACAATTTATTGTCACTGCAGATTATCAAAGATTGATATCAGCATTCCAAAGCTAAAATGCTGGCGTCAAGGTTTTGTTTTATTACTGACAATTGTCACTGCAGATTAGCAAAGGCTCCCAATGAGATGAATACAATGTAGATAATGTGGTTGGGGTATTGCTGTGGGAAACCAGTAGTATTGTAATCAGAACAAAATGTGGTTTTCTCCTCGACTAACATTGAATAGCTTTATTGTGTTTTAGTTCCTATTGATGCTACAAAGACAAACCGAGCCCTTTTCCCCTCTTCATTATTGCATTGTAAAACTCCATTCTATAACCAAGAATACCTAATGATTCATATATCTTTATTCCATACATGCGGCAATGATCAGTCTTTGTGATGCTAAACCAGTCGTGATTGATATAGTTCATAATTTGTTACATTTAGAGATGAAGTATCAGTCTTTAAAAAAAAGGGGCTGTGGTTATAGTTTCTTTACAAAGTGGTTATAAATTGGAGACAAAAAGATGACACACACTCAAACATACTTACAGGGTGACATAGCATTAGCACCAACAGCCATTCCTCAAGAGGGTTTTATCCTCATTCATATTTTTTCAGAAAAATAGAATTGGGTTTAGGTTCATGATTAAGCTTAGGTTTTTAGTTAGGGTTAGAACTCTTTGTTGGTTTATTAAAAATCTGTAGCAGATATATTGTTACTGGAGCAAATATCATAAAAGTGATTCCAACGTTAGTCAGATACAAGAACAAGAGGAAAATACTTGCAAACGGAACTGATTGGCAGAAAAAAACCCACTCACTCAAGTTTTTACTACAATACATTATCCCCTTTTTTTTTTTTTATGATTTACCCCTTTTCCTCCCTCCATTAAACTTTGTTTCTTTTTCCTTCTTTGTTTAGATGGAGACTCATGACCGCAAATACCTAGCAGAGGAATTTGAGAAGCAAGGCAACAAGATGTCTGTGGAGAGGAGACTACTCAGCTTCCTTAGCTACAACCACTACCACCTGCCCATGTATGCCAAGCCAGGCATGGTCTAGAGGCTACAACCCCACAACACCCAACCACTACCACCTGCCCATGTATGCCAAGCCAGGCATGGTCTAGAGGCTACAACCCCACAACACCCAACCACTACCACCTGCCCATGTATGCCAAGCCAGGCATGGTCTAGAGGCTACGACCCCACAACACCCAACCACTACCACCTGCCCATGTATGCCAAGCCAGGCATGGTCTAGAGGCTACATCCCCACAACACCCAACCACTACCACCTGCCCATGTATGCCAAGCCAGGCATGGTCTAGAGGCTACATCCCCACAACACCCAACCACTACCACCTGCCCATGTATGCCAAGCCAGGCATGGTCTAGAGGCTACAACCCCACAACACTCAACCACTACCACCTGCCCATGTATGCCAAGCCAGGCATGGTCTAGAGGCTACAACCCCACAACACCCAACCACTACCACCTGCCCATGTATGCCAAGCCAGGCATGGTCTAGAGGCTACAACCCCACAACACCCAACCACTACCACCTGCCCATGTATGCCAAGCCAGGCATGGTCTAGAGGCTACAACCCCACAACACCCAACCACTACCACCTGCCCATGTATGCCAAGCCAGGCATGGTCTAGAGGCTACATCCCCACAACACCCAACCACTACCACCTGCCCATGTATGCCAAGCCAGGCATGGTCTAGAGGCTACAACCCCACAACACCCAACCACTACCACCTGCCCATGTATGCCAAGCCAGGCATGGTCTAGAGGCTACAACCCCACAACACCCAACCACTACCACCTGCCCATGTATGCCAAGCCAGGCATGGTCTAGAGGCTACAACCCCACAACACCCAACCACTACCACCTGCCCATGTATGCCAAGCCAGGCATGGTCTAGAGGCTACAACCCCACAACACCCAACCACTACCACCTGCCCATGTATGCCAAGCCAGGCATGGTCTAGAGGCTACAACCCCACAACACCCAACCACTACCACCTGCCCATGTATGCCAAGCCAGGCATGGTCTAGAGGCTACAACCCCACAACACCCAACCACTACCACCTGCCCATGTATGCCAAGCCAGGCATTGTCTAGAGGCTACAACCCCACAACACCCAACCACTACCACCTGCCCATGTATGCCAAGCCAGGCATTGTCTAGAGGCTACAACCCCACAACACCCAACCACTACCACCTGCCCATGTATGCCAAGCCAGGCATGGTCTAGAGGCTACAACCCCACAACACCCAACCACTACCACCTGCCCATGTATGCCAAGCCAGGCATGGTCTAGAGGCTACAACCCCACAACACTCAACCACTACCACCTGCCCATGTATGCCAAGCCAGGCATGGTCTAGAGGCTACAACCCCACAACACCCAACCACTACCACCTGCCCATGTATGCCAAGCCAGGCATGGTCTAGAGGCTACAACCCCACGACACCCAACCACTACCACCTGCCCATGTATGCCAAGCCAGGCATGGTCTAGAGGCTACTAACCCACAACACCCAAACACTACCACCTGCCCATGTATGCCAAGCCAGGCATGGTCTAGAGGCTACAACCCCACAACACCCAACCACTACCACCTGCCCATGTATGCCAAGCCAGGCATGGTCTAGAGGCTACAACCCCACAACACCCAACCACTACCACCTGCCCATGTATGCCAAGCCAGGCATTGTCTAGAGGCTACAACCCCACAACACCCAACCACTACCACCTGCCCATGTATGCCAAGCCAGGCATGGTCTAGAGGCTACAACCCCACAACACCCAACCACTACCACCTGCCCATGTATGCCAAGCCAGGCATGGTCTAGAGGCTACAACCCCACAACACTCAACCACTACCACCTGCCCATGTATGCCAAGCCAGGCATGGTCTAGAGGCTACAACCCCACAACACCCAACCACTACCACCTGCCCATGTATGCCAAGCCAGGCATGGTCTAGAGGCTACAACCCCACAACACCCAACCACTACCACCTGCCCATGTATGCCAAGCCAGGCATGGTCTAGAGGCTACAACCCCACAACACCCAAACACTACCACCTGCCCATGTATGCCAAGCCAGGCATGGTCTAGAGGCTACAACCCCACAACACCCAACCACTACCACCTGCCCATGTATGCCAAGCCAGGCATGGTCTAGAGGCTACAACCCCACAACACTCAACCACTACCACCTGCCCATGTATGCCAAGCCAGGCATGGTCTAGAGGCTACAACCCCACAACACCCAACCACTACCACCTGCCCATGTATGCCAAGCCAGGCATGGTCTAGAGGCTACAACCCCACAACACCCAACCACTACCACCTGCCCATGTATGCCAAGCCAGGCATGGTCTAGAGGCTACAACCCCACAACACCCAACCACTACCACCTGCCCATGTATGCCAAGCCAGGCATGGTCTAGAGGCTACAACCCCACAACACCCAACCACTACCACCTGCCCATGTATGCCAAGCCAGGCATGGTCTAGAGGCTACAACCCCACAACACTCAACCACTACCACCTGCCCATGTATGCCAAGCCAGGCATTGTCTAGAGGCTACAACCCCACAACACCCAACCACTACCACCTGCCCATGTATGCCAAGCCAGGCATGGTCTAGAGGCTACAACCCCACAACACCCAACCACTACCACCTGCCCATGTATGCCAAGCCAGGCATGGTCTAGAGGCTACAACCCCACAACACCCAACCACTACCACCTGCCCATGTATGCCAAGCCAGGCATGGTCTAGAGGCTACAACCCCACAACACTCAACCACTACCACCTGCCCATGTATGCCAAGCCAGGCATGGTCTAGAGGCTACAACCCCACAACACCCAACCACTACCACCTGCCCATGTATGCCAAGCCAGGCATGGTCTAGAGGCTACAACCCCACAACACTCAACCACTACCACCTGCCCATGTATGCCAAGCCAGGCATGGTCTAGAGGCTACAACCCCACAACACCCAACCACTACCACCTGCCCATGTATGCCAAGCCAGGCATGGTCTAGAGGCTACAACCCCACAACACTCAACCACTACCACCTGCCCATGTATGCCAAGCCAGGCATGGTCTAGAGGCTACAACCCCACAACACCCAACCACTACCACCTGCCCATGTATGCCAAGCCAGGCATGGTCTAGAGGCTACAACCCCACAACACTCAACCACTACCACCTGCCCATGTATGCCAAGCCAGGCATGGTCTAGAGGCTACAACCCCACAACACCCAACCACTACCACCTGCCCATGTATGCCAAGCCAGGCATGGTCTAGAGGCTACAACCCCACAACACCCAACCACTACCACCTGCCCATGTATGCCAAGCCAGGCATGGTCTAGAGGCTATACAACGCATGTTTCCCTGATTTTGCAGGAGACTCCCTGAAAATAGACTGAGATTACTGCATCAGATTTTATCCCATCAGCCAATCTCCCTGATTATTGAAATATTATTGTCATTAGGTTGTATGCTTTTGATAGATATCTCCCCGATTTCTGATGAAATCTCCTTATATCATTCTGGATTGTTGAATTTCAATGGTGGTAGCTCTGGATTAATTCAGGATTATAGTAACAAAATATTTTGGGCTAGGTGTATGAAATGTTTTAATACTCATATCATTCTCTGCAAGACTTGGACTTACCTTAACATAAATATGCATTTATGTCAATGAAAAGGATATCTGGATTTATGAAGTATGTCACATATTGCTTTCATTCATATTGATAGACAAGGCTTTAGGTTTTGGGCAGTAATTTTGATATTCAAACAGTCATAATAATGAAATGTAACTGTTTAATGTCTTTGAGATATAGATATCTAGTTAATGCCTCAATAAAGACTTGCAACACATGCTATGGACTCTCTGTCATGATGAATTAGATACAGTTCTACTATATTGTAAAAATGTAGTGATATTCTGTTACATGAATTGCAGCATTTTCGAATATTTATTGTACTGGTTCACTATTTTATCAATAGCTCAAACTCCTAGAAATTGCCTTACTATTTTGTAAGACATCTACAAATTAGAACTTATCTTTTTATTAAATTGTTGTTTTGCAGGGTATATTATAATTGATTGTTGTTTTTTTTCACAGCGTCTCTGCCCTAACATTAGTATTCAGTGTTTAATTAAACCTATATCTGTGAAGGGCCAAAAAACAACAATCAACTTATGTTTTTGTTCAAAGTTGAATAATATTTGTTCACATACTCTTTTGAGGTGAGCTTTGAAAGCATCAAGTGACAAATAATGAATGATATATGTAGTTAAAATCTACAGACCAAATTAGTGAATTCTAATTAAATATGCTGTATCTAGATATAACCCATATTAAAGTTCACATTCTAGCCTTATTCCATCACTATACAATCTTTGTAGTTCATTTATTTTTTGACATATTTATATATAATTTTCCAGAAAAAGTGATGTATGAATTTCAATTTAGTCCGTCCCTACTTGTAAAACATTTCCAAGTATATATGTATATATTAGGGTAAAACTTCATGACATGGTGTAGATATAATTACTAAAGAGGTCTATATATGTGTTGTAATATCAACTGTAAAAAGATGTGTGTAAATCTATATTTGATATTCGCCTTGATGGCCAAGCTTTAATGAATATGATTCACATGTACCATCTGTTTTTGCTGTCATTTATTTGTATGGAATACATGTTGATGAAGAAATATATGTATATACATGATATGAATCTGAACTGTTGTCTGTAACAATTGATTTCCAACTTACTAGTATAGAAAGAAAATTTTAAATGAGCAAAGAAAATGGGATATCTCCCGGTTCCTTTGCTCATTTTGAATTCATATTATATACTTCTGGTCAGTTTCCCTTTGTTTGAAATATAGAGTTATGATCGATTGTAAAGTTGCAAATACAAAAATATGCACATTTGAACCAATCAGATGTGCGCATTTAGTCACATGTTCTGACTTAATTTTACAATCGCTTGCAACTCTTTCTGCAACACCCCCCGATATCACACAATCCTCATAAAGTTGCCAAACATAAAGCAAAGGCAACTGAGAAAAGAAAAGTTTTATATCACCAGGGAGTCTGCGCAGAAAGAGATCATGTGTTCTAAATGCACAAATCTGATTGGTTGAAATGCGCAAATTACGCAATGCAATGAGCAATGTTACAATTAAAGGTGCACCTGTAAAGTGTCTAACTCCACAAAAAATTAATTTGAGCTTCCACATTTCTCTTCTACCGTGTTGTTTGGCCTATGTAAGATAAGAATAAAATAGGGTTAGATTTTTTCAAATGCCCCTTTAGTATGACGATATCTATCATTGATAATCATTCAGCTCAAGAGCGTTAATAAACGGTCATATACCTCATAAACGTCATACAGTAATTTGTTGTAAAAGCTGACACAAATTTTCGCCTTTTTAACCAGGAAAGCATTTTGGGCAATATCTGACACTTTACAGGTGCACCTTTAATTGTAACTTACAATCGATTGTATCTCTGTGTGCAACAGGGCCCAGAAAGTATTTTGTAGAGTTCAGATATACCAAATCATATCAAATCAGATATACCATCATCCATTATCATCATCATCCATCCCATCATCACCACCACCATCACAAATAATATCTACAAATAAAGCTGTAACGACCAAGAACTTTTTTGGTTTGACTCGTCTTCAAGGTGGAATTTATTAACCACAGCCACACGTTTTCTGTACAAACAAATAGGTCAATTTCACTTTCTGCAATAGAAAACAAATGTGATACACATTCTATAAACTCATATTGCCATTGTGCTACATGTAGTTCTAGTAAAATTTGACTTTTTTGTCATTCTCGGATCTATTCATTTTTCCTATAGTGGTGTCAAAAAAATGCAACATTTACTGAACAAATCTTGTGGCATGATAATAATTCTATAAGGTAAATCTTTTCTACACGATTTTTGTATTTACACTCTACACATACTCTAAAATATCTTGTATTTTGTTTGTTCATTCATAGATATAATAAATAGGTCTTGTGAGACTATGTATTATACTTACACTGTAGATATATAAATATTATAAACAAAGAATAAAAGACTTATACAAACCTGGCATAGCAGCAAGATTTCAATTTTTTGTACAGATTTTGTTGTCATGTTTCTACACTTTAAAAACATTGTCATGTCAAAATGCTACATAAGAGTTTGGTATGTACAAGATATTTACGAAATAAATTATGCGTCTAATATTCAAGAAAAGAGGATCTACACACATACAATTTTTTTAATTTGTTACTCATAGTACTCTGTTCTAGTAAACTGTTTCATCACATCGCTATAAAACGTTGCAAGATAATAACATTTATAATAAATAGTTTCAATGTTGCCAACAGGCATTTCTGTAGCAAATGTCACACTCAGACATTATTTTGTATCTTTATCTATGAAAGATGAAAGACTGTACATGTTGGCTAAATCAACAAATCTTCGGTCCTAAGTTACAATAGCAATGTCAAATTTCTTTTTAGAATTCTTGAATATAAAAACACAAGATGTCATCTTATAGAAAAAAATAGGCCATTATAAAAAATGCCGTTTTACAATGCTTAAAAATGCAACTCTTCAATCAATAAGAAAATGTACATAAATGAAAACACAAGTGTGCTACATGACTAAAGAATGGTAGTCATAAAATTCATACGATACATCTACTTTTGATTACATTCATGAGATCCTTTGCATAACTCGTTAAAACCAATCAAATAATTTTGTTATCCAAGGCAAGTTAGTGCATTCGTGATATTAACTTCTTACATGTGTTTATGTACTCATTTGTTTAAATCTAACATGTATGCAAGAACATAGAAATCTCATATCCATTTGTAGCATGGATATTTTTAGCTCTTATATCAATAAACCAAAATCATGTATTTCAAGTTCTACAATATCCATAAAGAACTTAAGAACATAATTAAAAATATTATTCAGTGTACACGTAGGAGACAGCAAAAAGCCAGATATTCTAAACAATTTTGACCATTATTCACAGAATGTTTTTTTAAACACAAGAAGAAGGAAGTTGAAGGCTCTCTGAAATTTAGTGAAATACGCTAATAGCTTTTCCACGTGCAAATTCTTAAGGCCCAAAACCCTTCATTTCATGTCCGTGAGTAATACATTTACTAACATTAATAGCTCTCTAAATAAGTGAAAGTCGCTTGAGATTTGCTTGTTCACACACCCTCTACAAAGAGCTGTATCATTTTCATGTATGTTTTTCTTTCAGTTTTGTAAAAAGAATTTTATCACCAAAGTGATCAACAAACAGTACAAAAAATGCCAAATGAAAACGAAATCTAAAAAATTTGATTGCATTCATGTATAAAAGAGAAAATGTATCTAATAAATAGAAAACCCTTACAGAGTACAGAAACTGGACATGAAAGGTTTTCAGGTTTTGATAAAATAAGGACAGGAAAGGAAAAGAATGTTTCTCATTGAGCTTGACATACATACAGCAGTATCATAACCTGGTATCAGTATGCAGCATTTGTAAAACAAAAGATCTCTGTATTTTCACTGTCATGCATAGTAAGAGCCCAAACAGGATAGAGAGAGGGGCATGAGTAATTGACTGCTTGTCGTAACAAAAAAACTTCCCACAACAGACATCAGGTCCAGCAATCAATCAATACTCAGTATAATTGCAGACTGGCAATGATTCTATTGTAACAAAAACAAAAAGTCTTATTATCAATGTATTGCTTTGGGGGTTTTAATATTTATATTTGTGTATCTCTCTATAAGCAAATAAATAAAATACAAAAGTTTTGCCTACACTGTTCCTTCCTTCTCCTTCCAGTCACCACTGCAGGCAGGGCATCACCAATAACAGAACTGCAGGGCATCACCAATAACAGAACTACATCCCATCCTCAGGAAGTAACCCCTCAAGTTCTACCAGTTTCTGGTCTAGGGTTAGTTCAGAGTCTGGCTTGGGCTTGGCATCCAGGGTCCAAGTCTACATAAGGCTGGGCTGTTGATGCTTTAGAGACACAGCAGCCCTAATTAATAATAAGTTATCTAGGTCTTCATGATGGCCTAGTTGTATCATTCACTCTTGGCACCATTACCATCCTCTCTCGATTAGGCGATCGCTTCCCAATGATTGATAGTTATGGGGTCTTGTTCTTAGTCTAGGGCTAATTTGTGTTGGGCTTCTGATGCTTTGGGGATTAGCACATCCTGATTGATCTTGGTTTTGATGAAGGTGGGTGGCCAGGTGGGTGCCTCATGTCAGTTGGATCAGTTGCTGTTGGCACCACAATCACTACCATCCCCTCCCCCCTCTGGGGGTCTCTCCCCCAGGTCTCTATCTGAGTCTTGGTCTGGGTCCTGGTTTAAGTAGGACTGGGCTTCTGGCGCTTGGGCGAGCAGCACAGCAGGTTGAGGCACTTGATCATGGCGAGGTGGGCGCGGCAGTTGATCAGTCGCTCTTCCAGGCGGGCTGTCTCCTCCTCCAGGGGCGCAGGGGCGATGAGCTCCCCCCTGAGGAGCTGGGACTCCACTTCTTCCAGAACGTGCACTGTTAGGACATGAAAGAAGGAGTAGTGGTGGTTATAAAAAAATGTATTTTTAAAACAATCATATATTGTATATACAAAGAAGGTTAGAGAAAGAAACAGGAAAAGGGTCCATTAATTATAACCCATTAGAGTCAATTTGATATTTGTACAATATAGACATTTTTTTAACAGAACCCAGACCAGGAATTGTCAAATTTGGTCTTCAATTGGTGAATTTACAAAAAGATAACTTAAAATAAATCACCAAAAGAATGCGGTAAAATGTGCTAACATTTACTGGCTGCATTTTGCTCATCCAAGTGCACGGCAGTAGTCCATGAAACTGTCCAAGTTGAATTTGTTTTGCAGAGTAATGTGTAAAGTAAACAAACCCCGACCAAAATTATACGATTCTATAAACTGAACTTGCAGACCAAAATTCTCTGACAAATCATTCATATTTTGGCAGTGAACAAAAATGTTGACAATGAACAAAATATTAACTCAAGGTATTTGATTTTGATTGGTGACTCTTCAGAATCATATTTTCTTGTATCTCTTTGCTTATAAACAAATAGGGAAGTAAACATCCCAATATAAAAGAATAAGAAATATACAAAACAATATTGCATGACATGCATATATTCCAGCTAAATAGAAAAGAAAAGTGCTTAAGAAAAGTGCATGTGAGTATCATGCTGTAAAATAAACCTAGTGTGCCATTGACTATACATGTACAGTATATCATATAAACAAATACAAAATGACTAAATATAACAATAACTAATGCAAATATAATGTTCATATAATGATACAATTAACTAATTCTACAAGCCACTTATTTAAAGATTCAATACCAGGTTGCTAATATTAATTATCACTTAAGGAAATCAAAAGAATTATTATTTTATGGCATACAATCTAAACTTGTCACAAAGGGGAGAGTGAATATTCTCTTCTTGAAAATATACTGCACTATTGAAACGACGAGACATTATATTTTGGGGGAGAAGGGTAGGGAAGGAAACAACTTGGTTATCTGGTTAAACAAGGCACGAATAGTGATGGGATGACATATCTGATAACTAAAAATCCCATAGCCGTAAGAGGAATTGTTCAATAACTGCATCAAAGGATGACAGAATTGGTGCCATAAATTCTACATGTACTGAACTACTAGAAACAGTGAATAGAAACTAACTTAAACCAAACAAACTTTATAGGTAAAATACAGAAGCATATATATATACAAGTTTGAACATATTCAAAATCTGTGTCATGCAAGAGCTGACAAAGAAATCAAGCCAGAAAAATATATGATACAATATAAACTACACTTTAAACGCACTATAACTAATTATGTAAGTAACGTAAGTGGTTTGATACATACATGTACAAGTTAGGACAGGTTATGAACTGATCGTAACTCAAAAAGCAACGCACTTCTGATGAGCATATATCAAGAGGAAAAAAGTGTGTATATCAACGGAAATTGTGATAATGGTAGGAAAAATGGAAATAATGGAATAAATGACACTAGTTCAAAGGTAGGGTGAATTAAAAGCTAAGGTATTCAAATGATATTGGAACTGAATGGAATGAAATGAAAATGAAATTGAAATAAAAATACTATTAAGTGTATATTAATTTTTCAACAATGATCCGAGTACAGAGGCTAAGAAAGAGCAGGCTTGGAGCTAGACTGTTGCAACAACATGCCTCAAATTGGAAACATTGTACGGGTTAAACTTTGGCAGTGCTGCTTACACTCAAAGGGACACTGGCCCTGACCCTCCTGTAGCTGGGCCTCTGCTAGGGCCAACTGGGCCCTGAGCTCTCGGTGTCTGCTAAAAGTGCTATGCGCAGAGGATGGGGTGGGCCCCAACTCGTCTGATAGCTAGGCAGTGTCAATAGTGGTATTCGTTCATTTATTTATAGGTTTTTGATAATGATTTATCAAGTTTAATGATGGTCTATTGATTTCTAGTAATGATTCATCAGTTTTAATGATTATGGTTATTGATTTCTGGTATTATAATTGATCAATTTGAATGATGGTTATTGATTTCTGGTAAAGATTTGCCAGTTTGAATGATCTACTGATTTCTGACTGATAGCTGGTATGAACATGAGCAGCCGTGTCTCATCTGAAACTAGGGAGTCAACAATCAGCATTAATTTCTTAGTTACTTGCAATGGCTGTAGTAATTTGTTTAGTAATATTTGAATGATTGATTGCCCTTCACAATAAGGTGTTGATTTGACGATTACTTATCTAAATATCCTTTTACGTTAACTTAACCGTTACATATTATCATTTTACTCCAGGTCCTATGTGTAGAACCTCAGGCAATTCCTTATTGTTTGTTGATCTTCTGCTCTATCAATTTATCTCTCTTTCAGTACTATATTTCCATCAAACAAAGTAAACATGTTCAGTACCACAAATTCTTTTAATTTTGTCAAGTACCATAATTCTTTTACAGCAATCACATAATGTACACCTGTACAGAATATTTTGTTTTCTCAAATTGTTACATTACATCATATATCAGTACTGAATTTTAAGGAATGCCATAAGAGTTATAAAACATGATCTATTCTTGATCAATCATTTATATGTAATTATAATTCATGACCTATCTTCATTGATCATTTACCTCCACTCTATTTAGCCTCTCATATCTCTCTGGCTTTGGGGGAGGTACGGGTGCACAGCATGCACCTGCGCTAGCCATGGTGTTAGAGTTTGAGTCAGAGGATGAGGATTTCCTCTTGGGTGACTTGCTTGGGGACTTTGAGGACTTGCTCGGTGACTTAGTGTTAATGTTTGCAGAGTCCTAATGGTGTGGATGTAATGTAGGAATTCAGGATGAAGACCGATGTAAATGTGGTATAAATACAGGGTAGAATGACAGATGATAGAATGAGTTTGATGGGAAGGATAGGGGGTTAATTGATATAAAAGGACAACGGTGATATCACAACACAAAGAACACACAAAACATAAATTTGATCCAAATCCAGGAAGCAAAAGTAATGAAAGTAGAAAGTGGAAACAAATGAATGAAAGAAAATGTTAGTTCACTGCAAACTCTCAGAATTTCCAACAATTCAAAACAATAGAAATCACACACTGCATTCCACACAAATCATGATATTTCAAAAGGAATGAAACAGTGTGTGGATGTGAGAAAATGAACTGCTGAAACAGGCAGCATTTTAATACGGGATATGTGTGTTTGCAAGTACAAGAGAGGGTCACTTTTCAATACAGTTTTAAAGTGGAGGGATGGGACCTCTTCTAAATCCAATCTAGGTCCCTCATGCTTTGGGTATGATCAACCAACAGCAGTGCAGGGGTTGCTAATAAAAACAAACAGCATTTCAGACAGTCTAGATGGCTGCAACCATTTGCCCCCTACCAAATTCTGAACGATATCAAATTTTGAAATACGCTGATGTGAAGTAAAGCAAATTTGAAGAAAGTCCCCATGATTGAATTCTAGGTTACTTTATTTGAGCAAAAGAAGTGACGTTTGCTATAATAAAGCAGAGTAGATTTTGAATCATTTTGAAGCAGAGGAAAATTATGATTCATTAACCATGCCATACACATGTCTGTTACAGGCATGGATATCGATGTGGAAAATGGTTGCAAAGGCATCTAGACCAATATTGAATAACGGCATAGCTGTATTTTTTGTATGGTTGATCTTTTTTTTTTTCGATATTAACCTTGGAAAACAGTTCCACTGTAAGGTTTTGACAGGTTGACTACCCACTAGTGATGTGGGAACATCAATCTGAAGAGAAAAATGACACATGAAAAAAGACTAGATAGATACAGCAATTGTTGAAAAAAGAAGAATGATTATTGAAGACTTGTATTTAAAATAGAATTGAGTTCAGATAACCAAAGTTGCATCTTGGCTAATAATACAAATAAAATTTAAAAAATAGTTAGTTAAGAGGTAAGAGTCCTCTTTGCACAACAACTTTATATTTCGGTCATGGCTGAGAAAAATTAAAAATTACGAGTGCAGATAAAAGAATATTATGTTGGTTATATAATATAGCCTTGTCACACTTCTAAAATCTAATTGCAGAACTACTGTATGCTTGCAATATTAATCATATTAATTCCAAGAAGTCCTCCTAAGCTGCAGCAAAAACAGATCCTTAAAAAATTACAAGCACATGTGCTATACTAGTCATCTTCAGCTTTGAAAGAAATAATTTTCCATTCAGCTTACAAATGTCCTTTTCTTAGAAATGAAACGCACCGATGGTCAAAAGCCTTCCGCTTACTCAGGATTTTAAATTCTATGTAGCTATGTAACTATGCATATTCTGAAGAACAAAATGCCATTCATAGTACATTGTCTCGTCAATGGAGAAAGAAAAGGAGAGAATAGACCGTGTTTTAAAGTTCCTTGCGCAGACACCAATGGCACTCTTAGTAAAAGCACGTGGAAACTCCAGTGAAATGGTTAATTAAAATGAGAGTCAATAGAGGGCCTGAGCTTTTGATCCTGGCAGAATCTTCTTCAGAGGCAAACTGACAAAAATAACATGTAGACCCAAGACATTCAAATGAACGTAGATTTAACACCCAATACACCACGTTCCAATAGGCAATGTGTTAATTACCTTGATTGTCTCTGGTCTTTGCTGCTGAATCCGTTTGGGGTCATCGACTTCGTACACCTTGAGTTCAACGCCCTCACCGTTGGGCAGGATGGGTCGTGGAGGCAGGTCCTTCCTGCGCCCAGACTTGGAGTTGGTCGTGGACTGGCCACAGTCGGAGGCCGACGAACGTGGCACGCTGCGACTTCGTCTGGCTCCTGAAAACAACAAATAATCATTTTATTATAGCTCTTATGTATCAAATTTGATGAAAGATACTTTAAAGCAGGGGTTGGTACAATGTATATTGTTGTTATCTGATATGTGCACAGGGTATTGTGTGAAAATGTCAAGTCAAATGGACTTTATATGGCCGAGTAATGAGCAAGAATGCGAAGTGATATTCACTAACTCATTGCACTCACTTTGTATATGGTTTTCGCGATCCGTTGGATTATTTAACATGTGAACACTTCAATCGTAAATATCTTTTTAACGAAAGCGAAATTTGAAAATCTAAAACCTGTCCCATGATTTTATTGTTAATACGAATACAACAAGTATGAGGGAACCGCTAGAATTCCAATTGTATTTTGAGGATTTGGACAATGTTACCAAGTCCCTTTAAGGATTTTCAACAGGCATTTATTTGAATCATTTTAATGAGCAATCTTTAACATAAGTATTGGTATGAGCAACAGAAAGGTTGAAGCAATCATTAACTCACCTCCAAACTTCTTCCTTGGCAGCTTGCTTCCCTTGATCCTGCCACAGGAGCCTTCACTGAGGGAGTCATGGGCCGAGGAGCAGCTAGCCGTGTTCTCACTGTCTCTCAGCATACTCTCGTAGCCACTGCTCGTCCCACTTGCCCCATGCACCCTCCTTGCTCCCTTCGAGGCCGGCACACTGTCGCTGAACGTGCTGCTGTTGTCACTCCCGTGGCCGCTACTCGAGCTCTTGGTCGTTCGGGGCTTGGTCACAGTGGAGTAAGGAGAGAGGATTGCCGGCTTGGAATTGGTGACATTTTCGCTTGATGCGATGCCACTGTCATTGCTGCTATCTGAGGAGTTGGTCAGTCTACTGCCTGGCTGGAGCTGAGCAATGTTGTTGTTCCCATTGCGGATGTTGGATGCTGGTTCCGTGCTCCCATCGACAGGTGTTACAGTCGTGATGGGGATCTTTGGTGTGGCTTGATTTGATTTTGAAAGCGAGGGTGCCGACTTGCTCAGTGACTTCTTTACGGGGAGGGCACTGGACTTTGGTGTCTGACCTTTACAGCTTCCCTGAGGCTTCTGTGGAATCCTGCTGATTGCTGGAGCAGTCTTCTTGGAAGACGAAGGTGCACTCTTGATGCCTGGATGACCTTCTTCCCTGGATTTGGGAGCAGGTCTACCAGTCCTGGAAACCTTTTGGGCTGGGCCACTCTTTGATGGAGTGCCATGCTGACTTGGCAGGGGTACCCGACTCACAGGACAGCTCTGGACAGTCAGGTCACTTCCTCTTGATACACTGCTGGCTTCTGATTGAAGGCTCTCTTTCCTGCATGCAGTCTTCTTGGGAGGACTATGGATTGTCACAACCGTCTCGTTCAGATCTCCAGAGATAATGGCATCATCAAACTCTTGAGAGAAGCATGGATTGAGCTCCACTTCAAAGGCTGGTGCAGAGCAGGCACCAATGGCAGGAGGGCGCTCCATGCTGGAGATGGGACATGGTTTGCTGCCGTCATAGATTGGTTGATGGTAGGTGGTTGGTTCACTCCTCACCTCGTCTGTCGCTGCACCGTCAGGCTTACGGATGTCTATGCCATACAGCTTCTCCAAGTCAGCCAGGCAGTGAATTTTGGGCAAGTCATTTTCTACAGCCATGTGATGTTTGGCACTTTCAATTGCAGCACTTAACACGTGAGGAGACGGTTGCTGTGACAGTGACATATGCCTAGTGTGGATAGATGCTACATTGGCCTGGTGTTGTGGACTACTGTGGAAAGACGTTGGTGTGGAGTTGCTAAGCATTCCATGCAGGAAATGTGCAGGTAGCCCTCTTCTTGCATTGTTGTCCAGATTGGAAGTCACTCTATTCATGAATCCCTTTGAAGGATTGCTTGGCAAGGACTGATTGTGTTTGCACCTTTCATCAGCTGAGGAAACAGGAATGTTCATCTTCAGCCAGACAGGAGATGTCTCCGAAGATGATGGCGTATATCCACTCCTTGACCCTTCCGTCTTGGTCTCGCTGGACTTCTGATACCACTGTGGTCTGATGAAACCATTATTATGTCTCATACCATCCATTGAGAGATTCTGTAGGCTGTTGATGAGGTTCATAGTGTTTGGTGAGGTAGGTTCATTCTTGGACTGTCCATTGACCGAGTCACTAATGAGGGTGCTGTCATCGGCAAAGCTGGTTGGTCGAGATGATGTGCTGAAAGTGGCATCTGTCGCATCACTGATGCAGCTGAGTCTCCTTAGAGGATGATCCAGGTCATCCAGTGTCAAGTGCTTCTCTCTCATCACCACTTGCTCATCGTTGTTGATGGTCATGTAGGTGACAACTGATTGCTCATCCTGGAGGAAAGAGTTTCCAAAGGATAGGTGTGGGAGCTGGGATTCTGACACATCATCATCAATCGACAGATTCTCATTACTCATATTTGAGATGACGTAGAGCTGCTTGATTGCTTCGATGTCTTGAGTCGCAAGTGACAACGAATCAAATGTGTCCATTTCCGATTGAAATTCTGTCCGTCGTAGACGACTTGATCCATCGGCAACCTCTGATTCATCATCTGAGTAGACGTAGTTTCCAAGGCCAAGCTTACTCCTCTCATCATTCCCGATAAGAGGTAGGGGCTCATTGAGACAGGCATCAATGCTTGCTGCATTGAAGCTGATGGAAAAGTTCTCTGAGTAGGAGTCCAATGACCGCCTCCCCAATTCTCTGATGCAAGACATTGCTTCTGATCCCATGGGGAGATCGTCAATGGACATATCTGTCACGGATGTTACGTCTTCTGTGTCTCTTGAAACAAAGCTCAGGGTGTCCTGCTCTGAGCAGGCAAGAGATGATATGTCATCTTCAGAGATTTCTGATATGGGCTTATCCAGGAACTCTGAAAGGCCCTCCAGAGAGTGAATGGTCCTCATCAAACACTCTGCATCAATGCCCGCATTCTTGAGAGCTGTTGGAGACAGGAGTCTCTCTACTCTTGGGGAAAGAGCTGGTGGCAAGATGTCAACAGCAGATGGTGTTACCACTACAGGATTATCTGCGAGGTTGGCAGCCTGGGTTGTGAAGTCAGCATCAGCTATTCTTAGTGCTGCAGTCAACTCATCACCATCATCCTCCACTTCAGCAGGTACAGCAGCTGCTTCAGTGTCACCCTTTTCCGATGCTGCATCATCTATCTCAAGGACAGGTGAGAGGTTGCCACGTCCTGAGGGAACCAGTGGGATGCCTGCAAGGGCAGCTAATGCTTCCTCATCTGGTTCATCTTCACTGGTGCTGTTGTCCTTCAACTCACCATCAGATGCAGACTTCCCTCTCTGGTGGTGTTCCACTTTCTCTTCCTCCAGTTCTATGTCACTGTCCTCTGTCAACACAAAGGACCTGCCGACGGCTGTCCGCCTCTCCTGAGACATGTAGTTCTCTGCTTCTGTGTCTGAGCAGGAGAGGAATGCCTTGGGCTTTGGTACCGTGATTGGTTTGGGCTTTGGAAGAGGTTTTGGTTTGTGGATGGCAGAGGGAGGTTTCAAGTTGCTTGGGAAGTTCTGGGGTCTGTCAGGTGGGCTCCTTTTCTCATTCTTTTCTGCAGAACGTCCATTCACCTTGCTCAGCTTTACATCCTTTTTCGATGATCTCCCATTTTTGTCAGCCTCAGATCTACCTAGTGAACTCTCCCTTGATTTCTTTGTACTGTCCTTTCTTGCAGGCGGCACAGGGGGTGTCTTTGGTCCATTTGTTGCATCTCTCTTTGGAGATGACGATGTGAGTTTGGGGATTAGACTTCTCGATGACAATTTGGAAGATTTAGCACCATTTCGAAAGAGTGATTTTGTAGTCCTTGATTCAACATCGCTTCCACTCTGTCCACCATCCGTGTCCCTTCCTGACATTTCATTCATCGAGTCCGCGTTGGCCCATCTGATCTCATTGTCACTTGATGACCCTGCTTTGGTGTCATCCTCGCTTGAGCTCAGTCCTTTGAGGATGGGGAGTGATGCCGGTGGACCCTCGTTGTCGGTCAGCTCGCGGTCACTCAAGGCACATCCGTCCGGTCCCACATAGATGACAGTGTCACAGGACTGCTCACTGCTAGAGATGTACTCTGGGTCACTCTGGTTAACAGCATCAGTCACGCACACTCCGTTCTTTGACGAGGGAGCGTACCTCCTCCTTCTTATCCTTCCCTCATCACATGAGCTATCACCGCCACTGGAACTGGTCCCAGAATACTGTCAAATTATAAATGATGAAACAAAGAATTAATAAACAGATGTTTGTAATACAAATGTTATCTCTACTTTTAAAAATATTTTTCTTTAGATGACATTATTTCTGGTCTGCCCATATTTAAAATTGCACTACACTTATATAGAAATTCTGGAAAACATATGATCAGGTAAAGATAATTAACATATTTTACTGAGAGTAAGGACTGAATAAAAGAACTTATGTCGATCACAAAGCCGTACTGAAAATGATTGTATTGAATGGCCTTGCATGTCTTCAGGCAATATTGTCACCAAATCACGAATAATCCTCTTAGTAGTGAAATAGTGTGTTGATAAGAGTGCATTTATGTAGTGAATGTTTACATTGGCCTGATATGTTTTCAGGCATTATTAGCACAAATTGATTGTATTCTTTAAAAAAAGGAATTTTTAAAGAGAGAAAGGGATTTTGTTTTCCATTCCCATGACAATACATGGAATACGTTGACTAAAAGCTGTCACTGACCCTCAAAATTAAAGGAGGGAAGATTTTGTACTATAAACTAGGGAATTGGGAATCGTCAAGTGTGATGGTCAAGGCAAGAATTAGAAACATAGCTCTTGGACATCAATCAATCAACCCATTTTACAAATAACACTTATGAAATATTTATCAAATGATGTGCAAAAATGTAATATGAAAGCATGAAGATGTCTACGTCTCTTTATTCTTTACTGTTGACGCTGCATGAAGTTGACAAAAAAAAACTAAGGCAGGAAAATGGGCAAGTGGTTCATGCTTTTAACAAATGTGTGAAATGTCCCAGAGCAATGTAAATTTGTCATATCGATGTGATTGTAATAAACATGGCGGGGAGGAGAAGAGAGAATTAGGACCAATCAATCACAACCATCACTCTTTGTCTTGCTGAATCATCTCCATTGTAATGGACAAGTAATTGCCTAGGGGGAGCTCTTTTTACCAAGGTTTTAGTCGTACTTTGGCACATTTTTAAAATGCTCTCTCAAACAGACTTTGGTAGATACGCAGTAGACAATGTGATAATTAAGAGTGCCCTCAATTTCATCATAAAGCATTATTTTCACCAATTCAATATAAGATTTAGACAATTAAAAAAAAGTCATCTTCATCATTATAACACAGAACATCAGAAACTGCTTTTTTTAACCTTTGATTTCTTCTTCCTCATGCGGTGTATTCTGGATGCATTCTGGATAGTGCCGAGGGTCTCTGAGTAGTTGTTGATGGCCGCGGAGGCGTGTGCGATCATCACGGTTCGGCAGGAGAGGCTTCCCATAGCCTCACGCAACAGTCTCGTCAGCATGCTGTCCCTGAAGGGGTGAAGGCAACATAATTTAGAAAAGGCCGTTTTTTTTTTCTACCATGCTTTTTTCAAATGTATTTATTTATTCATTCATTTATTTATATATTTAGTTATTTATTTTTTCATTTATTTATTCATTATTTATTTATATATTTAGTTATTTATTTTTTCATTTATTTATTCATTATTTATTCATTTACTTATATATTTCCACTCATGTGATGGATTGCTCTTGTCAGCTACAAGGTGCTTTTCAAAAGGGTCAAAGTTGCTTAAATGCTTCCCAAGGGATCCGTTTCTAGACTAACAGAAAAAATAATGTTCTTTCACATACTTTGTATATCAGTAATCTTCACCACTTTCATACCATTAGTTTTTTTTTTTTTTTTTTTTCAATTCAGATGCTTAATCACAAGTGTTCTAACACAAATTTTCAAATCATTGCATACAGGTCATTAAAGTGTAATTACAGTAATCCAAAGTATTATGAATGTCACCCGAGGATGACAGCTGAGCAAGATTTAGTAGCTCTGATCAAATGAACCATTCGATCATGTGATTAATACCAATTATACATGCAAACATTAGCCAGGATTGACGTACAGGCTTTAATTGAAATGTGTGTGCATTAATCTAAAACTGCATGAGTTGCTTAAATGCTTCCCAGGGAATGGTGGAGTGCAAAACCACATCATCTATGTGAAGAGTGTGTACATACAATGTTCACATGAACTGGCATTATGCAAAGAGCATCTGATCAAAAGAGTAAAATTATTTTAAAGATATATTCAACATTTGAAATTAAAAAATAGAAGAAATGAAAGAATTAAATCTAAAATTCATGAGAAATCGGGCTATCTAAATAACAAGTTCCAAGTCAAAAAAATCTTTTTTTCTTCCAAAGTTGCTTTTCTCTGAAACATCTGCACACAAATTGATTGCATTCTTGAGGGCCTCTCCAGTCCATGTTCCAGACAGGTTATTAGCATTTCATTAGTTTTTTTTTAAAAGGCAAAAGAGAAAAAGAAATTATCCTAATCTCATTAAGACAGGA
Organism: Echinarachnius parma; assembly: GCA_037951105.1. NCBI lineage: Eukaryota > Metazoa > Echinodermata > Echinoidea > Clypeasteroida > Echinarachniidae > Echinarachnius > Echinarachnius parma. The sequence continues at coordinate 326,568 of JBAMJV010002623.1, read as the reverse complement.
AAAACAGCCACTCTCTCCACTAGTCTTGACTCAGAAGTCTTTTATAAAGCCACCCTGACATTGCCTCGGGCCAAAATGAAAGAAAAAGACGATTTAAGAAGATTCAACAAACTGGGACATGACTAAACATTGAATCTGAAAGTAGAGGAATGTTTTCCATAAGTAGGGCAGGGAATCCATATTGGATTATGGGATTTGATCAAGGGGGGTATATTTATTCCTCCCTTTTCCGCATCTTACTTCCACCCTACCTGCAGGCCAATGACTATTAACCAACATCTTACTGTCTTGGATGTTTTCACAAATATAATCACATATACTAAATGTTGCAATTGGAATCAAATGTTTGAGGCAGCTTAATGCAAACATGCTGAAGATGATAATTCTTGATATCTTTCATCAGTTGCTAGAAAAGTTTCCTTGTGGGAAATTTTTGTTTTGCCCAACAAAAATGCAAATAAAATGGAAGGTCTGGCTAAAACATGATTTTTTTTCTCAATCAAAGATTTGTTTCCTTGATCTTATAGCTTATTTATTATATTATCAACCTGAAAGATCAACATTCATACATAACAGACCAAATGGACCAACCAAAAAATGATGATAAGAATATAAATACTGTCATATCACAAACAAATTTTGTTTTTAAATGACACAGAAAAAACATATTTACACTATTAAAGATACAGAAATAAATGGAGTTGGACTCCTACCTGTTGGGTATGTGCTTCTGTCCATTGAGGATGGCCAGTATGACGTTGCCAAGAGCGGAGAATGAGAGCGCGGCGCCGTTCATCGCCTTGCCCCCTCCCCGGTCCCCGCTGCCCAGGTCAATGAGGTGCAGGCGGCTGCGCCCCCCAATCACGCCACCCTTGCCTGACTTGTCGATGCGGTACTGGTAGACATGCAGGGTGAACAGCATGTGGGAGTAGCGGCCGTCATGGACTTCTTCTGTACACAAAATGAAGTGTAAGACAATTTTCTTTGTTAATGGCATATCAATTTTCTTCGTTAACAGCACATCAAAATAATTAGAATGCTGATATTTGATAAACAATGAAATGTCTTAATTGTATTCAAATATTGGTTATGAATCTAAATCCAGCAGGCTAATAATATAATCTGAACTCGCATAACAAACAACTCTTTTAAACTAAGCAACATTCAAGCAAAGCAACTGACTTCCACTGATAAAATCTCACTTCACTTTCAATATCCTTTTAATTTCTGAGGGTGTGAAAGCCTAAATGGTTCTTTCAATATAACTCTCTATTTTTCTCGAGTCTTTTATAATGCTCTATTTTTCTCAGGTCTTTTTATTAATACTTGCATATGTTACTGACAATTCAATGCCCCAGTGTGCCTTCATAGGTTCGAAAGCTCAAGCTCCATATCACTTACATTTTATTACATTTTGACCTTTTTAAAAAAAATAGCAGATAAGCATTTCTCAGCAGGTTTTTCTATTTTCGATTCAATTGCCTATGAATATTTATACATCTTGTCTACCTCTTTCAACCATGTAACAGTTATTCTGTATTTTTGGCACACATTTTAGTAACGACCCAATTGCCTTGCAATTTTCCGTAAAGAAACACAATTTTCTTACCATGCTTGCCTCTGTTCATTCTGGCAGCGATGGCGGCATCGAGGTAGAAGGCGGCCTTCTCGGCTGTCGGTGCCCGTAACTCATTCTGGTTGAGGAGTTGGACCCCACAGATGGGGTCCTCTTGAAGGTAGAGGGCTGGGGATGTACCACACCCATTGTTGCTCCCTGCAAAAAACAGCAAATGCAACAAAGTTATACAGATTCTTGGGCTCTAAATAGTGAATGTAGGATAGAATGCTTACAGCACTGACAGACAAACATAGCAATGATTTCATGAAGAGGGGGTCAAACTGTACATATTTTAGGAAAGAATAAAATCATATAATTTTGTGTATAATTCATATAATATTTTAAGGTTATTTAAAGAAGCCTCCACAGGCCTTTAACCCCAATGAACTTACATGTAGATGGCAAACTCCATGGGGAAGAAATTATTCCTGAAGCAACAGGATTGGGCGAACAACACTAGGATATTTAAATGGCATAAAAGGGAAAGGTATTTTCCACTCACCATTTGCCTGTTCGATGAGCAGGTCTCGTAGGTTCTCCTGCTTGCCGTAGACCTCGACCGCCGACACGCGCACTGAGAATCTTGTACTCGTCTTCTCCTTCTTCTCGTTGATCAGCCTGAACAGCCATGCGATCGCACATGGGATTACGCCCACCTTGTGCACAGACTCGTCTGTGCCTATCATGGTATACGTCTTGCCTGCACACATGTAAAATACATACAATAGATCTTATTGAAGAAATATAAGAAAAATGAATGATCCTCATAACTGTTCTTTCAAGTTTCCTTCAATATTGACTTGCCCACACAAAGACAACAGATCTGATGAAAGAACAAATTAAGCTTCTAATAACAGTTTTTACCATCCATCAACATTTTTTAAATGAAAAAGTAACATTTAAACAAACGAGATATTGTAACTGATCATTATTTAAATGCAAGATATACTTATAGATAGAATAAAGTTGATTTTGTGTTGCTCATAAAAACACAAGTTTTTCCTATTTTAATTTTTGTTATAATCAATCAACATGACGATCATGATACAAATCTCTTCTGTCTTAATAATCTTTCAATATTTAATGTACGAGAATGAAAATCTAGTAAAAGACAAAAGTTCTGTGAAAGTAGAGCTACGCGCTCAGGTCAATAAACCCAAGAGCAAAGCAGACAGACAATTTATTTAACATTTCTCTAGTTTTCTTTGTAATCATGACATGCGCCTCCAAATTAAATGCATAGAAAATTACAATATAATTAATAAAGAGGAAAGCAAATTTGAATTACCACCCAGGTAATAATACGCACTAATCCGGAAAACTAATTTGCAAAAGTTTCCAGACCAGAGAAGAGCAAATAATCTCCCGCATGTTGTTTTCTTTGCATACAATGCTAGGTGTATGATTGGAATGCGCATATCAATTACCCATAAATCATGTGTATGAAATAGACGAGGGAAACAATATGCATTCAATTAAAACGAGTCAAGCGAAGAAATTCCACCCCCCTTCAATTTAAGTGAATAAAAAGAATAATTATGGAAAAGAATAGATGACACACTTAACTTTGACACATAGATTCCCCTTATGTGCAATATTTGCTTTAGTTAGTTGTATCAATATAAAATAAATATTAAGTCTACAGAACAATAAACAAAACAAAATATGGGAAAACGTGTATAAATTGTGTCTCATATTTTTCTCACCTATGCAAGATATTATAACCACACTGTATTCAAGGTTTCTGGCAATCAGTGAGGAAGTTAACATTTCATAGAGTGAGAAATTAGGGCCCTGAGATTGCATCCTTACAACAAAACTAGATCAATCAATGTGCCACTATGTCTGAGAGAGTAGACATGTCTGTGAAGAACATTACTTTTATTATACTAAAATTAGTTTAGAAAATATCATGTTCATGTGATATTTCAACATCCTTAGTGAGTGTCAATTAAGGTCTAAATTCCACTTAAATGCATACAAATGTATGATGACTCATAACAAAGCAATCATACACCTATCAACATCAAACTTTTATTTAACCACTTCATACATGTAATGCCAACTCTTCCTCTCACTAATCGTGTACACAAATACCCACTGAAAATGGAATATACAAACTTTCATGTTCTAGAAAAACTATAAAGAAATAAAAACCGATCTTCTTAAGGAAGTGCTGTCTACATGATATTATCATAGTCGGTATTAAGACCAGGTATGAGGTAGGATCAGCCAGCATTATGAATTATAAGAGATTGATTTGAGGATTAGCTAGTCTGCCCCACTCCAAGTGACCAGTCAGCTGTAGCCAGAAGCTGTAACGCACCGGTTCCCAAAGGCTGCCGAGGGGGTTTACTAAAGCCTATGGCGTGATCTAGACAATATCTTTTTGCGGGGCATATGGCTAAGGGGGGTGGGGGACCTGGTGGGGTGCGCTACATGAGGCCGTTTACAGCAGAGACAATGTTCTTACCCAAATTTGCATGACCGTAGCAAAAGAGGCAGCCATCCGCTCCATTGACAACGGCTTGTACGGTATCTGCCACACTGCCTGCACATATCTCCGCCTGCAAAATGAAAGCACAGAAGAAGTAGATGTTTTATTCAAAAGAGAATTGAATTGTTAGAAACAATGCAGAATCTCTTGATATGAGCTGGAGCTTCATAATGAAGATAACAGAGATAAATAAATAGTGGACCAATGTTTTGAAACCTGGTGAAAAGGCGCATGACATATTCACACGCAAGTGAAATAAAACATTTGAGGGTCTACTGACTTTGTATTCAAAATGGGTGACACGTCTCAACAGCTTGTTTGCAACTGAACTAATCAAAGCCATTCAGCAAAATAACAATATTGAATTTGACATGAATTGATGTTTGTGCATCCCGCAGACCTTAACGCAAACTTGTGATTTTGACACATACGCTTATTGGGGTTAGTGGGTTATTAAGCCAGAGTCTGCTGATACAATGCTTGCCCCCTCACCACCCAAGGCATTCAAAGAAGCAGCTAGCAAGCCTTTGCAAAAATGCTCCTCTGGGCAGTTTTCAAATTACACTAAGTATGTTCAGTAATTGCATTAAAGTGATAATCACCGAATTAATTTTAAAAAGGCAAAAAAGAAAAAGACGGAACTAGACATTCCTTTACATTAGCTAATTAGTTTCTATGAATGTCTTTCGTCCCTGCATTTCTCCTCTCCTTCCGTCCCTATACTAGTACTTCCCTCCCGCCATGCACATGATTCTCAACGGGCAGCCCTCAAAACGCAGGTGTTGCCTCGCATGAATGCAATCAAATTATGCATTTGTCTCACTAATTCCTTGCCGTTGATGATAAAACACAAAACATTGTGCAACATTGCGCAACATTTCTATGCTCCCCTGACCCCTCTAATGTATCAATCATTTGCAGCTCTGGTGGAAAACAATGCAATGAGCTCTGCATTGTCTCTGATATAAAGGAAGAGCTAGGGGGTAGGGGTCCAAAATATAAAGTTTGCATTCCTTAGCAAATGAAGCATGGTAGACAGACATTATTCTAACTTTAGTATTGTCTTCAGCATTTGGGTTTTGTCCGTGGTAATTTACTATTGTGGTTTGCAAAGGGAAACTGTATAAGCTCTATCGTGAGTTGAAAAGTTTAAGGTGACAATAGATTAAATATTTGATGGAAAATATTGCAGCTATAACTGCCGTAATAAAGACATTTTTAAATTTAAAAAGGTAGAAAATTAACATTCATGAAGCAAAAAATTATTACGTTTCAATCCATCACGAGATGAAGTCTCAATGAGAATCTTCACCAAATGTTCATATGCTGAGGAACGGACTGTAAAGTTAAAATGAACCCAATCAGGACTAGTCATGTAAATATTCTGACTAGGGTCTATGAAAAGTGAGTGTGTTCTACCAAAGTGAAATTGTCTTGAACAGGTTGAAAGAATGATTAGATCAAGACTAGTCGTACAAATACTCTTGACTGGGGTCTATGAAAAATGTGTGCGTCCTTCCAAACTTGTCACCGAGTTTTAAGAGAGATGATAGACTGTTTTAGTCAAAGGGATCTGTAACGCCTTACCTGAGATGCTTCCTGGGGAAAGACTGCATCAAAGGCAAACATCTTGGGAGCGGCCACCCCAGCTCTACGGCCAGCCGTGGACACTTGACCGGTGAGGAAGGATGGGTCAAACAGAGTCACTTGCTTCTTCTTGGTATCCACAGTAACGAACGTGGCTGCATCGTTGGGGTTACTCGATGGCACCACCCGCAACATGACTTTGACCTGAGATGGAATAAAGACAGAAAAAATTGTTTAGTCTTTGGTTCATCGATAAAAGAACAAAATTAAAAGATATATCTTTTGTGACCCTTTTCTTCATCACATAATATAAACCATGTTTTAACACATGGATTGGATGTAGTTCATAATATAAAATTTTCATTTAGAATTATGGAAGGAGATACTACAGTATAAATTATGATTACTTCTTTCATACTCAGTTATACATCTTTTGCAGCTTTATTTTTTGTGGCCATGGCCCAAAATGGGTTGAAATGGGAGATTTACATCTTTTTCTTAATTTTTTGAGATTATGAGGCGATATATGGACACAAATTCCATGAAAATCAATCAAACAAGCGCCTTTGTCGAAAGATTATGATAAGATAATAACCCATATAATAGGTTATCAAACTTGAAAGATGACAGCTGTGATATACTCCAACACAATCATCGGGTCAATACAATAGCTACAGAATGAGTCAATAGCAGCTCCAATACATCCAAGACGCCTGTGTTTTCTGTCGTGAAATTGATCTATTGTGTATGCCCATTTTTTCGTGTTTTCATTTGTTTGATTATCTGATGATCTCGACGGGATTGCCGCCGCGCTGGCTGGCTAGCCTTTCCTAGCCCTTTGTTAATAGTGAATGGCAACATTGGACGATAAAACGACTGTGGAACAGCAAAATGAAAGAAAGAGAAGCCGGAGAAAGAAAAATGGGGAAGAGATGAAATGGGCAAAGAAAAACAGAAGGTTACAAAATAAGGATAAAGAATTTAGAGATATGAAGTGAAGACTAAGGACAGAGGGCAAAATAAAGATGAAATTGAGATAGAGTTGAAAGCTAGACAGAACTAAATGGAAAATGTAGTATGAGAAGGAAAGACAAAGAGGAGATTTAGTGAAAGAATGATAGATCACCATTCCCATTCTATGTTTGCTGTAGGAATAGTTCCATTCCAGTTGACATGTTCAATTCCCACTAGGTCCTAGTGACCGATGCCGTATCGTATCGCAGGCTATTCTGAGCCCTATCTGATTGCGATGTTGATCGGCACTTCAAACTACACCAAAATGAACAGTTTCAATCTCCTATTCAATTCATCAAGGATAATACATCTTGTTTGATGACGCAAGGGAACGGGAGAGAGGTAATAATAAAAAAAAGGTTTTGGCCTGATTCACACAAGCACGGGGTACAACGAACCGCACTCCAGCAACAACAAAAAAAGAAAACAGTTCGGGAAGCAATTGTCGAGCACAAAGCATAATTTGTGCCTATTTTTCTTTTAAATCTATTCATCCCCTGTTTGATTGAACCAAAGGGGAATCCTTTGAACTTCCAACCAGATTATTGAAATATTGCCATCCCACTTTTTTTTTGTGAGCCGTTCCATCGCAAGGAACAAAGTGTTGGTCCTATTGAGGGCGGTTGTTCGTGCGGATCGTAGCCATGATATCATGATGGGGGCAAATCTCATAAATCACCGGGATGACAAGATCAAAGGACCCACACCGGCATCAAACGCCCTGGCCCATGAAATAATTTGCAGTTAGTCCCTGCCTTGAACTCTTCTTCAGGGCTAATTATCAAAGTGGGACACTACTCAAACCACAAGCTTATGTCCTATTAGTATTCGGCAAACATTGGCAACAAGTCGTTACCTAAAGAAATTTAATTATTTTTACATGATGAACAATGGTATTGAAAGAAACATGTATAATTTGGTCTTTCTCAGTTCTTCATCCATGTTTATTATCAACTGCGAGAACTAATCCCACGTATGTTACCAGTCTATAGAAACTTTTAAATTGTATTTCTTACCAATATTCTGTAATAATTTTAACTGCATTCATAATTATCACTACTATATCATATAGTAGTGATGTAATTTCATACATGGACTGGTGACACAAATTCAACAGCAATATTCATCTGTTTTTATAACCTAATAGCAATAATCTAATCTCAAAACAATGGTGTTTTCATATAAACTGAGCTGCTGACACAAGCATAACTGGGAAAATAGCTGACACACTCCAAATAGCGTGGCATTGAAATAACATTATTAAAACATTATTATTATAACGGAGGGGTTTCAGCAGTGTAACCGGTGGCAATGGGCCATCTATTAATCTATCCGGCTAATCTATTAAAGTGGATAGACAAACAAAACAAGCTTCTCCCAAGTTCAGTGGGACTGTGTGACTGATGAGATACGACGTGCCACCAGTTGCCACGGGCGCTATCTGACAGGAATTGTGCGAAAGGGAAAGACAAGATGAAGGATGGTATCTAGCGGAGCCCAAATGTGAGGCGTGAATCATGGCCACGCTCTCGTGCCAACTAGCCCCGAGCCCCGAACAGGACGAGAGACCTCCAACAATGAATAAACCTCCGCATCTCTCACAGATGATGAGTAAAGACGCAGCTAACAGGAAAGATTTTCTTGTTGAGGGAAAAAAATTACTGTCCATTTTTCTCCACTTTTTTCTTTCTTGGCATGATATGAGTCATATCACTCTATCGTCCGGGGTAACCCTGGCCGGTGAGAGATGCAAGCTAGACGGATCAATGTAATTCGGCCTGAGTAACTTGGTTTTGAGAGTGTTAATGCAATTTCCACTTGTTAATCGAGTTGGATGGAATTGCCTGGAGCATGTTTATGATTCTCTCCCTCTATTTCTCTTAATCGACCCTTTTCCCCCTCTCTAAGAAAAAAAAAGGGGGGTGGGGTATTTCTGACCAGAGGCAGACGGCACGAATTTGAAGTTTGCCCCTTGGGTCTCAATCAAGCGGGGGCTCTTTACATGGTCATCAAGTGGTTGTATGATTGAAGCTGGCATGGACGAGTGTTGGTAGATTACAAGTGTCTGTCTGTACCTGTTGTGGCACTTGGCTGAACACATTTATTAGTCAGTCAGTCTGGCATTTGTCACATTTATCAATATTTGTTTCAGCGATCGTCCATTGGGGATTAGTGTGAAGTTATTCAGGATGTACTGAGGCATTGATAATAATAAGATCTACACTCTCCATATTCCTCACCATTGAATAAATCAATAAATAACATTAAAAAAAAATATATATATATGATCTAGTCAAGACTCGTCAATCAAAGCCATTGATACCAGCTTTTCAAAAATTGTGAATTTAACCAATTTATTTTTAAACATTATAGAAAGCCATTAGATGAAGCAAGTTACCACGTTGAAATAAAATAAATTCAAACTTGAAACTGGACCTGAAATCAGTATTAACTATCTAAAGTAGATATCAATATTGTCAAATTGAATTATTACTTTTGCTTACACACAAATAACTATTTTTCTGATTGATTGGTGATTAGTGATTAACTGACATGCTTATAGCAAATGACGTAATAACCTGTGCATATTTTACGCACATCAACAAGAAAACAAGGAAATACATTTGTTTTAAATGGAGGTTTTTACCATAACCCCAATCTACCATGTCTGCCTGAATGCTCATTTGCTCATGATCATGATCATCACATCATTTCTGAGTAATAATGTCTGAATCACAAATTACCATCAAAGCAGAACAAATAGACAGGATAGCCATGTGTAAGTTGTGAAGTACAGTGAACCCATAGTCCCACGCACCATTTTTCATGCGTCTCTGCATTAGGTGCTTCTTAACCCTTCTCACACCCGTTTTCTTACTTAGATTGATTTTTCTCTGCTTAAAAAAAAAAGTTCCATTTGTTCTATTAGATTTAACCCATTCCAATCTTAATTTTGTTTACTGCATTCTCTATAAACCCCAGCCTGTTTTTTCTTCTTCAGAACAGCAATTTTCTTAAAACATAACTTCCTCCTATATATCATTCTTCCAAATTCTTCTTTAGCGCTCAATGATTAAAGCATACAAAGGCAGTGATAAATTTCAAAGCAGTTGTGAAAATAACCCTCACATATTGGTTTACAATGCAAACAAAATTGTGATAATCTTAATTTGACAATTATTATTATCACCCAAATACTTCACTAGAAGTTGCTCATAATCTAGGATAATGTTTGAACCATGCAGGGAATTATGATGAAATAATACCTGAAAATCATTGTGAATCATTCAATTAAATTGTTCTCATTTGCTCTTTTTAACCCACACAGTACAGTGCCCGAGATGGCTAAGATTCAAGGAGAATTTCAGTTATAGACCCTTTTAACCCATTGCTTACGGGAACCGGGTAAGCTATGTACAAAAACTAAAGAGATTTCAGAATCTACAGAGGAACGAGTTAACGGGTAAAGCATTGACTAATTTTATGGTTCTTATATGCATGTCTATTATACCCCTACCCTCATCATTTCAGGTCCTTCCTCCCTCCTCCCATTAAAAATGCTATGAATATTTCATTAAGGATAAGGCAGAAATGTGATATTTAGGACATCTTATAGGACTATCACTATCAGTGTCCTTTTCCCTCATCTCTTCCACTAGATTTCCAGAGCACAAAGACACCCTGGGTCGTGGCAAACGCTGCATGCCACTGCGCATGCGACGGTGCGACAGATGCGAAGCGATTTCAACCACGCTAATCTCCTAAATTGGGAGGACGTACTGCGCACCCATGATCTTCCCCAAGAGTCCAGAGAGTGCGTTCTTCTTCACGATTTGCTGCTCAATTTTTGTTCGCTTGGTCAGAGTAAGGAGAGCGCTCCATTGCAGCAGAGGAGTTATGCGTGTACAGATAATCTGTAGATGTCTACGTTGTCCTTAACCCAATCCCTGCTGGATTATGTATCAACTATATGTCAATATTAAAATCTCTTAAATGTAGGGCAAGTCAGCATCCTAAGTACTTTGTAAGACAGTAATATGACCATGCATATTTTAACTTAATTCAACAATCAAAACATTACTCTGAAACTATACTACTGTATTGTTAAAGAAATAATTCTTCCAGAAAAAGTAAAATTAATTATTTTTGCTTCATACAGTAATTCTACAGTATATCTTTTTTGGCACTCTGGCAAAAAGAATGAAAATAAACTTTACGTAAGTCCTCTGATTTGTGAAAAAGGGATATGATCTCATTAGGAATGGAATGTCTGCCCATTGTGAGGGATAGATACTAAATGATACAAACAGAAACTGATGCTACAAGTTACTCGCTTGTAAAAATACTTCTCATTTTCACTGTAATAATCAAAACAAACCCCAAGTTTCCACTGACAATTATCATATACTGTGTGATTTGTATTTCAGATAGATCATCATGGTATTTGCTTCTTTTTTAAAAGCTTTTTACAACACATGGATTTGAACTGGTGAATTGACAAACTTGAGAACTAATTGGATTGAAAATCACAGACCATTCATCATCAGTAATTATCACCGATCTTATCAATGTGATAATGAATTTGTAAGAATTTTTTCTTCTTTTTCAGACATGAATGGGGATAAATGTTGCTTGTAAGTATCGGTTTCCATAAAAAGCCCGACAATTAATCTTGCTGTCCAGTATTTCGATCTCCTGTCAACACACATGTACTCATAATCTCAATCTCAATATTCATGAAATGGACAAAAAGAGGAAGTTCACATTTAGACAAGGTATAAAAATGACTCACAACATAAACATGTCAAAATATGAAATAAGCTCAGTTGATAAAAAAAAAAAGGGCCGAGGGATAAATATGATATGCAAAGGGCAAATAGGGCGGGGGAGAAAAAAAGTTCTACACTATTTAATCAAGTAAAAATTCCTCGGCTATTTAATCATTGATTTGTAAATGGCCTATTTTCTGAGGCTGGGGTGAAGAAATCATATTTGGTGGCAGCGTGTCCTGGTAGGGGGATTTGCAACCTGATATGCTTGGTGCAAGTGAAAAGAGGGGGAGATTGCCTTACTCCTCCTTCAGGCTCAACCAGGTAGCTAAAGAACCAATACTCTAGCAATACATGCTAGTCTTGGCAGGCCAGACCTCGCTTAACACCATAATAGCACCGCAGCCCCCAGGTACCAATTAGGCTTGAACTCTGCGTTCCGGCCTGTACATTAGATCATCGAGATCAATTTTGTAAGTGAAATTGCCGACTTGCGTTTCATTGGGGTTATGGGGGTCATATTTTTAATCCATGACTCTTTGAGGATGCATGAACATACAAATTGTAAAAGAGTGAATGTATAATCAGGTTAAATGATTAAGACCATGTAAATCATGCCTATTTTGAGTGAGTGAGTGAGATGAGTGAGTTTGATGTTTTATTATCCAAACAAAAAGTACATCATGAAGTATGAAACAGTGTTGGATGATATTAAGGCATTCTTATCATTAAGCTGGTTATCCTACCAGCAATTATTACCCCTTCAAGAAGTATTTCATTATAAGGGGAATATATGAAGCAGCCAAGCATTACATACTGTATATTGTATAATGCATTCAGCCTCATTTTCACAAACACAACCCTCCCAGAATGTCAAGAACAACTGGTGAGAGGAGAAGGAACAACCATTAGAAGCAACAGGTCTGAAATAGCTGCACTAGCTGGTTCAGATTCTGACATGAATGTTGCTGGGAACATGAAAGGAGGAGGTGAATGATGAACGATAGAAACGAGGGTAAACACTCCTTGATATAAAAAGACTTTTCATCTTGATTCCAACTCATATTGCTTCTGATGAGGGGGGCACCCAACGGCAATTATGTAAAGTTTACGAGGAAATGATCAGAGAGAATGTTGAGGCAAACACATGAATAGAGATGGGGAAAGGGGGAAGGACACAGAAGCTGTACAGGGGTAAATAGCCCTCTCCAAGACATCCATCCAATCTCGCATCTTGATTCAAACTCATACTGCATGCGATGGGTTGGTTAGGGGCACACCCAACGGCGATGCAACATTATCTCTGGTAAGATGAAGGGATGAAGGCTATGTTTTCTCCACATGAAGTGGGGTTAATACAAGTGGATTAGAATGGCAAACAATGACTGGTGGTGTTGTTGAGATTTGAAGGGCAGGGTTGATTTAAAGAAATTCATGAACACCCACTTCCCGAAAAATCAAACAAGCCAAATTTATTGCCTCATTTTTGTGTGTGTATATTTCTTCAAGGACTGATCTATTTTTATGACTCGTGACTCATTCAATGTAAAACAGAAATGTCTGAAATATAACATGTTTAATGTATAAAATGTAATTTCATTATTCATTAATCATTAGAAGTAGAAAACTTTAAGTGTGAAAGCTACTAGACTGGACAAGTGACACCTTAACTCGCTATTTTGACTTAGTCCTACACATTTGATCGTATTAAGCAAGACCCTCATGGATTTGAATGAACTGCTGAATTCTGCAAATGGTTCTCATGTGGCGTGAATAGTAACACAGTTTTTCAGACTGTATCCCAGTAGGGATCTCCGGTGACCGTGACCCTGATTTCAGATCATTTTAGATTTCAGGGACATACATGTAGAGAAAGAGAGAGGCAGGCAGAGGGATAGGATAAGGATGAAATCATATTTAAAGAGATACTGAACAAATATTACATGATGATGAAGAAGAAGAAAGTGTGTCCAGGAATAAGGAGAGAGCTACAAGCAGTTAATACTAGAGATTGATAAGAGAGAAGGAATTAAAAGAAAACTTGGAAAATAAAAGACTACGAAAAATTTGAATGTATTGGGTTAAGAAGTCTCAAGAAATGTGATACAGATTAAAGTGCCAGGGATTGTGTGTATTGTAACTCGCAAAAATGCGGGCTTGGCACGCAAGGAGTTAAAAAGGTGGAAAAGGTAAAAATTTCATGAGATTTCATGACTGTATCTGAGTGCTCCTCGTCCAGTCTACTGTTACAGGGAAGAAGATATTCTACGGAGAGTTTTAAGGATTACTTACAAAATGCACGAGGTCAATGTCATAGACAGGAAGTGTGGATGTGGTATTCATTTCAAATAAGGTATTCTGTCAAGAAATCTTCCCCTTTTCTCACTTTTTCTTTTCCATCAGATACACAGCCTGCTTAAGATCAAAGTGCAGGCATCAAATGTCGAAAGTAGTAAGACACTTGAAAGTTATATGGTATAATAGCAAGCACTGAACATTGGCTTGCAGCTACACATAAAAAGCAATGGAAGACGCCCTTTAACAATCAGCGAAAAACCAAGTTCTAGAAATTCCATAATCAAGACAGAAATTGTGTGTCTTGCATCTTGATGAGTCAATCTTATCCGGAGTCAGTATGAAAATTCTCATCATTTGCAGACAGTAAAATTAAAGAGGCAAAGACCAAAATTGAATAAAGCAATACATATATTCTGACATTGGCGTCACTACGAATACAGCCCTTGTGTACTGAATTTTTATATTTGTTTATCCATCCTTTCTTAGTGATCTTTGGTTCTTATATTTCCGCTAAAGCCGTCTTGGGATCTGTGCTAATGGTGTAATTCTGTGAGTTTGGTCAAGGCAGTGGCAAACGACCAACAAGTTTCAATGTCACAAATGCAGCATGTTTGCATGCATAAACATCTATTCACGCACACATACACACACAAACCCATGCTCATACACAGCCATGACATACATACTAAATAACACAAATATACAGGTCTCAAAATTGATTATAAGATTTCTTAAAAACTGCATGATCTAATCATTCGGCCTCTAAACATTCTTATAATTCTGAAACAAACACTTCCCAAATGTGTTAATATTTCAAATATTGCGGTTTTGAGAGCCAATTGAATTCAACCCCATCCTTTCATGAATTGAAGTCAACCATGAAATAATCATCAAAAGTGTTGAAACTGTTGTAAGACTATCTGTCTGAACAACACCCTGTACATGGATCCAGCTAACCACAAAGCCTTGTTGCCCAGTGTGTTCACCACCTGCCTACCATCCACAATCGATTGGGGTGCATCTGACCAACTTGGGGGGGGGGGGGGGGGGACCACAAAACCAATCATACTCTTCCTCCATTTATGATGTGTTAAACCACAGCTGAATCTACACAGCAGCATGTGTACCACTTCCCAAGTAGAAAATTATAGAAATTTAAACTTATTTTATGATCAATTTGAATGGACCCATCACTTTCATCATGATCACATCCTTCTTGAACACATGGAAACCATAATTGTTTGCAGCATTATTGTAAGAAACAGAAAATTGATTTATCTATTTCAGAATTTTCAGAATAAAAAAAAAAAAAATCTTTCAGTCATGTGTTTCAACAATTCACATAATATCAGGATGTAATTAAATCATTGAAGTTTTATGGTTGAATATGACGAAGAAACCAAATAATATTAATTAAAGAACATATGCTAAAGCAAAGTTTGAAGGACAATACAGTGAGATCATGTGCATACAAATATTCTAAGACATCACCTTCCAAGGACAAAGGCTATCTTGAAATTGTACTTGAGAGCTTGTTTATTTTTAATTTTTCTCTTAATCCCCTAACAATGGAAGAGACATTTTTGACAGGCAGATGGAGACAGACAGGAAAGGCAGAGATCTCAACAACAGTGGTAGCCTTTGTCATAAAAAAATATCAACGTCTTTCTCCTTCCTCAGCATGACTCTCTCTCTCTCTATCTCTAACATTCTTATTCTTCAAATCTTTATCTCTCTGATCTGTTATAACATATCTTTCTTTCTCCCATTTTTTCTCTCTCCCCCTGTCTCCCATTTGTTATCATCAGAAAACTATCAATATCTCTCGTCCTCCGACGACTCTCTCTTTCTCTACATTCTTATTCTTCAACTCTTCTTCTCTCTAAAGCTGTTCTAATATATATCTTTCCTTCGCCCATTTGATTTTGATTTCTCTCTCTCTCCATGTCTCCAATTTTAGTCCTCAGAAAACTATTCTCTCATCCTCCTCTGAATCTCTCTCTCTAACACTCTTACTCTTAAACACTTTATTTCTCTAAGCTCCTGATAAAACATCAAGTTATCATTATTAATAATTTGGAAAGGTATCCTAATAACTTCATATTCTGACATTTCATGTATAACTTAATCAAAGAATATGTTCATTTAAAACAAATTCTTGGAGGTGTTTTGATTAATATGCTTTTGGCAAGGGCCGGGTAGTAGACAGACATCAACACAGCTTGACAACGGAGTCAATCTGTCTGACGAAGGTTTGCCTAGAAAGAAATTGCTACACTCTAAAAAAAGTGTCAATAAATGCACGTGTCTGCAGACACTGGGCAGTAAATGGTGTCTTTGGACTGGCCCAGTAGGACCACAGACAGCTACACTGCGTGAGCTGCAGATCATTCCATATTCCTTTGAAAACACAGCAAGATTTAACAAAATAATGGAAGAAAGAGAGGAGGTATGATATACAAACCTCTTTCGCAGGTAAAAGAAAAACACGATCTTTGTAACAAGTGTGCTTAGCGCAGTCAATGTTTTTCGGCTGATTAGATGTGATTAATGATTGGGTCTTCTGCATGAGTATGCAGCAGCAAAACAGAACATAATTTATTTCTGTAATTGTGGTTGAAAGCCACTTTTCTCTCAGGAAACTCGGCTCCAGATTTGTCATTTCATATATGTTTTTTATTGTTGTTGTGGTAAGGCACGGGCGCCTGCCCATTTAACACATCTGTGTCATTTGAGGTGTAAATAAGACACCTAACAAATAACCACAGAAGATAAATGGCAAAAATTATCAAATTATAATTTTTTTCAAGATATAAATAAACACAAAAATAAAGAAGGAAATCTCTTAGGTAGAAGGAAAACGACAAGACTGATCAGACTTTGACAAAAAGAAACCTTTGAAAGTTACACTTGTAATACGGATCTTTCTGACTCACTAGCCTTTGAATAAAGAAGGTGAAAATGACAAGTGACTTATTGTGAACAAAAATCTCTCAGCATTATCCTCGAGTTTCTTAAAAGTCCTTTGGACAATTAGTGGGTGGGCACGGCTTTCCAAGTGACAGCTGAACAATACCCAAATTAATGATCTATAAGGATATCCAAAGGGATTTGGGTTACAATTATAAGAAGCCAATTTGAAATATAATGTCCTATTCAGGATGTAGTTGTAACTAATAATCTGCATAATAGCTAATTTCCCCACTGTGCTCTAATATCCATGTATTCTTTTTTTAAATGCAAAGATTCTCTTTCAAAAAATCATTTCTGTGGTCAATAACATGTTGGTTCAAAAGGTAAACTCTTCTTGGGGGCACCAAACAGCTGCTCACAAATTCAAACCACTCTATTTAATCACGCATTATTCTTCCCCCACATTTCTAATAAATATCTCCAAATTTGTGTATGTAAAAAGTGAAATTGATCTTCATCTGTGTTTGAGTAATCAATTCTTCTTCCGACAGTGATTGGCATGTTTGAATAGGTTTATAGCTTATATTTATGTATTTGTAGAAGTACAAGAAAATTCAAAATTGCATTCTACTGCAAATAAAATTATACATGTGAACGAAACACATGCCTTGAAATGAGTTTGCTTATTGTAATGCATTACTGGATGTGAATATGTTGTGCAGATGGTATGACTGACAAGTCAAAAAAGCAATTTAAAAATTAATCAAATGATTAATCACGATAATATTTGGTCTTGACGTTCTACAAGTTGAAGAGAACTGCATCAGATTTGGTAAACATTTGCATACAGTGGATTATACTTATTTACTTCCTCCTTTTGAGAATACAATATACAGTTCTCAGTTTCAAAGAATCTTTTTTAATAAACAAGTCGCAATATGAAGAAGTGTTCAAATACATTCAATAGAACTAACGTACTACCAGGATGAAAGCAAAATGGAATTGGTTTTGTTGAAATAATGTTTGCAATTTTGGCCAATTATGGGTTTACATATATGATGAAGTACAATTTCAACTCCTAAAATTTAACCTGTTCCCTTCCAGTTTCTGAAATCCCCATAGACTTTGTATCCCTTAAAATAAACCTTATATTCAAGAAATTATCAATTGTGTACTTAATCCATTACTTAGATAGCTTTGCCCTACCCTCTTTTGTGTCATTCCCCCATTTTCACCAAATGAGCTGCGAGTCTAGTATAACGTGTCACTGTACATGTTGACACAAACTGAACCTGTACCAACAGAGCTGACAATCCTAGTCATCATATCCTCTAATACCGCCTCTTCTCTCTACCTCCCCACCCCCATTCGGCCACCCCAATGTACAATGAGCCTTCCATCCTTAGGTAAAGAGAGTCCGGTATCTGCCAAACTCTTTCCTCTATAACTTGTTTAAATTTGAGTCAAATCTATCCTTTCCATTTTTTTCCCTCCGCAGCACAAACTATGATTTGGTATCTTTGGTTTCCCGAAAGATGAATCACCAAGAACTTGTGTGTGTGTTGTTTTTTTTTGCCGACGACTTGTCAGCTTTGCAATTGCAGTCTTGATTAATGAAACATACCTCTTTAATCTAAGGATTTTGAAGGTGCGGGATGAAATTGGTTTGGGTGAAATCATGTTTGATTTGGAACAATGATCGGTTTACATACGATGAGTGGTATTTCAAGTATGAGGACAAACGCTTTTCATCAAGTCGCTTGCGCTCATCACATCAAAGGGTTGGTTTCTAATGATTCTGTTGGTACAAGGCTTTGAGCCCTCTGTTATAGCACAACTTTCGATACCTCGTCTATCTTAAAGGGTTATCACATGTTGTCTCGGGGAAAACAAATCACGCCTCCTTCATCCCATCATCTTCCAGAATTTGGCTTGTCTTGTACCCTAGCTTGTCTGATAATTAGTTTAACCTGTTCAGGACCCGAGAATACTTAGGCTGGGGTCTTGTATTTCAGGTTCCAGTAAGCAATTTATTAACCCATTTAAGACTGGCCTTAAAAAAACCTGTTGCTGTGGTCAATGGACAATGCATATTAAACCTAAACCAATTAGTCTTGGGATAGTTTGATAAGGTTTGAGGACTCACCTTCCCAATTCCAGGGGTCTCTTTGACCCTGTTGACGTTGCGTAGGAGGGATGGCGGAGCAGGAGGAGGGTTGCGGAGGATGATGCTGCAGAAGTTGGTTGGGAAGATGGGGGGATCTGGGGGCTGCATCATCATCATCATGGCCGGGGGCTCAGGGGCTATGGGCTGGCCTCCTTTCCTCTTCTTCTTGGAGCTCAGGTTCAACTTCTGTGCAGCCCTGCGCAATGAAACATCAAGAAGAAAGAGGAAACTATTAGAACACATTGCAAACAAGTAAAAACAATTTAAGACTTGGCAAACAAACAACAAAACCCAGCAGAATAAAACATGAAGAAGAAAAGAGAAAACTATTATATGCTTTGCAAACATTTAAGAAAAAAGACAAACAATTTAAATTTTGAATACAGATAACGAAAGAGGAAAAAAACATAATGCAACATATTTCAGAAAGGCAAAAAAAAAACCCTCTGAAATAATAATGTGAAAACATAGGTAGACAATGGCCTTCCGTCTTGCGGTTTCAACCAAACAAGCAAAATGGAACGGAAAATGATTTGCAAATATGCTATCTGTTTACTAATGAAGGGTTGGAACAAAGGGACCGAAACACATTCATTGAATTCCATGGTTTGTGTCACGGATTTGCTTAGTGCTGCACGATCAGTTACATGGAACCAAATAGCTATGGGATTTTCTTCTTAATGGTCTAAAATTAGCCGTCTTATGCAACCACTATAAAGTAAAGAGAATGGAGAAATTTTAGATCCAAAATATGTTACGTATACAAAAAAAATGATGCTCTCGTTATCAGTCTAAAATGCATCTTTTATTGAAAAACACTTTATTTTATGTTTGTTTACTCAAACAGTTATGGTTAAATAACAATGGCACTGATGTGCCATAAGGAAGATAAAGTGATATGATTAGAACATATATGATTAGAACATAATTTCATCAGAACAAATGAACAAATGTACACAGAAAGTGCACATTACATACAAATTAATATCGGACAGAAACACTTTACAGAAATATCACCTCATCTACACATTTCCCAACAACAACAAACAAGAAAATAGATAGGAAACCTACATGGCTTTGCCCAAGTGATCAGCAATAGAGGATCCTAAGTTTGGCAGAGGGTCCTTAATAAACCGGACCATTATCACAAAATCCAATGCATGTCCAAAGATTCCACGTCAAGCACAGATCCTTTTCACTAATCCACTAATTTCAACAATATCATGAGATTTTCCACTGCATTTTCAAAAATAACTCCCTCTTGAAATCAGATATTACAATCCTCGTTTTGGGGTCTGTATGGGTCGGAAGGCACAGCAGGCTAAAAGTTTGGTCTATCCTGAAAGCCTCGCAGAGTTGAAATGACTGGAACCAACACTGGTGGGCTTCTCTAATGAAAATAAAACACAGTGACAGCACCCAGACAATAGAGAAGAGTTTAGGGAAAAAAAGTTTCTTTTTGGCTGTTCTAAATGCTCACTCATGAATACTATCCAACAGCTCTTTTATTCTATACTGCAAACCGATAGAAAGATTAGAGGTGCTTTTCAGTTCAGAGACTGAAACCAGCCAAGCATGCTCCCTGCTGATACATATACAATATAGCTGCTTTCTGTTGTTGTAACGTTCAAAACCCCAACCACCCAAGAATACAATATTGTCTGTAATTGTTGGGGTTAACCACATGGTAGTGAGAAGAAAAGGAGAACTTTTTCCCTTTCTTTTCTTGTTCATGGAGTATACACAGCCAAGACATGTAACAATTAACAGCCAATTGCAACTTGGGAAACTCTCCCCTTACTTCATGTTCTCCATATCCCAGTCAATAGCAGCTTAGCTGGATTTTCCCAAAAGAGTTTCATTTTAAGGTATTAGGAAGGATCAGAGAACTCTTACTTTCTTTCTCTGGGAGATAATCTTCTCCTTCTCACTTACCTTCCATAATAAGCTTAAGCTGGTTGTCACACTTGACAACCAAGACCCAATAACTGCCAAAATAATTACAAAGGGTTATGGCTTTCTACCAAGCAGGGTAGGAACCAAGTTCTTGTATAACACTAAAGATTACCCTATCATTAAAGGGGAACCACAGGCCTTTGGATGATATTAGTCAATGGCAACTAGAAAGATCTTGGAATATATCACCTAATAATCTTCAGTATTAGGGAAGATCAGATAACTCATTCTTTCTACCTCTGATACTCCAAGGAGTAACTTTGAAAGATCAACCAAATGAAGTTAATAATGCCACCATGCATACACACAGATAAAGTTACACACAAATGTTTCATACTCTTTATTAAGACCAAATGAGATTTGTAAATTGAAATGTTACGTGATCAGTGATAAGGGGGCCAAATTTAGTTTCGAGGAATTGTCAACAAACCTCCAGCTTTCTCCAGGTTTTAAAAATAAGGGCAAATCAATAATAGTGACATCAAAGAGCTAAACAAGTGTAAAACCAGTTACATTTTGATAGCATAAATGATCCAACGATCAAGCACAAACCTTTATGTTATTCTACTAGTTTTCTATCCCAACCACTCATCCATCCATTTCTTTCCACCAATGTGATCCTAAATTGAGCAACCATAGTTAAAATGAAGGCCCCTGATATTTACAATGATCAATTTGATTTCTATGGAAGGTAATCGCAGAAATCTCACTGCTGATCATTGCTGCAATTGTCAACAGTTGGGGTATCGAAGACACATCAAAGGATATAAGTGAGGTGCTATTAAGTTTTCAGGAACATATTTGCTTTACAGAAGTACATTGCAAATCTTCTCTCATTGACAAAAGAAATCTACTTTCCAAGTAATGAATTGACTTTATTGAATTCAGTCAAATGCGGATATTTGGCCTCCACCCTCCTTTCTCTGTCATTAAGGAACAGTGAAGTGCCTTCACTGTGGCCTCCGTAGTAAGGTCACAGCAGGGAGAGGTGTAGAAAACCTATTTCATGCCTGTGTGGGAATCGAAGAGGGGGACAAAACATTGTCACCCCCAGGATTGTCAGGGTAATCCTGTCTATTCAAATTGGGCAATTAGGGGGCAGACCTTGTCACATACACCAAGGGTGGCATATGGTAGTTCATTCTAAGTTTTCTTCTCTCCTCATCCCCTAAAGATGTCACGTTTGTCGCTTCCATTGTGGATTGCAAAGCTCCTTATCATCGAGTTTTGACAAGTGAAAGGTTGATGACATTTTGTACACATAACTGACACATCCACATTTTGTCAATTACTTAAATGACAAGTACAGCATACAGACATATAGAAAGCAAACTTACAATTGCAGACACCATTTTCATCAACTTTAAAACAAGAGGAAGAGAACATGATACACGAGGGAAGAACACACTGAGAGGATCCTGACATCTGCATTACATATACATGTATCAAGCTGTATGCGATTTCACATTTTATTGACAATCTATAGGCCTAAAAGGAACCTTGAACTTGGGTGGGTTACTCATCAGTCATCTCACAAAAAATGAAGATACGTGTCCAGTGCAACCGAGACAAGCCATGACCTTGCAAGATTCCTTTTGACCGACCTGAAAGCATGGAGTGTGTCACAAAAAAAGAGAGCATTTTCTGTGTCTGTTCTATAAATGGAGATGGTAAATGGTAGAGACGAAAAGAGAGATATGGAGAGATAGGAAGAGAGAAAGGGAAACACAGAGCAAGAGAAATAGAAAGAGAGATAGAGATATAGGAAGATAAAGGGCGACGGAGAAAGAGAAGGAGAAAAATAGACGAGTAAAGAAGAGAGAAAGGGACACAACGAAAAATTGAGTACAGGTTCAGAATGAAGACGATGGAAGAGACTGGCGATCCAAGGATGTAAGAGATGAGGAGAGATAGCGTGAACAAGACAAAGGGAAATATGGAGTGAGTAAGTAGGAGATGGAGGGGGAGAGAGGGAGGTGAAGAGAGAAGAGAGAGTGGAGCAAAGGAGATGGAGGAGGAGTGAGATGAGGAGAAAGCTCAATTGATGCATTCTTCCCAGTGGCGGCACCATGTCTGATGTAGTCATTTTCACACTAACAATCAACCTTCTCATACTACTTTTTTTTAATGATTTTTTTATATATACTTTTTTATTTTAATGGGTCATTTGTGGCCATGGAATTGCTGGCGGGTAGAACTCTGGTAGCAAACTATGATCATAAAGATTACCAATTGCTATTTAAAAAAAATCATATTACCACTGCCTTTGCATTTTTACTGCATTCACAGATAAGTGCCAAAAGCTGTAGTTTCTGTTATTCTGTTATGGACTTTCTTTAGAAAATAAAAAAATAAAACTAGCTCGGATTATGGACCCTCGGTTTCAGTCTTCGGTTTTGCATCGTTGATTCAGTCCTTTGAGTTGAGTATGGGTGTCGATTCATTCACGGCTTTACAGATGAAGGAATTGTTATACAATACACACATGTATATATTTCTGTGGGATTTTGCAAGCCGCCATTGTTATCTACTGATTGCCACTGTTAATGATTCATAACGCTGATAATTACAGGGTGCCCGCAAAAAAGCCCCTAGGGAGAACATGCGGTGACGAGGTTTGTGGGAACGTACTCCATTATGTATATTAAGGTCACTGACTGGACGATCACAGACACTGCAGAGAAGGGTGGGGGGGGGGGGGGGGGGGGGCGCTTGTGCGCTATGATATTCCTAATTAAAGCAGTAATTAGACCAAAACGACGAGTATTTTGAAAATTGAACATTAGATGTGGTGTTTATTTCCACCGTAGTGCAAAATTTTGCAGTAGTGGAGTATACTTGTTGAATGTATTTCAAAAGGGATCTTTTTGTTCTAAAAGGTAATACATAGACTTATAAAGCATGATAACATCATTCATATATATGCTTGACTCTATCTTTTTCAAATGCCAATATTATATTTTTATAAGATAAAACAATATCTCACAGAGTAAGATTTGAATGGACTGTATCAAAATGTATGTAAATAGCTGCTAAAACATGTCAACAGGAGAAACGGAAATATTTTTGGATAATAAACAGGGAAGAAAAAAGAATGAAGGAAGGGGTACACAGACGTGGTTTGATATGTACAAAATAATAATGTACACACACATATTCAAATAAATATTCTCGATCTAAATCTCCAATAATCATGATGTCTCCAGGCTCATGTAGCGAGATATATAAAAAGCAATTTTCTCCAATCTCCACTATTGGGGCAGTCCTGGGATCAATAATGCAACCAACTGTAGCGTTAGCATAGCCTTCCCCTGCTCAGAGCTGACGCTTAACGACATCAGTCTAATCACACAGACCAAATGAGGACCCCCTTGAAATATTGACATTATGTACAGTGGAACATTAAGAGCAACAGTTTGCCTTGAATGTTAATATTCTCTCAAAGAGGTCCCAGGGAAATTTGGGGTGTGTAGGAATAGGATCATGGCGGTAAGTTAAAGGAACTGGTCACGATTTCTACAACATTATTTAAAAGGATTAATAATACAGGGCAAGACACCGAGAAGAGTCAGAAGACTGAAGATTCATGAAAATCAATATTTATCAAATAAAATGAGTGTGGATTCAATGATGATGAAGATGTTCAATAAAATTCTTTAATCTTTATCATCCCTACCATTATGTGATCAATGTTCCTTAACATAAAATGATTCATCGACAAACCATAACAAATAGAAAAATTCAAAATTTTGTAGTACCTACAAGGAAAATAAAATTACTTCAAACAGAGAAACTGACCCATTATAAGAAGTGGGATTAACTTGCTAAAACTGCAGACACAGACCCTACAGGGGGGACATGAGTGTAAAAGGCAGCCCGA
Organism: Echinarachnius parma; assembly: GCA_037951105.1. Classification (NCBI taxonomy): domain Eukaryota; kingdom Metazoa; phylum Echinodermata; class Echinoidea; order Clypeasteroida; family Echinarachniidae; genus Echinarachnius; species Echinarachnius parma. The sequence continues at coordinate 301,869 of JBAMJV010002623.1, read as the reverse complement.
AGGGCTCACAAGTTAGGGAGGTAGAAGGTAGAGCACAGAGCTTCTCTCCATTAGTACATAGTTTCCATGGCGACCACAACCTCTCCCAAACCGATGGCTAGCGGCACTGAAGCCATTCTACGACCATCAACTGCCCAAGCACCATCACTTGAGTGACAGAGCAAGATGAAGGAAAGACACAAAAATACACCTACAATTTTGACTCATAATTATGAATACCACAAATCAATTATTTCCTGCTATAATTGAATTAATGCTTTAAAACTTGTTGGAGTGAGTCATGGTCGGCATATGTTATAAGCGAGCATGAATACATAATCATTATTTTCTACTTTCTTTCAAAGAAAGCCGTGAGTTGATTTGATAAGAATCCTGATTCGATGATGAGTGACGGCTTAAGGATATAATCCTGTTAAATCCAGTGACAAAAAGAGTTTAATCCAATAGTGCGATAACATGTGAGATAACACAATAATATGTTCTCAACAAATATTTTGTCAGCTCATCAGGACAAAAATTTCTTGAAACATATAAGTTTCAATCTGAATAGTCATCACCCTGTAATTATTATTTAATATCTTTCATGTTGATCTAAAGCCCAAAATGCTAGTTGAAGTCTGTAGTCAGTATGAGATATGGGAACATTCATCCCTTAATCCACATTGTAATGTAGGGCAAGTATTTTTCATCTGAATTCATGAACATTCATTGGCCCTAGATAACACATTCCCTAATTGTCATTGCCTGCAACCGTAATGAAATATTACATTCATATATTTGCAGTTTTAAAAACTAATCAGATTATCGTCAAAAGTTAATTTTTAATCCACATTCATGAACATCCACTTCCACAAGATTACATTTCACTTATCTCCCTTTTCTGATGCAAAATCCATTGGGTATAGGATAACTGATAGGGCATATATTATATTAAACCTTTCCTGATGGAACCCTAGTGGGATATGAACAGAGTCAAAGAGGATTTTAGAATCTGGAAGGGTAGGTATAAACAGTTCAATCAAAATGAGCATCCTTAGCTTATACTACAAACATTAACCCGCTCCCTTCGAGAATCTGAAATCTCCATAGACTTTGTACACAACCCACCTGGTTCCTGTAGTCAATGGGTTAACATTGAGTCACCTTTGCAAGACATTACTGATCAAGGTTTTCCTTTGATGTTATCCTGTGCATAGATAGTCTCACATGTACCTGACCTATCCATATATTCTGTCAAACCAGTGGGATCAAACAAACTTGTTATATCATGACAAATTTATGACGACACAAGGGCCCTTTGTAAATGGGACCGCGTAGTACTAATAATGTGCTTCTCTGTGACAATGCGGGGTGTGTCTGATTGCTTATCAAGTTGTTGGTGCTGAAAATCTTCTTCACTAGTGTGTCAAAAGAAGACCATATTTGGGGTCCAAACTGGGACCTGGTCTGCCATCCTACATCTCAGGCTCTCTCTCATTAAAATCCATGCCCTCCCCATCCTCCTCCCTGTACATACAGACTCTGTCTTGTCTCAAACCCTATCTTATCAACAATGTTCTGATTTTTCACTTAGCATTATCGTCTTCTCACTTCACGAAATCAGCATCTTAGGGTTCATTTTAGTCATCTAGACTGTTATAATACGGATACACATAGTGACACACTGAATGTACGTTTTGTTGGTACCAACGCAAAATCCGCAAATAGCAGTCACTTAAAATAGTATGTTGAAAAGTTTGTTTGTTGTAGTTGTTTTTGTTGTTGTTGACTTTACTTGTAATTGTAAGGAAATCTCTAGTCTTTAGTCTATTGTGATTTGTACAACAAGGTTGCGGAATTGTGGCCCTCATCATTCAATGCAACCTGAAGCATTTGCAGCTGGACAGTATATTTAGAAACACATCCGATCACCATACACATGTTCTCAGTTCATTTCAATTGATTTTCTTCTTATATTCATACTATTTCTTATGTCAAGCAATAACGAAAGGTGCAACTTCTAAATCATTTGTTTATCTAACTATGCATACCAGTAGAACTTGCTTTAAAAAAAAAAAAAATTTACTACATGCTCATACTGTGATACAGTTGTGTGATAAGTAACAAAAGCATGCTAGATACACGGCGGCAAAGATGAAAGGGAGCGATAAGAGAACAATTCATCATTAATCTATAGAGTGGAATAAAGAGAGTGTTAATCCTTATCTCTCTGAAGGTAAAACCCCCTTTTTGTTTAGTAAATGTAGCAAAACATTCATGTCTGGCCACAGGAACCACACACTGGTACCAACACTGGTACCATCCTTTCCACAAGGTTGGGGCTTCTAACTGTCAATTGTGTTATTAACCCCTTTCCGTTAGATATATTACAATTCCCACACAATTAGTATTATGGTACACTGGTGCACAATGTGTAGCAGTATGCTATGGGTTAATATGCTACTACGTATGTACACTGTCTGGTTACCAAACACTACAGATCCAAAATGTAAGTCAATGCCCCGAAGTCTCATCAGTGGCGCATCTTTAGTCCAGAAGGAAAAGGACATAATTCACCAATATTACCAGTTAAACCCTTTCATACCTGTGGAATATGTCTATCTCATTTAGTTGCCACGGGAATTGTGGCCAAGCAAGTTTCCGGTAAAGAAGGAGTTTATCAGATGCACTACAATGGCTTTAAGTCTCATACCTCAATGTATCACCACATCACAACTCATTATCAGATCTTAATTTCTACATCTTCCCTCGTTATAAAAGTCGCACTACTTGAAAGACACTTCCGGAAATTGATCCAATTCCACATCACTTAATTTGTTAACATAACTCATTTTTACTTAACTTTATGCCAATATTAAAGATAATACAAGTTTGCAGTAATCCATCTTATTTGATTTGTCTCTTCTTATCATTCAAATTATATCTTCCGCATTAACATTGCCATTTGCCATCCAAAAGATACAATAAATCTTCATTTAAACAATTTTCTGAATAAACATGAATAACAAATGGAAAACATGTATTCACTAAATATCTTGTATATTGCAGAAAATCATTGCTAGTTTATGAAAAATAAAACCCCCAATTTGAAACCCAATTACATTACTAAAGTGAGATACATATATGATAACATTCCTTTACATACAACACAAATATGCTACACTTATTTGAAATAGACGATACTAAGTCTACATAGGAGGAGGCAATAATTCCCTAGCAGTTTGAAATAGCAAAATGCACATCAATCAAAACTGATAAGCCAGTTATAATCAAATCACACAGAGGCAATAGAAATGTAGCCTACAGGACTGTGTATCACCAAAGCCAATGACAGAGGCAGCCAGAAGATAGGAAAACATTGTCATCTTTGATGCATTGCTCTAAATTCAGGGTGCCTGTCGCCAAAGGCAGGCAATACCAAGATTCCATTCTCTACCAAACAATTTTGTCCATCGCACACGTGCGTGTGTTTATGCGCTACAAAATTAGGTTTCACACTTCCTCTTTACCACTACATCACCACCCACCCCCCCCCCCCCCCCACCATCCCCTGCCGAAACTGCCATCACTGCCAAAACGTAGCTTTACAATAACGAACACACGTTATTATTTGTTTGATGAAATCGTTGTGAAAATCATTCAATATTTATCATTTATCACAACATTGTACAAATCATGGACATTTATCACTTGTAGCGTTTAAATAACTTTGAAATATGTCACATTGGAAATTAAAGTGTCATCTTGATAAATCAGTGTAATTAATCAACTATGATCCGGATACAAAAGGAATCCTTGACTAGGAAGGTGATTAATCAATTAAGAACAAGCATAACTAAAAAGCAAAACATGACGTAAATATAATGGCTGTGATTGGAATATCTCAATTACAAGCATTTCTGACATCGAGCATTTCTGACAGTTCAAAACTGATACATTTTCCTACAACTACACACACACCTCAGGTGATGTTGCGGTTCTTCTTCAGGGCCCAAGGACTTAGCATGTATTTCATACAGCCTGAAGAGTTAAGTATAAAGCCTTCTATCAAGTTTATACCTGGTGGTAATCAAATTGTCACATTATTACTTGAGCTTTCAAGTGCGGCTGCAGGTTTCATTACACATCTCAAAGGATGTTTTTTGTGCTTGTCCTACTCTCCAGCCTTTGCATACAACTCCCATCAAAGTGTGCCGTAAACACCTTGTTGGCCGGCGGTAATCGCATCACATTTCTTTCTATCAATCTGACTACGTTTAGCAGCGTATTCACCTTGGCACAGAAAGGGCTGCCTTGCGAACTTCTTTGGTTATTGGAGACCAAAATACAATCCATAAAAGCAGAAAGGCATGGCCAGAGTGTGAGTTTGAACTGGATTACATTAGATAATCCCTGACGCGCAATAATGAAATAAGTGATTTTAAAGATCTTTGCCGCACACATTTTGACATACAACCATCATGACCATGGAACTTTAAAGGATTGGAGGGAACACCTTCAGAGTTTGTAGAGAAATATGTCATCAAGAAATTAATAACACAATTCGACTACAGAAACTAGTCAAAACGTGATATTAAGGTAAATTGGTCAATGCTATTAAACAAGGATTAAAAAACATAATTATACATTTTGTTTAAATAATTATAAACTTTTGAAATTTATTGTTTGTAGGAAAAATATGAAAAAAGTATGTTTGATCTAACGACTCCTGCCTCCCATTAGTGTGTTTGAAAGTGATCTAATTGTCAATTACAAAATAGCGCCCTTCAGTCGCCAATTACCATGTAGGTCAGGATGAATATCAGAGCTACTTTAATATTACCTCTGTGGTTCAAATTATTGTCTGAGGAATGAACAATCACAATGAACCATCCACTCTCTCTATTGATACACAATTTCTTCAATTCTCTATGTTTGCATTTGCATTCCTTGAATAACACAGTTTCTGCAGACAATACATGCTGGGAATGGCTATCAAGTCCGCATATGGGCTCTGCATTTCCTCTCCATATTTTTCGTAAATTTTCTAATCAACTGAATGCGTTTGAAATTGCTATTATGAAAAACGAAATAAATGGGGAAAAAAGAGGAATTGTGAGGAAAAAATTGAAATAGAAAAATGAGAAGTTGTTTAGAGTCATTGATCTCCCCACGAGCTGGCGTCAGTCCAACCGACACGCCATACGACGTGAAAAGCCACGCGTCCAGCGACCATGAATTTACTTCCACCTCGCCTGCAACCTACAAAAGGCGCCGCTGCAATTTTCTACGAGAGAACAATGTGACCGTTCCCGGCAAGACAGAAGCAATTGTTAGCACCAGACGCAAGTTACGCTACACATCTACGGTAGTATCAAACGCAGATATTATGATGTGAATGGATGTTGAGTAGGGGAGTCCCTGATCAGTGGCGTGTCACTGTGAGGGATCAGTAGACAAAATCAATGATACCTCCCTACCAATCGAAACCTTTCATTTGTTAGTATTTCACGATGAGGAAAAATTGTATATTATATGCTTCTCTTCATCTTTTCCTTTCAATTGTGTGCCCGATATCTCTCTCTGCCATGACTCATCTAAGATTCTCTCAATTACACAACTAGGTATTTTTATCTTGATGGTAGAGAAATATCAGCACGAATTGTGGCTCACCAATTATCAAACATGTGACAAAACGGCGCCACTTGCTGTTCTCAAGGCCTGACCTACAACTTCCATTAGTAATCAAAATATGCAAGTTCATTACTTGTCTCCGTTTTTTCCAAACGTCAATTTTTCTGGGCACTCTATTTCTTTTATTTTTATCTGGACAATGGTACCTTGACTCATTCACTGATAAGCCAAAATTAAAAGTGGAATATTTCTTGCCTTTTTTTCACTTTTTCTATATCTTAAAGGGCCTTAGTAACATTTTCCAAATCCTCAAATCCAATTGAAATTCTAGCTGTTCCCTCATACCTTGTTGTATTCTTATTAACAAAAAAAGCATGGGACAGTTTTGGTTTTTCAAATTTCCCATTCGTTAAAAAGATATTTACGATTGAAGTGTTCAGATGTCAAATTATCCAACGGATCGTCAGAACCGTGTACAAAGTGAGTGCAATGAGTTAGTGAATGTCGCTTTGCATTTTTGCTCATTACTCGGCCATATAAAGTCCATTTAACTTGAAATTTTCACCCAACACCCAGTTGACATATTAGATAACACCAATATACATTGTATCAACCACTTATCACTTTTTGCAAAGTTACTAGATCCCTTTAAGCATGGCAGTGGTAACTGGACTTGTATTGTTACCCACAAAAATTAAAAATTTCATGAGTGCTCACGAACAGGATACGCAGAAGTCTGTTTATAATGGGAGATCAATTTTATTATATTTTTATTTGTATGACCAACTGATCAATAACAATAAATATAGTATGCCATGAATCATCAGGTAGATCGTAAGTCTATTTTTATCTATAAATCATTACATGTGTCACTTTGTACAGGTTAATAGATACAATTAATTCTTGAATATTGCTTTAGGAAATAAATAAGGATTATTTGGAGTTCAAACAATGTAGCTTCTTTCTATAAAAAAAAGAAGAAAAAGTAAGAAACTAGAGAATTTCTACTTTTCAGAGAGCTTCATGAAAAAGAAGAATGCAAAAATAGAGTAAAATTTCTCTAAACAAGAAGCATTCATGAAGAAAAAAAAGGGTATCATATTTAAAATAGATCACTCCATGATCCTCCTTATGTAAGATGTACACGAATATACCCGCGTTTGTGTCTGCACATGAACAATGAAAAGAAAACAGACAGCCCTGTATCAATTATTTACGAGTCGTGTTCAGGCATCAACATAATTATACAGACATATTATTGATTTTGTTAATGCTCACATCCTTTGATGTTATGCTCTACTGATTTATGTCTACATTATCATGGTACGTTATGTTGTGAGCCTCTCTTCCAAACTCACCTTTTGAACATCTCAACAGAAAATATAAAAAAAAAAAATGTTCACTTTCAGTGGGATTCAGTGCTTTGGAGGAGATATTTTTAACCAAGTCTGCTCCAAAATGTAACTTTCATCTAATAGTGACAACAAAATATTAATCCCTAATACTCATTTTATCACTTTCGTATTTTAGAAATTGCTCCAAAGAGGATGTTTGAGTACCAGCTCGCTCGCTAACATGTAACACTTGACTGTATATCAATAGTTCACTTTACTAGTCTTGCATAATTTTGTATTAATTAATAATAATATTTTTGATATATTTTCGGAAGTGCCCCTTGTCTTTGGACAATCTGAAGGCTACCCCCCCAACCTCCCCACACACCCTTGAGTACAAAGCAGGGAGGATAGGATGGGGGGGGGGGGGGGGGGGGTTAACTACAGCCCCCTTTTGTCTGGGACGTGGCCTTGTGGGCGGATTAGACTCACATGATAGAACATGGCGGCAACAAAAATCAGAGTCATTGATCTGGTCTATTCCCAGGGAAGGTGGTAGCCCAGCTGATGAAACGCTAAAATAGGAGGAAAGACTATACACAGAGAGGTGTGAATTGTATTACGAAATGCTGCTGACAGGTAGAAATACAGTGTAGTAAATCACGCTACTTAAACTGGCTCACAACATCAAGTGTTTCCCAACTAGACAACTCATGAAATCAAATAAAGATTAATGATACCATCTATTCAAGTAGAATTTAATTAAAGAAAAAACAAACATTTAGTAAGCACATATAGCAGGAGAAAGAAAAACAAATCAGTAATGATTTAATCTACTCAGGACAATTCTCAAGAATAATTGGGCTATGCATGGTCTAAGAAGAATGCATGTTATACCATAATCGAACAGTCTTGAATGTTTTAAAATATTTGTGTATTTTCTGTATGAAGAAGAAGACAAAAAAACTTGTGAGAAGAACTTTTAGGCAACAAGTTCTGATACACCGGTTGTATATCACTGGCATATAAAGGGGATAAATAATTAACATGACTCATGCTGCTAATTCCAATAAACTAATGATAAATGTGCATCTGCATCCTGGCAGCTTATAAGGATCATCATTAATCAATTACTCATCCACTACATATCATATTATACGGCAAGATGATCAAACAACCATCAAAAGTTGGTGGATTGATCCACTGTTTAATTAATAATCAACCATTCCAACTCCCAAGTCTAATCTCCCTCCCGCTGATTTATGTGACCTTAAACTATAATACCATATAAGAGGCATGCAACAGCATAAAACTAGCAGGAACCGCACATAAAAATCCAGCAATATATCACAAATAATTTCTTATATTTGTTTAGATGGGGGAATCCCTCCCTGTCTATGCAGAGGATTTGTTATGACTCCACTCCTCTGAGTAATTCGGGTAGAGAAGGAGGTATAAACCAGGCCATGTTTGGAGAATCTCCTCAGCAGTGAATTACTAGTCTAGTCTTCAAGTTTGAGACCCTAAGCTTTCTATAATGTACGTCTCCCAATATTTTGTCATTAGTAGTATGCAGATGTACACTTTCACTCTGTATAATTATTGGTAAAGCTATAATGAATATGTAGATCGTTGTCGGGTCTTTTTTTGAGAATTAATTGATGAACTGAAGTTATATGGAATTATTTGTAGCTACATGATAATCAAAATTATCAATGGCCGATTAGTGTACTGTCAACATTCCAAGTAAATGATGACTCACGCTTAATATTTCATCAAAATAAGATTAAAATTGAGTTTAAAAGATAAAATGAACAAAAATAATTGAATTTTAATTTGAAGTTTGCAGTACTGTCTTCACCAGGGCCTGTAATTCAAAGACTAAGACATTAGCACTAAGGTTTGTGAATAGCTCTCATAATTCCTTCCATCTGAAGGATGTGTCTATGGGCAGATATAGGACATGGTGAGGAGGGGTGCTTGGAAGAATGGTTTTGAGATGAAGAGGGCAGGTGGGCATCTGGAGTGGACATACTTCAAGCACCATCCATCTTCCTATCATAAACGTCTTGGCTATCATTCCTGAGAGGACAACATATTTACATAGATCTCACTTTCTTGTGCATTTTTCCTTTTTTCATGCATTCACTCATACAATTGTCTTAGTTTTGTAACCATTCTTTCCTCCAAATCTTGCTCTCAGACAAACTGTTTGACTGCTTTCTCTGAGAGGACAAAATACCTACATCTCACTCTCTCATGTGTGTTTGTATCTGTATACCAATTTATATGTTACTCATAACACCATCCCCCCCCCCCTCCAACTTATCTTTTATTAAAATGTTTCTTTTTGAAATGTTTAATGAAGCATGGTAGATGTATGAGTCCCTTCATTTTTTTTTTACACAAAAGTCAAGAAATTAATAAGAAAATATCTTTAGACCATGCATATGGCCCATTCATCAATACTATACATTAGCCATTATATATTAGAATATGATAGAAAATTAATAACAGGATTTAAGGCTTGTAGAGAAACACAAGAAGGGGGGGGGGGGGGGGTGAAAGAATAGAGGGTGCATGCACTTATCACTTGTCTGTGCTCATCTACGACACTCCCCATTACTGCTATCATTAATCAGATGACTGTACTTATGTTTCACACAAAATTATAAATGAGAAATTATGAGCCTTGTTGGTGGAATTTCTTTGTCATTTTGGGGTGACGTTGGATACAAGTGAAGGGATAGGACAGGACGGGGAAGGGGGCAAGCTCCATCCATCCCAAGCAGGGTAATTTGCATGCTATTATTTTCGCACCTTTTGTCTTGCGGAAACAACTCTCCTTTCCGCACGGTTGCGCAACGACAAAAGGCTGCGGTCTCCGAAACCATCCCCGAGGCAACTGAGCGCTACCGCGATAACAACCGGGACGTTCCTAGCCACCGCCGGGACTTTGCAAATTTGGGAAAGTGATAATGAGTGTATTCACTTGCAGCCGCAGTTGTACTTTCCTACAGCGACTGTGTCAAGAAAAAGTGCAGCAGCAAATTACGGGGCAATATTTTGCTACTTGGCAGCTGATCAGACCAGCTATTCAAGTGGAACATTTCGCACAGTCTCAAGTGCTGTGGCTATGGTGTCTTTCAACGCAAGTGTAAAAGTGAGAGGAAACGGTGGTGACAAAGAAAACAATGCCTTGTCAAACTTTGTTGTGGCAAAGAGTAAAAGAAAAATATAATTTTCAGGGCTAGATAACTATTATTTCTTTATTCAAATTGAAGATAAAGTCATTTTGCCAAGTACAATATAGGCTGGTCTGAGAAAATATCAAAATATAAAAAGAAAGAAAACAATTAAATAAAAGGAAAAAGATAAAGACAAGAAGAAATAATGAAATAATGAAAAAGAAAGAAAAAACACCTTTTCCACGAACACGGGAGAGAGGAATGAATCACAAGTGATCACTCTAATCACTCTTCACCTCTCACAAGATGCGCACATCTCTGACGATCCGATCCTAATCAGATTATCCCGCCATAGGACACACTTTTGGTCTCCTGGCTAATTGAATGAAATATTGTACATTACACAACAAGACATGGATTTCATCATGTAGTCATTCATGGATGCACAAAAATCTGTGGTTGGTGTCGTTTGACATTGACCAAAATCACAGAAAATTTAAGATTATATATCCTCCTGATGATTAAGCATGCATCAGTCTTTCCTTCTTGTAACTTCTGATTTTCTTTCCTACTTAATTTGTTTAAGCGAGAAATGTCACATGTACAACTCATATCAGTGATTCTAGATCAAAGGGTAAAAAGAAATTGATGAATTTGTTTATGAGAACTGCTACAGTTTGCAACATCGCATATTTTGGACATAATCAGGCCAAAAAAGGGCAATAAACTTGAGTGCGCACCTGACCTCTTTAAATGTAACTGAGGTAGATTTGTGAAATACCTGGGTATTTCTAGCGAAAGAAAAGGGTATTGAAAAGTGGTTATGGGATCTGTAAATATGGGATGTTTTCTTTTAATTTTCAGGCTTAACCCAATGATGAACTGTCCTGAACAAAAGAGCTTGACCAAAGGGGTTGGTAGGGGGCAAGAGTTGGTAGGTCTGTGATATGGGAGTGCAAAAAGCATTTGGAGGGGAGTTCAGATGCGGGTAGTCTGATCAAAACAGACCGCACTAAATCTGAAATGGTGTGTTTACAATCAAAGTCAGTCAGCTGGAAGATATTGTGATTCTGAGAGCTGGATATTGAAACAAATCTGGATAAAATAATTATAACATTATCAATTTTAAAATTACTTAAATAGTAAAATGGCAGAAATTTAAAATTTGCTTTTCATATAACATTTAAAAAATGTCATCATGAGCTATAACTCAGAATATGCATCACAAAAAATCAAGCATTTCCTAATTTCCTTTTGAAAGAGAGAGAGAGAGAGAAAAAAAAAAGGGGGATAATTCTTGATAAAAGCCAGTAGAATTAGTATATAGATGTAGAAGCGGTGAAGAAGTACCCCCAAAACATTGTTCAAGAATCCTCTCCTAGCGGAATCTTTCAATTCGTGGGATTCCTCCTTCTAATCCACGGTCGTCCATTACCGAAATTAAAAAGATATGAATCACTGTCCAAAGTGACTAACCTGTGTGGCAGTGAGATGACAGGATGACATGACCAAACCCTCTCATGCCAAGACCTCTGCCCAACAAATCCAGATATGTCAACCAGTCAAAACATACGTGGGGGCTTGAGCTGATTTTAGCCTCCGAATTGCCCCCCCCCCCCTTCCGTAAAAAAACAAACAAAGAGCCCCTCAAATTCATTTAAAAGAGAGTCACTGTAAATTCTGGGTATAAACTATAATTCATAGAGTTCAACGGAAAGCAAATATCGTTTTTAATGTTGGTATGAAGAAAAAACAATTGTACTGCGCTCAATCCAGCATTTCCAATTTGTTCAGTTGTTCGGGACTTATCCTGAAAATACACTGGCTAGAGACCAAAGAAACATGTGTCAAGTCCTAAAATGAAACCATCTCAATTCCCAGGGTCTTCTTTCATCTTTTGGAGGGGAGAATAAGACAATTCTCATTTGTTGAATTAAACAAGCCACTAAAAACCTACAATGCTCACTTGATAATCAAAATCATTTACCTGTTAAATATAATTATTAGATAATGTAATGAGAAAGTATATTTCTTCATTAATAAATGATGATGAAAAATTGGGATAACAATCTCATCATTATTGCCTGATGATGATGGAGGTGGGGTCAAGTCAACTGTGATTGAGGATGAGGATGAAGATGAGGGATGGGGGTGAGGGATGGGTGGTGGGGGGGATGGAGGATAGGGATTGGGATCAAAGAAAAATGAGGGTTAATTAACTCTGGACAAGTCCGACAAGAGTTTAGAGGTGGTGATTTGGGAAGATCACTCCTCTTACCACTAGTGACGCATCATCTGCATCATACGTAGCGATGGGACTAGTCCACTCAGCACAAAGGCATGCAGCCCTACTTACATTATCGCAACTGTGGCATACAGGTGGGATTTAGCGACTTATACCCCACAAATCCTACCATGCCCTCTCTGTCAGGACACTTACAACTGAACCCTTACAGCTCTATAGCCCCCCCCCCCCCCCCCCCTCCCTCCACCCACCCAGTCAGCTTGATGAGTCAAGTGCAGTGCAAAGTCCCTTAGTATTATTAACCCATTCAGGACTGATTGATTTTTCTATAACATGTAATTCTCCAGCCTAGCCTGAGTATATTCAGAACCAGTCTTGAATGGGTCAACCTTCTTAAGATTTAGAGATTTAGTTCAGAGTCATGGTCATGCCTGTGTAAGAGACCCTAGTACTATATGACTGGATTACCTTGCACACATTGGTACAGCATAGCTTTATACTTGGTGAATGCAGAATTGATCGTAATAAATGAAAAAGGTGCACATACCTTGTAACAATTAGTTGTAATGTAATAAATTGGTATGATATATGTATGTATGTATATGATCTTAAAAGACATTTGTTTGTTTTTTCTTACCTGTAATACTTAGGTTTTAAAAGCATTAGCCAAAAAAAGAAAAAAAGAGTGCACTCTTCTGAAGTCTAGTATCTATAAAAAGGTTTTTATCTCTTCTGCTCAAGTAATGCTTATTTAAACAATTCGTTCTGTTAAACCAACAATGACAGGAAAAACATCCCCTCTCTCCAGAATTCTGTTGCTAAATCCCATTAACAGGCATTCAGGCGAACCCCTAATGCATTCCACTAATTACACCTCTTTATCATTGTCAGGCTTGGTTTTCAAAGCATGAATCCTCCATTAATCTGATCAAAATAACCAAAATAAAGGACTGTGTCTACATCTACTTAATTCCTCTTTCATATAAGAGAGTGTCTGGAAGAGGGGGACAGGATCTGCGATCAATTAAATGCTGTACACCTTCTATTTACACACATAACAATTTTTTTTTAATGTTTGAAAGAATTTTCTTTCCATATATCGTTTTCCAATCAATGCCACATTGAAGTCTCTCCCCTAAAAGTTTCTGCGTGATTAAAGCCATTTTGTCAATGTGCCAATCACGGCGGGGTAATTGAAAGATCCAACAATCACCCTGTTTGCGCATCTAATAATCTGTCAATCGCCGTTAATCACAGGTAGGTAGCTGTGTATCATCCGTATGATTGCAAGAGGTACATATTGCATGGAAATACCTACATGTAAGTACTCGTTTGTAAAGTCTAAACAAAATAATGCACTTATTATTCTTAAGTTTGGTACTAAAAGCAAGCAATTAAGACAATATTCTTGTAGGTTTTCTTAAGCTTAAAGAACATGCCCGCTGAGATAAAAGGACTGACAATATTTGTTCTACTTTAGACTTGGCTTGAAATGTAAGTTATGTAACATCTTGAGTGCTCACAAATTGATAAAGTAAATTACAAACAACAGTGATGCTTTCTGTTTTCCGTTTTGCTTTTGATACTATTGGTCAAACCTACAAATGTATTTTCTTTTATACATGTGATGCAATATCAGAAGGAATATTAGTCCTGGATTTCAAGGATTTCATAATTGACTTTCAAACGTTTAAAATACAAGAAATAGACAAAACAATACTTTTAAAAAAATACATGATAATAATGGGATTATGATTTCAGAAACTGCCTTCTTGAATAAGTATTTTCCAACCAAAATATGAAGAGAATATTGTTTGGCATGGTTGCTATTATGGAGGTAACTTGCCGTAGTCACGCTCCCAGTTTCTCACTATGTATCGGAATGTTGATTTTACCAATAACAGAGCCGATGGGTGGTGCTGTAGGGTAATAATGCCCCATTTAACCTCAATAACATTATGGAAGGGCCACTGAGTTCTATTTACCCTGCAACAAAACTATATCACCCTGATAACAGTTCCACCCGTATTATTCATCCACCCTTCAATATTCATGCCCTCTGACAGAAGTGTCATACCAATCTAGTTTGTCTAGATAACGAAGAGAAGGATTCAATGAGAACTTGTCCAGGAAAAAGTTAGCTTTTAACAAAATGTATTTTATGAGAAATTCTTGGTGAGAAGTGTTATTTCTAATACATTACATCGATATGAGGATACTGCACATTCATTTCAACATTCTTCATATACAGTGGGTGGAGCCAACACATGATTATGACAGGCTAGCGCTACCTTGGCATGAAAATAGGTGTACAAAATTATTTGGGCATATAGAGTACTTGCGTCAGGTACTAAATAAATATTAATTATTGCCCCCTAGGTACAGAAAATACATGTAGGGATTAATTTAGTGCTGGTTGTCTGAACATCCTAAATGTCATATTAAAATAATTATGTCTGAACAGGCTTTACAGTGTATCTATGGATAAACACAAGCCACCATGTAAATTAAAAGGGATTCTCAAGGGGCTTGGTGTGTACTGTGCATAAATTATATGGGCATAAAACCTCTGGAAATTACCTCAAAATGAAGTTTGGTGTTCAACAATATGGTTGAATAAAGACGAATAATAAATACATGTATACAGCGTGTGGCTTTTGTAGCAAAAAATAAGCTCTGATCTGATAAGATAAGATTTGCTAAACTACAATTCAAAGTACTTTAAAATACCTTTTCAACAGACAAATGGCAATTTCTTTTTCATATTAAAAGCAATTGACACAGAATGAATAGTTTTATAATGAATAAGAAATTACTTTTTAAAGGGTGGAAAAGGAGTTTAAAGAAACAAAGAGACCAAACACAAAGTATAGAACCAGCTGTCAAAAATTGAGTGAACAATTTACAGTTTGCTGTTCCAAAGTCCCTCAACTTTTGACAAGTTTGCAATCATTCTCAATCAAAAGTATCAGCGTGAACCATCAGGGCTGCAGCTCAGCTATTGTGGACAATTTAATTTTGCCCCAATTGCTACCTACTTGGATCTTGAGTGCTAAATCAATATGGGCTAGCAAACTCCCCATGAGCCAAATATCATCTCTCCATCATTATTTGTTTACCGCCATCTTCCTTCATCCTTCTCCACATTCTCAATCCCTTCCTTTCTCTTTCAAACATTGTTTCTTTCTTCCTTCTATCAATCACCTCTCTTCTTTCTATACATGTATAGTCATTACCTTCTTATTGCTTTCCCCTTTTCAACATTTTGTTAAATAGCAAACATCTAATTCAAGTTCATCATTCACAAAGTTGATTTTGAGTGTAAAATCAATTAATGGTACCATAAGTAATTAAAGTCCATCATTATGAGGTGAAGTAAACATCTTGATAAAATAATCGGACCTAACTGGAGCGGCCATATTTGGCAAATATGAACTGAAAGCAGTTTATTCCAATGATGGTAATTCATTATATCTTTCAAGCACATGAATCAGACAATAAATATTATAGCAATTGAGGGCCAAAATGTTATAAATGGCCACACACACACACACATGCCATACAAACACACACACACAACTACAATATTAAAATAATAGCTACAGGAACGCATATTTGATATCATGCTGGCTCACTGATTTAAACTTTAACTCAATTCTTTTACGCATGCCTCCTGCCTCATTAAATAAACCAACTTCTCCCAGCTTGAACAGATTTCCAAGATTTATTCAGCAATTTCAGTCATCTATTCGTCTAATTTGCTGCCCCTCTTTTACCCTCCTACCTTTAACGAGTCTCTGTATGAAATGGTTTAAATGAAAATTAAACTCACTGCTGGTTTCTTCAGCAATTATTCATAGGAAAATCAATGAGTTACGGAAGGTAAACTTGATCAAGAATGGATGATGGATGTGTCTGGGTTTGTTTTGTGTCAAGTAGGCCTATTGCTGGGCTATTAACAAATGGTAAACTTCAGATGTGGTCCCTGATTCCACTCACCTCAGGGTGTGAGGTCTCTCATTCTCTCTTTTGATAACATAAAATATTTACATATTTCATCCAAGACCACCCCAGACCCTAACCTCACACCTACCTCTACCAAAAATGGCAAAACAACAGTCATAAAACAGTGACATTTATGCACCATTCACAAGTCTGTGTGTTAGAATGCACCAATCTGCATGGACACCCATCAATCATACATGACCAAAATTAGATCAAATTGAACTTGACAAGCTGAATTTGGAAAACAAAATGTACAGTTGATACAAATTTGTTTAAAAGGGGTAACAGAATGGTCACAATAATTTTTTGGGGAAAAGGGTGACCGCAGGTCAGCATTCCTGTAAATATTCTTCAATAATTTAGATGATGCACAACTATATAATGTATACTTTTCCTATGCTTATGAAAAAGTGTATTTTTGGAAGAAAACAAATATATAGGACGTGTCATTTTTAAAAAAATAGCCAGCAAAAGGAAAAACTATTTGACAATGTTCCAGCTTAGTGACATTGATGCCCCATTCCAATTGCAAAGAGTGGGAATATACTCACAGGTATTAAAGTGACATTGTGACACAAAGGATACGTTTTACAAATGAATGGGAGTACATCCTTCCTTTAAATCCATCTCACCTCTTCCCTGATTTGTCGTCCATCCTCCCGACTCACACCGCTTCCTCTCCCCTAATGCCTCTAATGCTCCTCCATTCTAATCAGCCGGAGTAAAGGGATGCAGTCACAGGTAACCAAGAGGGACAAACATTCCTCCCAGTTCATTGAGCCTTTTCCAAACAATTCTCACCCTCTGCCGCAACCTTAATTGTTTCTTTTCCAATACTCTCTGCCTCTACCTTCTAATTAAGATTCTTCCCAACATGATACAGGAAGATGTGTGTATTTATGTTATTTCCCAAAGTCAAGCTCTGTCTATTTATGTCTAGCCAATGAAGTCACGTAATTTGAATCGTCACAAAAAGAAGGTGCATGTGTTCATTTCTCCCCAAAAAAAGTTGTCACCTCACGCTGGAATCAACCCATGATGGAAGACTTGACAGTAACAAAAATGGCCCATCTACATGTTTTAAGTAGCAAATAATTCTGTAATTAAAGTTTGCAAACCAATACGATGGAAGCATCACAAACATACATATAATTTTGAGACAAGGGTGGTCTCAACATGATATCATACATAAGGTAGATCACAGTTTGATCCTTAAAGTTCTGGGCACAGACAAAAACAGTGGAGCTGTCAAAATAAACATAGAAGCCAGCAAGCATCCAACGAATGCACGTCACTGGAGAATTGATACATAGAGGAAAGCACAACCAGAATTTTTCTACCCATCCCAGTGGAAAGGCATCCAATGAAATATGTTTCAGTTGTGAACTTGTCATGCTTGTGGCCAACATAAAATTTGCGGCAGAAGAAACATAACCAGGGTCATCTAGTCTAGGAATGTCTAGGGTGAAAAGAAAGAATAACAAACTCACATGGCAAGTAACAAGCTTGACCTTCGGTAATGAGGTAAATAATGGTATAAAGCAAGACCTGCAATTTAACGATGTCACGCAAGCTGGGTGGTTGTCTGCTTGCTTGGTTTAGCACAGAGTTCATTACTTCTGTTATGATGGAATCATAACAATTTTAGTACCTGTAAGTCGAGCATAGGTCAAATTCATAGAACTGCATGCCTAACTAAACAATGTCAAACTTACCCCTGTAAAAGAGTCGAAAGGAATACATGTACTGTACAGCGTACATATGCACAAAACTTATCTACATGCTATGTTCTGACACTTCAAATTGTATACAACTATTATTGCATTCAAAACTGGTCACAATTATTCTCTGGCTGGGGTCCATGGAGAATGCATATATATACCACAAAATCATACAGTTTTCAACAGATCAACCCTTTTTGTATAAATGTTCTCAAATGACATAGAGTTATCACACAACCTACGAGTCCATGGCCCCGTTGCAAAAATCAATTGTAAGTTACAACTAATTGTAAGTCAGATCATGTGTTCTAGATGCGCAAATCTGATTGGTTGAGACTCGTAAATTGTCTGACTTACAATCGATTGTATCTCTTTCTGCAACGGGGCCCAGATCAAACAAGAGGGTTATAACCAAGATCCTTGCACTCACATGACATGCAGCAGTGACCTCAGCTCGTTCGATGGATTTTGGAACACCGAGCTCAGAAATCAATGAGCAAATATCATTACAAACTCATTAGAGCCGGCCAAATGTGCCACTCGGTCAATCAAGACTTCCAAATCCACTGGACAAAAAAATAATGAGCTGACCTTCAAACTGACCTAGGAATGAGGACAAGAAGAAGATTGTGTGGTCACACAGGAGATTGAGTGGTCACTTTGATTACAAGGGGCATGATTAAAATGAGATCTGGATTAAACAGATAGGCAGCTGAGATAAAGTGGAAAAGGGAAAATGCGTAGATGGACGCTCTGCTATAACTGCCGCGCATTGACCGGCTCTATCTTTTCTTCACTCAATCTTTCTCCCCACTTCCAAAACAAACATGCTCACACAATTAATAACAATAAACCACCCCAAAAATATAATACAGTGACCACATACACCCCCCCCCCCCCCCCCCCCCCCTCAACACATAACACAAATTATAGAGAATTTTCCTCCTCCCCTTCTCCCTATTCTTGTACTAGATGATTCACATTTTTCCTTAATTTATTTATACGAGACTTTGCTAAGTGGAAGTAACTAGATGGTACTCATCAGTTGTTGTTGCTGTTGTTGTTGTTTTGAGAGGGGCATTCAACTGTGATTTCCATTTATCTAAATAGATCCATACAAATAACCAAAATAGCCCTTAAAATCATCTAGTTGTGATTGATGAACCCTTCGAAATATGAAAAGCATTGCACAATAACCTTGCTTTCAACTTACATCATCTATACAATGTATGTATGCAAAATAGATGCTCTTCCACAAATGAAAAATAAATGTAAGTTATTGCCTTCAGTTGAAGTGGATAATTATACATCATGGGTAGAGAAACAACCGCAACAACTAAATATAACATAGATGCACATATTCAGTAAGAACAAGAGAGAAAACCAATTATCTAAAAATCCATCTGAATGAATTGATGGGGGTATATCGTGGTGTTAGTTGGAGAAAGAACCTACATAGCCTACTCTAGATTTAACTGGTGTGAAGTTTTGCCAGTGGGTTTTTGGCTTTGCTCCCTCCAATCCAGTCATAAAAAATGGATGATCAAGACAATTATTTTTTAAATATTAACTGATATGGCGCATCGCTAGTCTCTGGGAGGGGTTTCACATCCGTTACATCAGAAGTGGGAAAGGGGAGGGACATACACAGAGAAAGAAATGAGGGACAGAACTTGAGAGGACAGAGAAATCCATTGAAAAGACAGATCTCTATTTTTAGCAAAATATCTTTAGAATTATACATTCATTCAATACTCGACAATGTGGAGCCCAGGAGCTCACTTATCCTAATTTAAACATTTGTGCACAATGTCAATACCATAGAAAACATTGTCATAGGCAAGACTGGAGGACTTTTGCAACAACATAAGTATCAAGATAAGTTTTGAATTCTAGGAAGTTATATCGGACAAATTATAGGTAAATAAGTCTACTTCTTTCCTCTCAATTGTCAACTGAAAGAGTTGATTGCAACACAATCAAAGCATGAACTTATCATGAATGAAAATAGTAAGCTTCTGCATTTTTTTCTTCCTGAATAGATCATATTCACAAACATCCTTGACTTCTCTTTCTAAATAGATGACAGAGTTTTGCAATAAAGTGAAGACAAATATGATTTATGAAGTAAGAGGACCACCATCAATATTTTGTAAGAAAGGGTTGAATAGTGCCTGGAGTCATGGATTTTCCATTTCCTCTATACATGAACACAAATAGTGGAATACAATATATAGTAGAATAGATAAATCATCTCATTAAACGATCATTTGTAAGGAGTAACGATGGATTGTGGATGTCTGTTGTATATTTAGCCCTTTTCTTTGTGCTTTCATAATCTGTAATTTTAAGATCCATCAAACCTCACCTTTTGCTTTACAACTGCATCAGGTAATTTGTCACTGGGAAATCACCTATAGAAGATGGGTCAAGTACAGAGTATCCAGTCAGGAATACAATTGATTGGGGTGGGGTAAGCCCAGGGGGGATTTTTGGCACACCTAAATTATGTATGACAAAAACTGCATGAAACACACATTATGAAATGTATGATTTATGGCAGTAATATGAATGAGAATAGATTGACCACACTTGGAGCTACCAGATAAAGAGTAATATTTGCTGCCAGAATGTCCCAAGGGAGAAATTCATCTGAGTGACTATTGAAAAGATACAGAACAAAGATGTCTGGAGAAGGAATGCCCCCTGAGAGAAATTGATCCGAGTACAGAAAATATATAAAAGACATTGGGAGACAGAATGTCCCATTAAAAAAAAAAAAATGATCTGAACATTGGAAAGGTAAAGAAGAAACATGTCAAGAGAGGGCGGAAAGGAAGGCACAGGTATGTCTTAACTCATTTAGTACTGGTTCCCCACAATATACTCTGGCTGAGGTCTATGTAGAATGCATGTTACACCAAAAGCAATCAGTCTTGAATGGGTTAAGGTTTCAGAACTTGATTCATGGGAAGAGAAAAATATGGAAGGGGCAATGGTCTGGAGCTAGGTTAGTAACCCCTGCGTCATCCATTGAGAATACTTTCTCTTTTTGCACCTCTCCTTAATACCCCACCCCCATCTCCTATCCGATTTTGATGTAACCTTAACTCCAGCGCCTATGTTTTCTTTGCTTTTCAAAATTCACCACCCTTAACCCTCTGTCTATTACCCACATGTTGTCTATAGATGTATCGATGTATCATTACATTACATAAGAAATATGTTTAGTCTGAACATAATGTAAGGGTTAAATGTAATGAATTTTTAAACCAAACATCCATCACTCTTATTCCCCTTCCCATTACATTCAGAATGTATATCCAGGGCTTGACACTAGCATATGCCCGATTGACCGGGCAAGTAAACTTTCATAAATGGTCTAGTTCGGGCAACTAATATTTCTGTTCAATTACAAGAGATATTTTATTCCCAAGGTGTAAATCTCATCTAGAAGTAAGTGAGCAAGTAAATTTTCTGCTCAGGCAAGTGAAATTTGAAACGTATGATTTTACTTGCCCGACCGGGCCAGTAGAGAAAATAAGTTAGTGTGGAGGCTTAGTATATTATGACACATGATCAGTTGGGTCTGTTGGCAATGAATGCAAGGGGTTAAAGCCAATCAAGTTTTTGTTGCTGGTGGGGAACCAGTCCTCATCACCTCATATGATGAATCCCCCACTACCTGGGCCCTTGACAGGTTATTATGGGCAGGGTTACACTTGATAGATGACCTGTTACCCTGGCCAAACACTCTAGGTGTCAGCGCTGCTTAGGCAATAGCCAGTTACCATCTCGCATTCATTCCTAATTCTATGTCTTTCCTTTGGACAAAATTCAAGTTCATGCATTGGTGTATCATGCTTATACCACAGGGGGAGATCGGATGGGAAATATAATATTATGATAACATTTTTCTCCTCACTTATAATGATGTTGTCTCAGATGTCAAAAGATGATACCGATATCTTGGTGAATAAGCCTTGGTCTCGATGGAGTTATACATGTATTATATATGTACCTAGCACGGAAGATTTATGTCAGTGAATTATCAACGAGAATGCCAAATTAATACACAAACATGTACTAAGTAATATTCATGTCCTTTGATAAGCTGTCGCACTATGAAATCAATACTTTTCCCCCATTTTGCAATTTCTATATTTGGGCCCCTCTGAGAATTGGAATCAATACACACCATTGATCAAATAATTTATCACAGCAATCTCTGACACAAGTACAAGATGGCATTGCAAAAACTTCAATTTTGTCCATACTTTATCTTATTTTTTTAGGATATTAGGTTATTCACCCTTCTGTAAACGCTAAAGTAAAACTCCTCGTTAATTGCAAGTGTAGATACTAAATTCACTACTACAACTACTACTACAAAGACTTAATGAATTCAAATTTAGATGGTAATCAGTTCCAGTGTATTTCATATCATACCATCAACTTATTAAAAAGCAAAAGCGTATAATAAGTGTATAGATCTATACAAGGTACATTCAAGTATCATTGATACGGGAGGAAGATCAGAACGTATTGATACAAAAATGAAGGGACAATCTTTGCACTTGATGAAAGTGTTCCTTTCAAAGAAAAATATTGCCAGAGGTGATTTTTTTTGTTTTGTTCAGAGTGTGGAGGGAGAGGAAACAACTGAGAAGGATAAACTGCAACTGTTTCAATTTCAATCTGGCCCTCTGGCTGTCAAATAAATGAATATGGAAGGGTTATGGGATGTACTTTCACTTAGGATGGCATACAGTGATGGAAGATATTGTCTTCTAAGGGAAGACAGAGGGGGAGCAAGTTTTGACAGGGTGGTCGCAGCGGTGCAGTGTGGGCAGACTTATTGGAGGGCACACTGTATGTTTTTCTTTAGTTTTTTCAAAAAATTTTCACCTTATGTTTGTTTTTTATTGTTTTTCCAAATTATTGGGGAGGGGGGGGGGGGGGGGGGGGGGGCACCAGGTAAGTCACTGGGTGCATGGTCGCGTGAAAGTAAACTGATATATGACGCATTGATTTATACATTTGTATAAATGTAATTGTTTTAAAGATTAATGGCAAAACTAACTATATAAACACGATAACATCAGCTGCTCATAATGAGGTGATGTGCTTATTTTCACTCCAACATACATGTAATGATTGTTGATATGGACTTGGTGGAGAGACATCATTTGGGTTTCAAGAACAATTTCACAAGGAAGAGAGAGTCAACCTGTTCCCTATGAGTTTGTGAAATCCTAATAGAACTTGCACACAACCCACCCGGTTCCCGTAGTCAAGGGGTTAATATTCTTAGAAGCCTGAATATGTGTGTGTGGTGTGTGGCAACGGGAAGTGGGTATGGTAGATGACATCTTGATTTTGATGCCCAATGTAATTTTCACTTTATTTCATTCGAGTGGGATTCAGGAATGTAAAACAAGATGATCCAGTTGAATTAAAAAGTCCCAAAATACTTCACATACACATGGCGACGTCAACATGGAAATTTATTTTAAACTCAAAGACACGAAGCTAGAACTAGAAAAAGATTATTAAATGACTTAAGGGCAGAAAATAGATATAAAGAAATTTGAACTTGTGTGTAGGGGGGGGGGGGGGGTGGGCATGACCACACTAAAGCTATGTAAACCTGGAAGCTATCCTGGTAAAAGAATACCCACAACCTGTAGGCTATTATCTTAGGGAACCCTGTCAAAACAAGAAGGAGTATTGAATGCATTCTGGCTGTATCACTGCAATCAATGCAACTCACCAGCGCTCCCCCTGGGTTATTGGGCAGCACAGTTACAAGCCAATTCTGATGGAGAGGCAACTGATTGAGTTGTGCGAACAGAACGAGTGAAGATAGGGACAGATGATGAAGGGGAAGAACGTGGGTAGAGAAAAGGAGCGACAAATAATAATTACACAGAACTAGAAGTCTATAGAGAGTTGTGTGAATGAGTAAATATATGAACAGAGGAGGATTAAGGGCAAGAAAGAGTGAAAGAGAACAGAGTAGAAAGTGACTATAGAGAAGGAGCGGCAAAAATAATTACATTCAGCTAGAAGTCTTATAGGGACAGACAGGGGGTATTAGAATGTGTAAATTCATAGTGAAAACTTGTCAAGCTGAATGAAGTCTCAAATACACTAGTGGAAGAAGAAAATACTGATGATGAAATGGTAGAGTGGATAACAAGCTGCCATTTGAACACTTGAGAGTAAATCTACAATGTTTGTTAGTTTGTTTGACAGGCAAATCAGGAAGACAACCACACACATATACTCACACACATACATGTACTTGTACACGTACATGCACACACATACACATGCACATACATACATACATACACAAACACAGAAATACAAAACACACTCTCACATACTCACATGCACAAAACACACATTTACACAATAAAATGCAAATTTTCTCAATTTTTCCCAAAGAGCAAAAAACATTTTTTCCACTGTTCTAACTTCACATCTAAAGCTGATGACAGGGCTTAAGGGGATTCAATGTACATGTATGTCTGGTGGGAGACACAGGACATGATGGAAAGGAAGAATAAACAGAACACAACAGATACAGGCATGCAATTAGAGCTATACTCGGTTTATCAAGGAATTTGGCCCATGTGCGTAAGTACACATGTGCTGACAGCAGAATATATTCACCTCCGTCATCAAAATCTAAAGGACAAAAAAGGACCTCCCCTAGATGCTGTCTGGCGGAATAACATTTGAGTGCAGGTATGCTTATGTTTACATGGAAGGGCTGCAAATCAGAGGCAGGCAGCCATCTAACAAACTAGAATAAAATAAAGAGAAACAAAGAAACCAACAAAATCTGTCTCTGTTTCTCTTTCTCTTTCTCTAGAGCTGTCTTCCCCATCACACGTCGTCATCTTCAAATGACAGACACAACATTTACGGATCATTAACTCCGTCGGCATCACGGATCAGTGCCAGGTGCCAGGCAAATCCAGCTTTTGTCGCCATTTCCCTAACAAATGCTGATCTACCGTGTCTGCAAGATGCTTGATGAGGACATCGCACTAGTATGGATAGGATGCAGGGAACAAACTAACAAGCATGGACATTCTGTCTCGATTACTGGGAGCAAAGGCAAATTAAATCCTGGGTAAAAATTCCTTGAAAACAGTTTGATCTCTGTTATGTATACTATCACATTTTAAAGAGGAAATATTACAAACAATTTAGTAAATTTACTGGAGTGAGACAATCGAGTTAAACATAATTATAATGGATGTGGTGTGGCAACATTGGTAGAGCGCGCGCTTTCCAATCGTGAGATCCCGGGTTCGAACCCTGCCCACCGCGTTTGTCCTTCGGCAAGACAATTCATCCACTATTGCTGCTCTCTACCCAGGTGTATAAATGGGGACCGGTAGGAGGTGAAAGCCTTTATGTGAACGATCTTCTTGAGCCCACTGAGCGCTTGGAAGGAATACTCCCCAGGGAGTGGAGATGGTGCACACAATGTGTGCTGGTTCGCATTGTATCCTATGACCGGGGTAATAATACAATTGTAAAGCGCTTAGAGATGATTATCAATCGTGATAAGCGCTATATAAAAATTGGATATTATTATTATCAATTAAATTTGCTACTGGAGCATTATATATTTTTATAGTGTAAATTCATGATTAATCATTTTGGTCAAAGCAACTTCAGATGAGGCAATTTAGAGAGCAATAAAACTGTCACAAAGTCAAATTGGCACTGACAGCAAAGGAACAGATCACACAGGCTTTCAACAACACTGAATACCCCCTTCTGAGTCTTCAATACTTCTTCGGAAACAATATCATATCTTCAGTTATTTACGAACAGCTGGCATCCAACACCAACCGCAGCGCATCACTGAATCACCAAAGAACATATCTGCCACACAGCACATGCAAGCAGGCACTTTGGAAGCAGTTTCGAAATGAGTGAAAATAAGAAAGTGTTTCAAATTATTGGTCGCAGCCAAGGGGAAGGCGCTTCGCTTCGCACCATTTCTACCAATACTTACGGGCACGGCTGGGCATCCCTCCTGGGTCGCACCCCACCGTTCGTTAATTGAAGGAACCGAAGGGGCCTCGTGGGAGGCGTGCGGGTGGCAGTGGGTTGAGGCATTGCTGGGCGATGTTTCACTCTAAATTACTCAATCCGTGCTATATACATCCAACATATATATCTTGAACGCAATAAGAAGAAACTTGCATGACTATTGCTGGGCGATGTATCACTCAAATCGAATTACTCAATCCCTACTATGAACATCCAAACAAATATTCTTCAACACGATCAAGAAATTGGCATGACTATTGATCTCTTTACTAGAAGTCAGTGGACGAGATTGAATCAGAATCTGATTAAGGCAATATTTAGTCTTGCGTCCCCTCCTACTGTTTTCGACTTTGTTGGAGCATTGATTCCGTTATGATTATCACACCCTTTCCAGCTTTGCAACAGAAACTCCAGCTAGGCAAGGCAGCTCAGCTATTCAAACTGTTTATCCCATTAACATTGTCGCTTCTTGCCCTCTCTATGTGTAAGACTGTAACCTTCTCTGACCGAAACAAGCTCTCTCTCTCTTTCGTGGAGGTAAAGCGTGGCCGTAGAAGAGACTATCCGAAACCAACAAGAGAGAGAGAAGGGATGAGAGGGATAGAGAGTGTGTGGGGCATTTAGCGGGTGAAATGTGTGAAACCTCTTTAGATTCTGCAATTCTAACTAGCACCGCAGCTGCGAAGAGGGGAGCACAGCGGGGCGAAGAACGAGATTGCAGCCGGGCTGACAAGCAATTGGATTGGTTTTGACATCTTGGGAGTAGATACAGGGTATGGGTAAATAAATAGGGTGAACGAGAATACCTCTACCTGGGCTGATTGCAAACAACGAGGGGGGCTGGACGTTTGTGTCATGAATGCGACAACCGCAGGCTATTGAGTAGGCTTATCAGATCATCAATGTTATTGAGCACATATTGATAGTGTTCATCTTATTTTGTGTAGTTTGTCTGAAAACTCACCAATACTTGTGATACTTGTAAACAGAATCTCCCATTTCAATGCTTACTAATACAAATTTATGATCCTCACGTAACAATAGGATTATTTAACTTGTAATAAATTCAAAGAGTAAAATACTAAAATTTACTGTAAGTTAAATAATAGTATGTAACCTATTTTTTTTAAATGCTGTAGTATTTCACTTTAAAAACCACAAATATCCATGCAATGGGCATCTTCTAGTCCATGATTGGATTATTTTTTGGGGGGATATGCAATTAAAGATATATTGAAAAGGAGCTTAGACCTTAGGCATGGCGCTAATTACATCTTCGTGTTAAAATTCAGCTTCATCATTTCCAGCCTACGCTACAGATATTGAGGATGAGAGTGAACACTTCTCAGACACCCTACCCTGTCTATCCTATGGCCTCTTCAAAGTTGTTATCGGAAGTATCAAGCACAGATACAACTTCATTTGCACACACTTCACACGTCTTGTGGCTGAATCGATTATCTCAAGTGTTCAATTGCCTCTTTTCTCTCTTGCTCTTTGTGGTGTTATGGATTGTATCTGCTTCAAGAAATGGGTTACAGGAAATGATTTTCCAAATTAGAAAGAAAAATCACCAACAAATCACTAATCACTAATTTGTTTCTTCATTATAATTTTTTATTGTGATATGAATGCTTAATTGGTTAACAATATCATTAATCCATCTAGGACCATCTCCCAATATAATCAGTCTAGGGTCTATGGAGAATGTGTTATAAGAAAGTCAAATCATCTTCCATGGGTTAATAATGGTTCACTTCTAGCGGATTCAATTATCATGGATAACTGATATGTGTACTTGAACCTGAAACTTGAACTGGTCTAAAGCAGTGGAACAAGATTGTTTATAAATATATTTTTGTATCTGTTTTTTTTTTTTTACTTATGGAATCTTTCATTGTTTTGTTACTCTTCCTTATTCAAATACAAAGTAAACCAAAGAAAATGACACCCAGGTGTATTAGTTGCTATAAGAAACTTCCTAAAAGAGATACATGAAACCACTTCCTTTGGCTTATCAATGGAACCAGGCATGACCTCTTTGTATCAGGTATAATTCACTTTTCTTGAGTATGATAACAGGAGGAAACAATGAATTTGTACTCACTTTGCAGACATGATTAAAGTTTCATTTTACAACACTGTAAAGTTCTTTGTAGTCAATGAAAATTTGCTCTCAACTTTGAACATGCCATCTATTAGGCTTGGGTTTATTACTTTCCCCCCCCCCCCAAATGGCGGCATCCGGCAAGATACTTATGATGGAAGATTTGATTAGAAGGTACACTTATCTGCCGAAAAACAAGTTGACAAAAACAAGGATGACATCAATCTGGCTCTTCATCCCAAGATTCCCTTATTATGACATCACTTCCTCTATTATCTGGTTCACTGCATCTCTTTGGACCTCAGACCCATAACCAAGAATATCATGATGACAAAAATAATTTTACAAAGAGAGCATTATTTTTGTACGATGCTGCTTCAATGAAACATACTACTTCCTTGTCTTTATTGATGAATTGCTTTTCTACAATTCCATCTGGTTGCCATGAGATTTTCAAAATGTCTCTTTTTGTATGAAATATCTACCTACATATTTTCTTATTTCTCTTTGGACCAAGGATAGATAACCTTTTTTTCCATAAAATGAACAACCTAAATAAAATCATGAACAAATAAAATCATGAACAAATAAAGCTATAAGTTAATGATTATCGCACATGAAGAGTGTTTGACAAGTAAAAAATGATTAGCATACAAGGCCAGCAGTATCTAGTTGATGATTAAAACATTTTCACTTAACTCCGCTATGAAATGGCCGGACAAAGGACATCCATTTAGTTAAACTGATCACGGTTGATGAAGATGGATGTAATGGAGTCCTCAGAGACGAAGGAATATGAAGTCAATGACATTAGACCTATTCACACTCGACTACTTCCAAGTCTCCACACTAACTATTTTCCTGTAGGCCTACTGGCTCTTTTAGGCAAGTGAAATCATACATTTTAAATTGCTACTTGCCTCAATAGAAAATAAATCTATTTTTGCTTTGAGATAATTATCTTATCAAAGGAAAATAGGATGAAAACTGCACCAAATTGTCCCAAGTAACTTTGTTGACATGTGCAACAAGTGATGAATGGTTAATGCAATGTATATTGTCGTTATCTGATATGTCTACTGGGTATTGTGTGAAAATTGCAAGTTAAATGGATGGCCGAGGAATGAGCAAAAATGCAAAGTGATAATCAACAAAAACTTGTCTCATACTTCTATTGTTAATACGAATACAACAAAGTATGAGGGATCCGCTAGAATTCCAATTGGATTTTGAGGATTTAGACAATGTTACTAGATCCCTTTATAAGCCCAGTGTGAAATGGTCTGATTGAATCTTGGGAGAGGCATCTATCCATCTACCCATCCATCTTCTGGCAAAGGCATCCATCCATACACCTCGTCCTTCTTCCAGAAAAAGACTTGTGCCTGGAAAGTACATCAGGCCATTTGTCTGTGACTGTGGCAAACCCTCGCCCTATCAGTCATCCGCACTCAGTCGCTCTCATTACAGCTGACT
The DNA here is from genome assembly GCA_037951105.1 of Echinarachnius parma. Lineage (NCBI taxonomy): Eukaryota > Metazoa > Echinodermata > Echinoidea > Clypeasteroida > Echinarachniidae > Echinarachnius > Echinarachnius parma. Next base: position 272,098 of record JBAMJV010002623.1, on the reverse strand, counting down.
AATTGAGTGTAGGATGCTTAAGTTAAAGGGATATATAGTAACATTGGCAAAATCCACAAAATTTACTTACTCTAGCATTTCTCACATACCTCATTGTATTTGTATTGCCATTAGAAGCAAAGGAACATGCTTTTGGATTGGATTTGAAATTGTGGATATTTTCAACTGAGTGCAAAGTAAGTGCAGTGAGTTAGCAAATACCTCTTTGCATTTTTGTTCATTTCTCGGTCATATGACATTAATCTTCCATGGAATTTTCATATGTCACACAGTGGACATATCAGATTATAAAAATACAAATCTCATCAACCCTTCATCAATTTTTGCACATGTCAACAAAGTTACTTTAACTCCACACTAGATGTACCAAATATAAGGAGGGGGCTCTTCCAAAATCATGGCATGTATTTAAACTTGTTTAATGGCAATATTAAAGATTTCTATCAAAGCAAGCACGAGTTAGACTGATTCGCGCATAAATCTTGTTTTATAGCAATACAAATAAATGCAAACTTTCTGATCAAATTTAATCGGCCTGTTATAAAAACCTCTTGAATGGTTGATATTTAAAAATTTCCCTTTATGAACTATCGATAGAAGTGACGGTACTTTTATTCTCTCCTCAAATTGGTGGAATAGGAAAGGATCCATCAGGATTCTTGTGGTTTTCTTGGAAAATCGGGGACTTAATGCAAACTTATTTCAGTGTTATTCAGGGTCATGCAAAGGGAATTAATCATGGTGTAAAGGAGTGTTCGATTTCTCCTTGTCTAGCCCAATGCTCATTGAATAACCTTCAGACTGGAAAACCCCATGGCAACCCAAGTACTTCCAAGATCGCATCCCGCGCTCAGTGGAGTGCACAGTGACCGCAATAACATCCAAACCACCGGACTATGGAAATTTATGAGGCAATATTATTATTGCATCTTGTCTCATATTTTTATCTCTGCAAAGATACAAACGTTACACCATTATAAGAGAAGATAGTTGATGTGAGGGGAATGGGGTATGGGGAATGGGGGGACAAGGGAGATCTCCAAAACATATACATGTAGATCCCATAAAGAAGATATTCCATTGGGGAAGGTAGAGTATATTACACCATGTGATAGTTGATGTCAGGTGGGTGGGGTGAGGAGACGGGATGGGGGAGATCGCTGAAATAAATATATCCCCTAAAATGGTATCCAATAGAGGGGGCAGTGTAATCTCTGCAAATGTGACACAGTATACCAACATATTGCTGGTATTCGGGACGAAGTAAAGCGATGGGGAAGGAGTCAACATCTGGAATGTGTTATTTCTAGGGGGAGGGGAGAAGGGTGAGGGGTGAGGGTAATCTTTACCATCATAAGGAATCCCATGGGATGGCAGGGTAGGGTGCATCGCCTCTCGGTGGGGTAGGGTGCATCGCCTCTCCGATGAACCAATGGTAGGTGAAGGGCAGGAAGGAATGAGAAGATGATTTGTGTGCCTAGTAAGGCGAGACCCCTTGGCTCCTGGAGTCCCCTTTCTACCCATCTCATCTCCCTCATTTCCTTTCTTTCTGCCCCTGACACTGACATTCATTCCCCCTGGTAACAAAAGATCACTTTTAAGATTACTTGGTGACTCTGGGAGGCAGCGGTTCAAGGTCAAGTTACAGATTAAGTGCCCCATGTTACGCATAATTTGTCACCAGTCCATTAATTGTTATTCATTCGCAAGAAGAGAACTCATTTATCATTGATGAAACGTGACACTTGACTGACTGACATTGGCTTAGATCAATGGTCAGTGAGGGGAGATATAAAACCAAATGGCTGAAGGAGACCCTGTGTACAGCACCGTGGGGACTACTTACAATTTTAAGTTGTGATAATAATTCATAAAGGAAAAGTCAAAATAAGGAGAGGGAAAAAAAAGGAAATTGACAAAAATGTATATTTGAAAGTTATATATATGAGACATCCCTTGGCTTTTAATCAAAGACATTAATAATAAATTGAATCGAATTGAGATTGAATTATTTCTTCTTTTACTAAGCCTATTCAGACAGTCTAGGATAAATGAAGTATTAGAAGAAACTTTTGAATCAATCAGTCTTGGTATAGCCTTTAATCACAGCAAACCATAGTCAACATTAAGGACGGATAAGAAGATAGAATTAGAAAGTAACTCTATGGAGGAAATCATGAGCTGATGTACAGTTCATAGAGACACACATCTGCTTTTAGTAGACACACACGGAAAATGTATGTCGTCTGTCCACCTTCTGCACAAATGTAAGCTATCCTAATCGTGATCAATAAACTCATTGTGGAAGCGTGTAGTTAATGATGTCTCACCACTCAAGCACTCAAACATTTATCAGAGAAATAGACAAAGTCTCATTGAACATATATGTGTATGCACCTCAGTCATTTAGCCTGAGCGAGATACCATACTTTGAGTATGAAAGCGGGGAGTTACCAACTGGTAAAACGAGAGGGACAGATGAGGAAAACACATGCGAACAAGCAAAACGTGGGCAAGATGGAGGGAGGGGGTCCATTTAGCTTTGAACCAAACGGGTGTGAAATTGCAAAAAAGGGATGATGATTAAAGTGAGAAGTAAGAAACATGAAATTAACACACTCATAGAAAGTCGCCTTCCTCCCCAACCACAAACTGATTTACTCACACAAACACATTTAATGCGCACACACACACACACACACATGCGTACTCAAACAAACAAACATAAATCGATGACGGTGATTTTGAAAACCAAGATGAGATAAGCAGATCCATGATCAAATGAATATTGACAAGTATGAACTTCTATGAGTAAGAAGAAATATAATTGAGTCTGACATTTCTGTGAAATCAATAAGGGCATTTGTTGTTTGGTCAAAGGCAACCGTTCTCAGTTTCCGGAGTATAAGAGCACTTAGAGCAGAAATAACCCAAGATGTTCTTGACCTCAGTGCAGATGCAATATTAAATGGCAATACCACCTTCAATGACAACATCAGCATTATCTAAACCTGAAAAGCACTGCTACAGTGTAATAATTATAACTCTATAAGGAGTGATTCAAATTTGCTTTAAATTGTGCACAAGGTAGCAAAAATTGGGGACAACTACTGTTGATGTGCTGTTCATGTGTGTACATGTGAACTCATAAATGAACATAACTATATTCATTTTAAAAAAACATGATTCCATACAAATTTATCATTAAGATCAAATTGAACTTAACTTCTTCAGTCAATTTAATGTTACCACCTAGACTTGCTTGATAATGCATAATTTATCCATGCTCAAACATTTTGTCAATCTTGTCGTCTAACCCCTAGATGTCAGGCATTTGACCACCATGCCATCAGCATCCCTAGTCTTTATTATTACTTGATGAGCACCAGTGGCGCCCGATGATCCCCACTGCGCCCTATTGATTTTCAGGTGGGCTATTGAGCGACACCAGAGACCGCAGAGATGTGCTTGCTCGGATGCCCAGGCGCAAGAGGTTCATGACACTGCACACAGATGCAATCACAGAGGCCCCCCACGTGGTCGTGTGACACGCAGGTGAACTGAGTTGCCATGGCAGGGGAGACTCTCACTGAAGAATAGAGGGGAGGCTGTTGGGGGGCGAACATAACCTCTGTTGCCTAAACAGGGGCACAAGACATAATTGTTGTTATTTGAAATTAGCAGCCTTATATGGGTAAAAAGAGAATAAATTTTGGATCTACTAAACTAGATGTGGTTGGAATTTGAGGGGGATGAGATGTGATGCTAGTGGTTTGGATATAAGAAGAAACAAGACTGAGAAATGTTGATTGCACAAAAGAAGTGGTGGAAAAGTATTCAATTAAAAGACACACAATTGCCATGATACCAAAATTTAAAAAAAGCAGAAATGAGCAATGTCACTTTTAAAGGCAAGATATTTTTCACTAGTTAAGTGGAGTATGTGTAGTATGTCAAATTGTATACCTAGAACCAATACTGCAGAAAAAATATCATGGAGGGATCATACATGTATGAGGAACAGGATATATGTTTGACTTTATTAGGATTATGGAGGCGACATGGGATTCCGACTGCAAGCTAAGCTAGGGAAGTTAGTAAGTACCCCCACACGAATGGAAAGCATGCGGAGGCATATCAGTCAGAGACGAGCCAGTTCATGCCACTGAATACAGAGTCAATTTTAATCGGTAGGGGCAGACACGGTGGTGACACGGTAATGATGATGAAGGGATTGCACAGAGTGGGGAGGATGAAACAAGGATCAGTGATAGAGTTGTACAATCATGTCTTGAGATGGGGTGAGGGAAGGGGGAGGGAGGGGTGCAAGCTGGGGTAATGATTAGGCTAACAAGCATAAAGACATGAAGATGGAGTGGTGGGAGAAAGAAGACGTTGCTGGATGCAGGCAAAATAGGGAAGCAGAGTTCAACATCTTCTAGGTTTGGGAGAACAGGGAAGAGCAGTGTTGCCGAATCGGGAGATGATTAGGGGTAGATGATGAGATGATATCAAATAGGAGATGAAGAGATGTAATGGGAGGGATGAGGACGGGGTGACCACATTGTGAAATATCTGAGATAAGAATTGTGGAGGGCCTTTATGGGACGAAGGCAGAAGGATACGGGGTAGATTATGTGAGAAGGGAACAAGCCAGATAACTAACCAGTAAATATGGGGTTAAAGAACAATTTTTGATTTTTTTAAATTGTAAATGACTATCAATACTAAACCCAAAATTACAAGATTGGAGACGCATATATAATAATATAGCAAAACCAGAAAAGGGGTGAATTAAATAATAAACTCATACAAGAAACAAAATCTAGGGTAAAAAATGAAAATTCATCTGGAAAACTGGTACAGATGCCAAGATCTAAGGCCGTTTATTGTGTACAAAAGTGTATGGTCACCTACAGTCATGTATGATGATGGGTGTGAGTATACGATACATATTTAGAAACATATTCTATTGGCAATTGAAAACATTCAATGGAAGACCTATTGTAATGCAAACTATGGATTCTACAAATACCCTTTTCCATTGTTGGTTTATATGCAGTGGGTGTCGGCAAGCTTAGCTTAGTGACATTAGGAGCAAGTACCATGGGGTAATCAAGAATGGGCGACTGTCACCTGATCAGCGCGCCAACTTTAATAATTGATGTTTGCTAAGCAGCCATGAGCCGAGGGAAAGGAGCGGGGCGAGAAACAAGTGACCCAGCCATCTGCCTCCAGTCTCAGAACCTGAGCTCAAGTGGGTTAGTGGGGGCTCTATGCAAGCGTCCAAAGTTCAGCAGATAATTAAAAAAGAAGGGAGATGCGCTGCTCCTCTTAATATTACTTCCTCTTGGAAATTGTTCTAGACGCCATGGATAGAGGTGGTTGGTGGGATGTACTAATGTATTAACAGCTTGACAGACACGTTATGTTGTCGCAGCCAGGAGAGTTGAGACTGTTTTCACAGGAGGCGAGGTGAATTGCACACAAATTAAAAATCAAACACTTGCGCTCTTAATATTAACGGAAAGATAAAATGATTCTGAGAAATTGATTGGCACATCTACTTGATGTTGCTAACCGATACCAAAGAGGAATATATTTGGTCCCTTAGGAAATAAAAAATAGTCTCTGTGAAATGCCAATATTGAGTATCTGTTTCTGAGCATCGTTTTTTTAATATATACTTCTTTTTGTTTAGCCATGCCAATGACTAGACACTGGACAAATATTACTGAAGTCCGGATATTTTAGGCTCTCATAATGTTTTTTATTAACTCATTTGTTTCCTCCTTTGCGTAAAAGGAAAATACAACATAGTAAAACTACTGCAGACCTATACTACACAATACCTGAAACAAGTTCCATCACAAGCAACATCAGAGTAGGAAATACATGTAGCTACTCGTAAACCGAAGAACACAACACAACTGGATGATACTAGTGTACATAGTAAGACTTGGGACTGGATAATAGAGTACATAGTAGGTGTTTGGATGGGTCGATGTCTCGTTTTATCGACCTTGAGCCCATTAGCGGAACAGGTATGCTCTTGAGCAGATTACCATCTCATGTTCAGGGGAAGTTTGGCCATGACCAGCAATACAAACTATACACTCTTTGGTGTAATGAAGAAATGGAAGGCGCAGAAGAGCGAAAAGATCAGTTGGCTAGAATTATCCAGCCCTTGATGGATGAGGAAAGGTAAGCCCAACACAAAAGAGAAGGTAAACAGATCTGAGCGAGGGAACATGGAAGATGGCGGAGCCTCGATCGACTCAAGCACGAAGTGATCTTACTTTCATCACCAAAGATGAGGATTGTTATTTTGGATGAGGAAACTACAATAGTTTGCAGAAAACTTTAAGCACATGGCTCCTAGATAAATATTTTCACAAGTAGACACATTGGTAACCAGAGAAAATTCCCTTTTTAATGAACTTGCATTTCTACTTTCTCATTGTATGATACAATACTGGACTACAGTCAAGCCCATCTATAGCAGCCAACCTGCCTATAATGGCAACCAAATTTGACCCCCTACAGAGAAAAAACAATGTTTTGGGACCTGGCTATAGAGGTTGCCACTTTTCTTGTGTCCCCTTAAATGGGTACACTGCTATACACAGGTTTGAATGCATTAGTAAAATGCATTAGTAAAAGACCAAGTAAAATGCAGCAAAGTATAGAAACTGAATGTCTTTAAATGAAGAGGAACTCAAATAAAACAGGGAGGTTTGAGGGATAAAGAGTAAATTACATCGCTATGAGGGGAAATGTTAAGATCTGGATTGATGTATGTACTTACTGATTCCAATCAATCTTCAACGACCTACTTAAAAAGACATCTTATTGTAACCCTTTCCTCTCATAATACAGTAGACGTGTTTTGATTTTCTCACCTTGATATAAAGTATATTCCTGGGTCATGTTGGCAATGTGGGTGTTTCTATAACCATTCAAGATTTTTTATTGCAGCACAATTTAGCTATACAGGAAAATAAACTAAAGTAATCACTTAGTAAGGACAAGACAGATTCATTTTTAAAGAGAGGTAAATTAGATGTAATCTTACAACATCAAATACAAATTACCTCATTACCAGACAAAAATGGGAGTCATTAGATTCAGTGAAGGGCAGAATGATTCACCGAGATTAACCACAGAGATAGAAGCACGTCAAATCGATAGTTGAGGACAATAAATCACAATGGCACGTCCCCAGCAGCAAGCAGCAATTACCTCACTGACTACTTCTATCAAAAATACAAATTCAAACTGTTCATCACCCAACAATCGTCAAACTCTTCCCCTTTAGTTATGTACCTTGTTATGGCTGGTTTACCTAATTTACCTCAATAAAGTGAGTCATTACAGGAGTATTTTTGGTGAATAATGGAAGTAAACTTTGAGATGAATATAGCCGAAGTTTTTGAAATGTATTCTGACGTTGATATGTTTGCAGTCTTTGGCCCTGGCGACCCGAGGGTGACCTGATTCTAAGGCTATCGGCTCATCTACCATCTATGGGGGCCTTAATGCTTTTTAACACAGCCCATTAACTTGCGTGTGATTGAACTAGTCAAATACAATACAGGAGATAAGTAGGAAGAAAAGGAGCTCACTCGTTCAACGGCAGCCATCATTTACATACATCTGTTGTCCACCAGTGCAACAAAACCACAAAATGTACTTCTAATCAGTTCATACATGTATGCTTACAGGCAGTATGTTTATCAATAGAGGCGTATTTTAGATGGTATATTTTAGGGATGTAATGGCTAAAAAGTAGTATAGTAAACACACATCTAGCTACATTGCAAGTCATCACAACCATGAATAGTGTGACAAAAGAAATATCTGTCTATACATTTACAATTAAGCTGTTTTCTAATACTTTCAATAAAAGTAAACACACACACAATCACACTGACAGACATAACAAAGAAAATACACACACAAAAAAGTTACATAATTACACATACAAACAAGTGAAATAAAAAGGGTACTTTACTTCAAAAGTTCCAAATCATAATACAAAACCACAAATAGTTATACTTCTAGAAACATTCAATAACATTCACTGTCGCATAATAGCAGTATCAGCTTAATTGGAAAAATTGAAGTTTAAAAATGGGGTGAGGGTAGTTTTAGTTGACAGTGTATCATCCTAAATCTTAAAGGGGACCACCAGGCAAAGAACAACACATTATTATATGTTTTGGTACCGTTTTGTGATATCAAATAGATACCCAACATTTTGCAAAAGGTTGTGTAATTCATAAACAAAGCAATTAATTTCCACCACTTACGGAACCACTGCTATTTCCTGGTTCCATACGGGCCAACCATTTGCGAGTGCGCCAATGCTATTCACGCGCACGTTTGTAGACAATAGATTCCCGGGCGATTCGTTCGCTCTGCATACATCTCAATTCACCGCACACATCGCAGTCTTCGCAATTCAGACCGCATGAACGCATGCTTTAGAATGGTGATGCATTTCCAATTATTCATATTTTTTCTGGAAACATATTTTTGTGAACTCTTGATGGAATGGAATACTAAAGATGTTACCTTTCTTTAATAAGAATATTATTTTTGGGTGGTGGTACCCTTTAACGAATCTTCATAGTTTAGAAATTGTACACAAGGTTCCCCTGGGAATTAATAGACTGGACGGACGTACCTTGCGAAGAACGAGGCTGCGGCTGAAGATCCAGTGGCGGCAGCCGGCATGACATTGGGCTGCGCAGACCGCATCCCCATGGCGACCGCCGTGTGTGTGCCCGCTGTCGGACCGATCCCCGAAGACGTAGTCGCAACCTGCATCTGGTGGCGGTCTTGCGGGATGTAGGTGAGGCTGTGTGGAATGGTAGTGAGGCTCTGAGGGATGGTCGTCAGGCTCTGGGGTATGGTGGTACGTCCCTGGTGCTGGTGCTGGTGCTGGTGCTGGTGCTGATGCTGATGCATGCCTGAAAGACCGCTGCTTCCTCCTCCACCACCATAATTACCCTGAGATGAACAAGAGAGAGGAACAGAAGTATATTGTTAATAAGAATCAGATATGGTGGAATGGTGTTACGGGTGGTATGAGGGTATGGTAGTATGTCCCTGGTGCTTGTGCATGCCTGTCAGTACAGTCCACTGCTACCTCCACTACAGCCATAAGTACCCGAGATGAACCACAGAGGAACAAGAGTTTATATCGTTAAAAGGAATCAGATATATGTTTTTTAATACAATTTATTCCTCCAACCCATTTCATAGATTCTTTTGGTTATTGACTTTCTTCCCCTTATTTACACTAGAATTGCTCACAGAAGTGGTAAGCTCAAGAAAGTTAATCAAAATATATGAAATCTTCTATAATTCATGATAGATTGCAACAGACAACAACACGTTGTTTGCTTCATACCAGAGCGATGTTGTGGATGAAAAGTTCTGAATTTTAGGTTCACATGATTTCAAATGTAAAGTTCAAATGACCTTCAAAAACGCTCCAGACTTTTTACCCAGATAAGCAACGAACAGTAAAATGCCCCCTTAATATACCGCACGCTAAGAAAAGCTAAAGCTGTTATTTGATTACAGCCTCTAAATATTGACTGTTAATATGTTTCTTTATCAATAAATACAGCTTGTTTGTTTACACAGCCACATGTAAAATAATGATGTGTCAGATTGACAAGAGCGTTTAATATAATATGATGACTTTATTTTGCAACAAGTTTTTTTAGTTCAATCACAGTCACTGAACTCCGCCGGGATTATCCTCCACTCAGTCATAGCTCAGCTCCCCCTGTCATCTGAAACAATGGCAGGCAACAGGTATCAAAAGCAGAGACAGAGCGAAAACTTGTTTTGGGCCCCCGGGCGGTATCTCTTCAAAAGGACGATACTCCGTGCTTTCAAAAGTCACGAATTTCATGCAGCGCTGCCCTTGGATCAACCAAAGAAGAGTTGGAAGAAACTGAAACAAATTTTCTACTCAATAGCCAGCGACATGCACTGTTCCTCTCACACGCTCTGCCAGCCGTGTGTTCCTTTTGTCATTTTTAACAAACATCATATCTACCTTTGAGTGCAACAATAACACAGGATTAACAATGTTTGGGTATTGTTCAGGCCCCAGATGATGTCATGGGAAATACACACCAGCATCAAAATGCTCAGTTTTCCTTGACAACTTTATGATCAAAATGTATAGAAAATACTGCAAATTGGTTAATTAATTGGGGAAAATATGGGATATTTATTTGCAGAGGTAGAGATATCTCATCAGATAAGAGAATCTTTTGTACTTGTTGTCATGCTTAAAATTCAAGCATCTGATCAGCTTCCAGTCAAGGGCCCATATTCATAAATGTCAGCTAACTTAGTTGCATGCTAAGTCTATTTTGGATAACGTGGCTAAGAATTAAACACATGATACTTTAGCTGCTAACTAGGTTTAACTGAGGGGGTATCTACTGCTTACCAAGCTAACCCTAGTTGGGGACTAAGAAGACTAACTGCGATGTAAACTGTATCATTTAAAATAAACTTAGCATGGAACTACACTTGCAGGGTCTTACAAATGTGGACCCAGAAAGTTAATTAAAATAAATGAGGAAACTCTATCCCTATTTTTATAGAAAAAACTTCTTGCATCCTGCTAAGCAACCATCTATGTCTTAGGCACCACCGTATTCGTCAGTGTGACTGTCAATTGTTACTTTTGATATTCATTAGTACACAAGTCCCTTGCCTCACAACGACTTTTAATTAATACCTCTCATCATACTGTTTACCAACCATTTTCAAAGAATGTTAAACATTAATTTGGGGGCAAAGGTTTTTAATTTAACAATGTGTGGACAGAAAAGTAAAGATGGGCATTCACTAAAATGTTGCATCATGTGTGTCCACGGGAGATATCATCTGATATATCAATCTTGTCATTGTATTTTAAAAATATAATATGAATTCCATTTTCAAACTGAAAAGTGAATTTTATTTTTTTGATATTACAATATATTTTACAAATAATGTTGGAGATCTGAGCTCGTATTGTGCCTGCAAGAAAGAAAAAAATGAATCTAACAAGGTTTAATAAATTACTGCAATAATGCAATGATTAATTGCTACTCTCCCTGAGGATACGTAGAAGAATAAACACACGTTTTCTTAACTATAAAAATGATTCACAACGATGTTCTAATTTTGTTCTTTTTCCCCCCGATGCTGTGAGAACTAGGCCAGATGATGATGTTCAAATATAATTAGTTACACATAAAAGTGTTTCCCCACATTAATTATATCAAGAAGTCATATTAGATTGGAAGGAATACTATTTGGAGTCTACGGCTGTAAAGCTGAGGTGTAAAAGAAGAAAAGGGACAGGGAAAAAGAGGTACAATAAACATCTAAGTGATGGATACTAATGCAAACACTGTGTGTGCAACCATGAATAGCTGGGATATGTTAAAGGGACTTAGTAACATTGTCCAAATCCTCAAAATAAAATTGTAATTCTAGCGGTTCCTTTATACCTTGTTGTATTCGTATTAACAATAAAATTTTGGGACAGCTTTCGGTTTTTCAAATTTCCCTTTCATTACAAAGATATGTATGATTGAAATATTTAGATAAGAAAATCTCCGGGCGAGATTTTCATCCCTGTACAAAGTGAATGCAGTGAGTTGGTGAATATCACCCAATATCACTTTGCATTTTCGCTCATTACTTGGCCATACATTGTCCATTTGACCTGAAATTTTCACACAATACCCTGAGGACATATGAGATAACAACAGTATACATTGCATCAACCATTCATCAGTTTTTGCACATCTCAACAAAGTTACTAGATCCCTTTAAATGTGATGATCGAGTTTGATACCAACATTAAACATTAAAAGAGGAAAAGTTGCGGGGGAAAAGTGAGGTAGGTGCATTGAAGGTTGGAACTGGTATGGAAGTGATTATTACTATGGCATTGCATTACCGCATTCAGTCCAATTAATTGAAAAGGGGGAGAATCAAACACACAGAAAAAGGTTACAAAAAAGTCATGAATATGTGGGAGTTGGAAACTGAGAAGGCAAGTGCAACCTTTTTCTGTTTGTGCAAGTCGATAAAAAGCAGGCTTGGCGACCTGGATGTGATTGTTGCGTTGCCGGCACCTTTCTTTGCTAATAAGTTCAAATATTGGGCTAAGACTGGCCCATACATCAAACCCGATGGGTTAAAAGTGCATTTGTTTGCCAGACTGAGGAAATTTCAATTTAATGTCTTAGTATATATGCATATACTAGAAAATGAGAATAATCAATGACTCAAGTAACTTAATCAATATTTAATTTGAGATCATATGCTTTTCATGAAAAAATATAATAATCACTTTGTAAATATTTCCAAGCACACGAACTCCACTCATAAATGTTAAATTGTTTCCTTTTGCTATTGTTACAACTCCAAGAGAGGATTTAATAACAAAGAAGGGTAACAATGGCAGTCATCAAAATGTATATCTGGAATCAAAGTTCTAACCAGAGTACAAAAGTCACACTGATTACAAAATAAAAGGTTTAATGGATTGAAGTACATGTTAGTAAACAAAACAGAAGCATTAAATGAATTTTACAGATAGTTAACCGACATATTTCAACTTTCCCCCCTATATAATCACCATCAGAAGCACAACCCACAAAAGGACCTTTTTCAAATAACTACGACTGAGTACGAGTAGGTAGCATGCTTTGTGCTCAAGCTTTCTGCGCTCACCACTCACCACCAACACCAACAAAGACTGGCCCTCCCTATTTCTCCCCATGGGCCATAATTGCCCCCCTGGTCAGGCGCAAGGTTGGTAATGACCCTTGGCAATGGTACCCTGACCCCCCTCCCCTACATTCTGCTAGCATGACGGACAGCTAATCAAGTAGTATTTGCTCCAAGCTATTTCTTTTTCCTCCCATGCATTCATTTCATATCCCCCAAATGACCCCTGTGAGTTACAACTCTGTCTCAATTGCATCCCCTTTTTTCCCTTAATAATAAATAACGTAAAGCACATACATAATTATGGTGAATGTAATGGTTACGGGGTATTCATATATTGTGCCACACTTAAAAGTTAATGATGCTTCCAAGTAAGATTACTTACAACGTAAATTCAATTTGCAATCATATGTATCAATTTGTTAATTGCATTATATATGTATGTATTAATCTATTAATCTACATTATAAGTGTTCATTTACTTGTTTATTTATTTTGTATTCATTATTTTATTTATTCCTTTATTCATTTACTACTTATTTATTCCTTGTTTGAATCACCATGCTTGTCCTTAGAAAGTGTAATTCTCGAGTAAAGTTCGAAGGGGCAATGTGTTCACGGTGAGGTACCTATGATGTCATCCCCCTTCTCACTTCATTACCCCCTTCCTTCTGCCACTGCTGTATGCTTCACTGCACTCATTGGCTTCATCAATACACGTCATCTTAAGCGAAATCCAAGATAGACTATTAAATTCTATACCCTATGGCATGGATGCATATATCCAATTCTTTATTTAAATCTAGATATTTATTTAATAAATATTTTTAAAAAAAATTTCCGGGGAACTCATATTGTAGTGCGGTATTAAGTTCAAATTAACACAAAGACATTTGTGAAGGTATTCTCTCTTAAGAAAAAAATACCGCCTAAGCTTTGCCATAAATTTCTCCCCATGGACATTATTTTCACATCATCATCAGTCGCATGACATAAGTAGGCCTATAGTGGGTTTAAGGCCACAAGCTTAGTGCTCACTGGTCCGCAAACCAAACAGAAATAAAACGCTAAAAACCGTGTCCACTCATACACCATCAAATCCAGCCATACGAGAAAGAGAGGGATTGGGAGGGGACAAAAAAAGGAAAACAATTCAAATGAATTATATACAAATTCAAAAGAAAAAACACGATTGGTAATTGAAATAAAAAAGGGCAAGGGGAAAACAGAGGAACCAGAACTAAACTGACCCCTTCACAAAATGAGTCATGGTATGGAGATGTATGTAGTGGAGGAGGGGGATTTTTGAAGACCTCAACCCAAACACTTATCTTTTCCCGTTTTTTAGATTTCATAAGCTGGCATGACAAATCTAAATCTACCAAGTCAACCATACAATTCCACTGTTTGTGTGTGAATTCTGTGGTACTTTTATTATTCTGATTTAGTTCATATAATCTCTGTTTTATTGTTCATTTATATATTAATATAAAACATTGAAAATGCAAATTTCCCAATAAATAGTTCAATAAAATAAAATAAGTGGGAATAAAAATATGTCTATGGAAAAGAAAGCAATTCTTCTGTCGGTATCCATTTGATCAAGGATTATCCCCAGGAAATTGTTGCATGCTACAAGGGGTAGTCAATTTCCAACAAAATCTATATTACATGAACACGAGATGGGTTGGGTCAGGGGGGCATTGATTGCACCATTGTGGAGCCCCTACGCTCCTCACAATGTACAACTTGTTCCAACTGCCTCTCAGGTAATTTGCTTCTGGATTATCTTTCACTCTTTTCTGCATGGTCTTCTGCAAGCAATATCATTCTTTTTCTTTGGCTCTGCTTTGCTTTAAACCTTACAGGAGGGTTCTTTGGTTTCAGATATTGATTGTGAAACCTCGTTGGAGCACAACTTTTCGACTCAATACTTCTGGGCCAAGTACCTGTGAGACATGTGTTCATGAAATATTCATAGGTTGGGGTTTCTGAACAATGGCATCCTTACATCTTTCTTCCTTTGACCAAGGAGTGAATTTTGATACACCAGTTGGTTATCCCATCAGCCATCCGACATGTATTTTTAGTATCGCAATTCTCAAAACATAATAACCACCATCTGAATCTGATGGCCCCACACAAAGAAAAACGTAACAAATAATATTAAATTTGGTTGCCTGTTTGGGCTAGTGGAATTGAGGAACAATTAATTGAAGATGATTTTTTAGTGGTCCCAGGCAAGTGGGCCTGTGCTAAGTAAGCTTACAATTTCTTTCTCCTTTCCTTCACTTCCCTTTTCTTTTCTCTTCCTTTATCATGCCTTCCTTCACCTTCTTCCTCTTTCTTGGGGCCAAAAGAATAGAAAGCCAATCCATTTGCCACCACAGAGAAATCAATGTCTGCGCAGTCAGTGCTGAGACATGCAACACCCGAAGCGAAGCACAGGTCACATCGAATCCTATCCTAGTTTATGCCACATGAGGATTGACATTTGGCAGAGCTGACCGGGGCAGAGCTGACCGGAGCAACGGAGCACCGGAGACGACGTAAAGAAATCTGAACTGACTTTCCTCTACTGACTTGAAATTCAGGCAACTTAACTGAATTCCAATAAGTTTCCTGTCATCACAAGTGTTAACACATTACATAACAACCTGTCACCAATCATCACTTTACCCAGATTAAGTGCCAAAATATGACGGGCACAGCTATTCATTGTCATGGGTAATAGCTCTAAACAAAGTCAGGCAAGCAAGATATTTATGACCTAGCAGTTATTAAGAAGCCAATCGTCCAGCTCCAACTCACTACCAAAAGGAAAATCAAAGGACAACTTGTTTAGAACCATCACTATGAACTGAGAAAAAAATATGACACCACTACTTTTGTTCTCTTTACTGAATGGGTTAATTCTGGATAGGCTACAAACCAGCAATATTTGGGTCACGGGGCGCCTAATGCACTACAAAAGGATCACACCTGAGATGAATTTAAATATGGAAATAAATCACCAAGAAGGAGAACGAGAACAAGAGGTGTTTAGAATCATACCTGTTGGGGGATGACCAGTTTCACCAGGTTCATCTCTCAGCCCGGGGTCATGTCTCCATTTTAGACGGTACCCCATTTAAAATAAAAGCTGCAAATGTGGGCGTGACATGGGAGTCACTTGATCTGCCATTAACCCCTCAGCCACAACCACAACACTTCAACTTGGCCTCCAACAACCATCTGACTAATGCAAATAGCCCAGGGGGTGTAGGGGGTTGCCCTCCCCCTCTTCAGATCATGACGGAGCATCTCATGGACCAACCCCCGCGTCTCGCGCATGCAAATTTGTGAAACTAGACACCACCCGTAGCTTTTGCCCCATTTTTCACGCCTTCGTTCCTGGGGTTTCTGTCTGCTAAACGAGAGCTAAGTGTCACAATGATTTGCATCTCATGCTATTTGAGAACAATCCTTTCCTCCATGAGAAATCTATAAACTGCCCGCTTTATTTAGAAACAAAACATGATAACACGCCATTATGAATCAAAACAGTCAAAACAATCAAAACAATGCTATATGAAGCGAGCTATCATATAATCATAAATATTTTTAAATAATGCAACTAAAGAAAAGCACAGAGCCTGAAAACATCTACAAATCCTATCAGCCAATACAAGCTTTATTTGAAACACAGCTTGGTTGATTCATTGTTTAACCTACACATCCCGTGTGTAGTGTTAACTACACCTCAGAACTTTGATAAGGACCAGGGAAAAAAATACACGCGGGTGACGAGCGAATTCGCCCCCGATATGCCAAAAAGAGTCCCCGGGGAAAGAAGAAAAAAACGCCCCCGAAAAAAAATATATATATTGCATTATTCAGCATTTTTCGAAATCGGCATGATCGGATCGTGATCGAATGCCAATCCATTGATCACTTACAGCATTAGAGCTTATTAGTAAGCCCATCAAATTCGAAAAAGAGCCCCGGAAATTTGTAGCCCCCGAAAAACTTCCATAAAATTAGATAGGGAGCCCCCGAAATAAAAATATTAATTTTTTCCCTGATAAGGACAACTATATGTATAGACAAAAATAATTATATTCTTTAATATCATTTTATCTTACCCAGCAAAAGACAAAGGTTTATTAAACATATGCAATCATTCAACAGGTTTCTTCAGTTTTCTGAAAATGCAAGATATTTTCTCTCCCTTTCACTATCATGAGGCACATAGCAGCAATGTTATTAAGAGTAATCCCTATGACTAGCTTCAGGAAAGAACACATCCAAGGAGGCTACCTGGGAAGCGGTGGTGTGTAAAAGACAGATCAGATTACTCATTATTTTCCTCTCTGTTGTATTTGGGATCTTCCCTTCAACCAATAACTCCTTGCTTGAAACAACATCTTTCTCCAGCTTTTGCTTGTATCATGTTCATGATTTTTCTAGCTCATGAAACGTTTGAGATTACCGGGCATCCAGATTTAGGTGCATTCTTAAAACGACCAAGATGTGACCTACAGTGTATGAATACATTTAAACCTACATTTATTTCAACTGAAACTTTAAGACCAGAGCTGCCAACCTCTAGAACATGAAATCAGTACTCTCAAGGCTCAAAATCAGTAATTTGGGGAAGAAATCAGTAATTTCCTACGCGGCTCTATGAACTATAAGTTTAGTGAAACGGTTACACGACGGTTGACCGACCGTCATCGGCAAAAGAACGGGTAACCGAGAAAAAACAAAATAAAACAAAACAAAAAAACATCCCCATTCTATAGATTCGGACATAAAATGGCACATTGAACCCTGCTAATCTATTGCTAGAGTGAAGGTATTTTACATGTATCACAAATAAACAAAACAAATAAACAAATGGTAAGAGAATTAATGATAGGGAGATTAGACTGGTAGTGCCAATCACATCGGGGTCACCAATGTAGAAATGGTTGTTGTATATGGTCACATCCGAAGGCTTTCATCTTGACAATGGTTTGTAGACCAACGACTAACATGGCACTGCCCTGCTGATTCCAATTGAAAAAAACGGACAGATATCGGATATATCCGGGGGAAAAGAGAAAGAAAAAAGTAAGAAAGAAAAAAAAAAAAAAAAAAAAAAAAAAAAAAAAAAAAAAAAAAAAATCGATTTTTATTTATTTATTTTTTATTTATTTTTTTTTTCCGTGATTTTTTAGAGGCATTCCGTACTCCCGTAATCGTTGTCAATTTCCGTACCAATTACGGAAAATCCGTACTAGTTGGCAGCTCTGTAAGACGTTTTTCCTTTTCTTCTTGGTGAATGTGAAAAGCCTCAACCGGTTATGGGCTATCGTTCTTGACTGATCGGTTTTTAGGTCATTATTGACAGAAAAAATAATACTATTTCTTTTGCCTCTAGGTGTCTTACACTTGCTACAGTAATTCCCATGGAATGTAACCCTATTTAGCGTGAGAAAAAAATTACTAAAAGAGTTCAGATTTCATTAACATCAGGATTACAACTGCCAGAAAAACATGAAGTGACAGTTATTGCATTTTGAAGCACATGGAATTCTATCAAATTGACATTTTGGTTGTTGAATTTGTTGAATTTAGAAAGGGTATGGGTGTCATTGCCTACAAATTTATCATTCCAATCAATCATATTTTGTGATGGGTGAAAACAAGATTATTTATCACAGGATGTTTTTTCATATTCATTTGAAATGGATAGGATATCATTCATAATTCAATGCCCCATACATTGACTACAACAGGGTCATTCAAATGATACCTGATACGTAAAGTTGAAGGTTCTTGATAACTGGGTAAGTCAGTGGTAAAAAGCAGTTTTGCATTGCCATCCTCGCAAAGTCTGTGACACAAAAACTCCCATAAGCATCTCACATGGTCACACAGTATCATACTATGCTTTATTTTGTACTATTTGGGGGATGATAATCATAATACTCGAGCTACGGACTAATATGGAGAAGGCATTATTACATTTAAATCAAATAGTTCATTAAATTGTTTCTCCAACACCAAAAAAGTCCAAGCCATTCTTTCCATACCTCTATGAACCATTCCTACATCTCTGCTATACCAAGGAGTTACTATTGAGCTCTCTCTGCTATAACCAAGGAGTTACTATTGAGCACTCTCTGCTATAACCAAGGAGTTACTATTGAGCTCTCTCTGCTATAACCAAGGAGTTACTATTGAGCTCTCTCTGCTCTAACCAAGGAGTTACTATTGAGCTCTCTCTGCTATAACCAAGGAGTTACTATTGAGCTCTCTCTGCTATAACCAAGGAGTTACTAGTGAGCTCTCTCTGCTATAACCAAGGAGTTACTATTGAGCTCTCTCTGCTATAACCAAGGAGTTACTATTGAGCTCTCTCTGCTCTAACCAAGGAGTTACTAGTGAGATATCTCTGCTATAACCAAGGAGTTACTGTTGAGCTCTCTCTGCTATAACCAAGGAGTTACTATTGAGCTCTATCTGCTATAACCAAGGAGTTACTATTGAGCTCTCTCTGCTCTAACCAAGGAGTTACTATTGAGCTCTCTCTGCTATAACCAAGGAGTTACTATTGAGCTCTCTCTGCTATAACCAAGGAGTTACTATTGAGCTCCCTCTGCTATAACCAAGGAGTTACTATTGAGCTCTCTCTGCTATAACCAAGGAGTTACTATTGAGCTCTCTCTGCTATAACCAAGGAGTTACTATTGAGCTCTCTCTGCTCTAACCAAGGAGTAGCACTAGTGAGCTCTAACATCCATGATCCGGTTCCAAGGCTTTATAATACATCTACCCCTTCCATCCCTCTTCTACATCCAGGGGCGTGGTAAAAAGACACAACAGGAATTGTGACAGGTCCAGAGATGGACAATACAAGCACAATAGCTCATTGTAGCGGCACAGAGGCAAGAAAAGTTGTTTACATCGCGTCCTAAATCTTGGGGTCTCAACAGGGGCGACGAATCACGCGATGGTATTACACAAAGCGTATAATGAAGTACGATTAACCCCAGCGCCCTATCTGCCGAAAGTAAATAACAGATCATTACTATTGTTGTGAATTTAGACCTTCCCGCAGCTCACATAGTTGGTTGTGGGGTCTCCTGTAATGAAACTGCTTCTCAGTTTTGCCTTATGAAGTGGTCTTTCAATTCTATGTCTTTCTATTGTACTACACTATCAATTCTTCGAAGCTCAAGATATATTTATTTCACTCAGTTCTTCCATTTTGCATAATTTGAGCAGAAACCATATCATTGGTTGCAAGTGATGGTTGGAAAACCACGACATAAACAGAAACACTAACCCCCTAAATTACAAAATAAAAAAACAACTGATTAAAATTAAAGTACACAATCGATCAAAAATAGAATTCAGACAAAGCTTGGGGGAAGGGTCTTGATGGAGGAGAAAATTAGCATTGAGAGAGCGATAAAAAATAAGTATGTATTGATTATGGACACAAACGTGAAAGCATGTTATTACAAGTGGAAACTTATCGTCCCCACGAGTGAAAACCTCCCACAATCTAGGCACGCCTATAGAAGTCAAGCAGCAACAATGGGAGACAACTTGAGATGTCAAAACTTTCCAATTGATTTTACCATGGTGGGGGAGCACACCCAGTGTTTGGGTGGATAAAGGCCTCCTTCGTAACAGCCCAGTGAGTGTGACTGAGCGGCTTTCAAAGACTCAAAGGGGTGACTTTTCTCCCATCCCTCACCCCCCCCTTACATGAAAGGGTGCGTCATTGTGCTGCATGAGCAAGTGAGCGAGCAAGCGAGCGTTATCCCTGGTTTGGCTCTTTAATTGTGCTACTGTATCAAAAGGAAGAAGACAAGAAAAGTTTCACATTAATTATTTGACTCCAGTCTAAACCTACCTCCTAACTAATCCAAGTTTTAGAAATTATGTTACAAAATAGATGCAGAATGTTGTGTAATGCTAGCTTGTACCCAGGTGTATGAATGAAATTCTAGCTCATGTCAAATAAGTCAAATAAAAATGAATAAAAGACACAACTGTTTATCTAATAATAGCTTCTATAAAAAAAATTACAAATTTTCATGATTAGACAAGCTTCAATTAAGCTTCAATGAAACATGCATTCTACATAGACCCCACCCAGGGTATTTTCTGAGACCTAAATGGAACAAAAGGCAATTTTTAAAAATAAATATGTTGGATAATGATATCACCAAAGCTTTAAAAAAAACAAGGAGAATGAAAGCATCCTATGGATCCAGAACCGACTTTAAGAACAAGGTGCGACAAGTCTGGAGCAAGAAGATGATCCTATTGAGAATCTGCGAAAGCTTCTTGACTTTTTGTGTCTGGCTAATCGGCCACCAAAAAGCCACAAGAGGGACTAAGCTCATTTGGGGCTTCTAATCCCCCTTCTCCTTGTAGGGTCCCTTTTGATGGTGTAAATGATTCCCCCTTCTAAATCCACCAAACTCCACTCCCTGGGGAAAGATTCCCTTCAACCAAACACATTTTTTCAGGTGATCAGTGGAGAAAAAAATACAACAAAAGGTTGTAGCTATTGTTGAGATCTAGAAATCACACAACATGAATAAAATAAATCCACAAATTCCTTTACTACTGATATCAGAGCGGCCATTGACCCAATCTGGTTAAACTAAGGGAACCAACACGAAAATCAAAACTAAGGTGATATGTTAGATTGTCATGCATGGAAATGTAGAAGGAATGAGGTCCAAACATCTGTAATAGAGCAAGTACGTTTTTCTCACTATATGCCAAACGTGTTCAGAAGATGGTGCCACAGATCTGATTTACAAATTCAAACAACCTTTACAAAAAAAAACACCTTCATCTTAAAATGTTGACAAAATAGCTCAAGAACATTTCTGTAGTTATTTGCAGACTGTATACACACAACTTTCAGATAACATCAGGCATTTCCATCCCCTCTTATCAAATTCAAAGGTGAAAATAGTATGTAGTCCCTGTACTTAATTACAATACTATATTTTAACACTAACACATGCAGAATTTGATTAATCATTATAATGCTACAACAATACATCAATGTATTCAAAGAAAATAAAGTAAATCATTGCTTTTGAGGCAACATTACCCATACCCCCTCCCAAATTCCTTTATTTCAAATTATTTTTTTAAATAACTGTAACACTAAGACCAGACATCAAAAAGGAAATGTATGCTTAAGAAGACACAGAGAAGAACCTTGGATAACCAGCAGACCGTACTTATCCGCACCTCTGCATCCTTTACATGATCTGAGAATTCCAAGACATTCAATAAATTCCTTTCCTTTTTCCAGTGATGATGAATGAAGCTACTTGAATGGATAATTGATGCGCAAGGGTGTCAAGCGCGGTCAAAAAGCCACCCCATTTAACTTCAATACAGTTCATCAAGAGCATTGTTTAAGCTGTAAATTACGTTGGAATGCAAAGGCATTGTTTGATAATCGTCCAACCAATTAATGTATCACTCCACTAATATACCAATGCGATCGATCGCTTGCAAGATCAATGATCAATATATTCTAAAGTGTCTGCCATAGCAACCAATGCTTCACCTAGTACCAACCACACTACAAGTCTCCAATCAAGAATGTTGCAACCACCACCAGTCAACCACTACCACTTGTACCAGGTTTCCAAACTAACAACATGAGAGGTGAGCCGTTATTCAAAGAGAGTTCTGTTTTCTGCACACATATCATTGTCCTACAAATACTTCACACTATTTGAATTATAGTAACATTTGTAAATAAATTATATCGGACATGTTAAATCATGTAGGTAGAATGCAAACCATGTATTGACTTTACATGCATAATTCAATGAATTCAAATATAGCTTTACAGACGGGGTGATGGACTGAACAATAAGTATCTGGTGCCAGATTACCTTCTTAGTACACAAATTATTCTCAAAAATGCATTTTCATGGCAGACCTTTCAGCTTGTCAGTAACACAAATATATATTTTCTCAACTTAACAAACATAGAAATGAGGTTCAAAAGGTTACATAAACGATAACTCTTCATATTTACTTAATATTTTGTGTAATATTTACCCTGACTAGACAGGGATAGGGATCATACAATAAGACCATACAATGCTTGGTGCCAGATCAATTAGGGCCTACCTGACTTCACTGATCCAACACCTATTATGAATACATATTGAATATAAACCTGTTTTCTCTCTTCTTTCCTTGAATAAATAAAGAAATATGATTACAAATTGATTCAACCCTTGTCGGGATTTGAACTTTTTACTAATTTCCCTACCCCACCCAGATTGTTGCATTGTTGTTGGGTTGATGACTTGTTGTTTGTTGTTGCTTGTTTTTATTTCTGTGTATCAAGCGGTCTGCTTTGAAATTCCATGCTCTATTGTCAAACTAGAATAACCAAAGGTACACTTCATTAATTATCAAAACCCTGTAGAAAAAAGGGTAAAAGAAATGAATGAACTATCTCACAGAGGTTTCTCTTTGCTTAGTGCAATTGTGTTTTCAAACCCTAAAACCACAACTTCATAGATATGGTTGTAAATTAAATGGTTGTTTTGGCCTCGGCAATATAGATCATTAACCCCATTGCATAGAGCTATGTAAATTAATCAATTCAGTGGCAAATGAGTACTTGCTATACCAAATAGGTTTATTTCACTATTCATTTACGTGTCTGTATACTTGCATAATTAAGGAGTTGCAACTTACAATTCAGTTTATATGATCCAACATCAGCAAATTATGTTCAGTACATGACTGTTGATGTGAATTACTAATCCTCAATTAATGATTTTCACTTCAAAAAATGGAGTTACAACTTACAATTCACTTTATACGATACAACATCAGCAAGTTACACGACCATTGATGACGACCATTGATGTTAATTACTAACTCTCAATTAATATGATTCTCAAAGAAAATAACTTCAAAGAAAATGTAACTTTCCAATTTCAAAAAGAAGAATAACTTTGTGCTTGTGAAATTCCCAAATACTGGTCTTGTATTTTTAATTTTTTACTTTATTTATTTATTTTATTTATTTATTTTATTTTTTTGAGGGGGAGGGGGCAAATCAGATGCTATCATCAAAAGAAACAAAATGAACACATTCCCTACTACATTTTGTCACTTATACTAAAATACAGGGTCCACCAGGTTCCCATAGGCAATTGGTTTATATTGCAAAATGGGTATTCTTTTATTATTCTACTTACTCTAAGATGCTCAGGAATTGGTTCGATGTGATATATTTCCATGATTTCTTCCAATGCTATTCAACAGATGAATGGCGTCCTAATTAACCTTGTAGGAACGATCCAAGTCTGGCAGACAACTGTTTTACCAAATCAATGCCATCCAAGTTTCCTTTTCTTTACAAGGTCGAAATAGAAAGCAAAAGAACAACAGGTGCTAGATGCTAGCTTCCAGCCATTTCGCTTGGAGTAAAAATCCTTTTGAGTTAAAATCCTCTGGATCAAAACAGTTCCCTACCTATTTATATCTTAAAATCTTCGAAAAGAAAACAGTTTGTGCTATTTTTATCTGTAAATCTCTACAAAACCGATGATGCTCAACAAGTCCGTCTTCATTTGTTCCTCTGTGTATGCAGGATTCGTTCACTCGGTGAAAGGGGAACCCCTCAACTGCAAAAACTTTCTGTAACCGGAGATGAAGATCCCAATCAAAAGATGCTCCAGAATGCGGCAGGTTTCCAACGAAGCTTATATATATCCCCTCTCCACAAAGTGAGAACAAATAGGAAATGAGAAGAAAAAGTTAATGTTCCAGAAAAGGTGATGCGTTGTGCCAGTGGAGTAAAGTTTTTGATTATGAGAAAAAAGAATTCCTCTTCCGAGATGCACTGCAATGCAAACTGTATGAGGGGGTCCTTCTCTTTTTCTCCCTGCTCAACGTCTCTCCAGCACGAGTCCTCAACCACTGACTGGAGTAGTTAGAATGAGACACCTCATTAGGGCATCCAACGCAACCCACTCTGACATGAAGGGACTCCACTAACTGTTCATTCAAGCTTACTCTATACCATCAGTCATAGCCCCCTCGCCTGCTCACTTGTTATTACATCTACTATTAATACTCCCCCCCCCCCTTCTTTCTTCATCATGCTCTGTCTTCCAGACATTTCGACAAGCCCACTACAGTGTTATCCACACAAAATAATAGTTTTCTTTTTATCCCCTCTCTCTCCTTCTATATATCTTTGTGATTGCACGCTAAATGCTGCAGAGCAAGTCAATAATCGATCCGTCCAATAAGATGTGAAATTCATGGTTTGATAGGTATGTTGGCTCATTTAATCTTGAAGAAATCAAAATTGACTTCATGTTATTGAAGAACTGATCAAATGTGAATTTCTTCTACTCAATGGTAATACATTCCCTGTTTTAGTAAATGACAATTTACTGTAAAATTGCTTGCTAATTCTAATTTAAAACGAGACTCATCCCTCTTACATACAAACCCCCCTGAATAGCTCAATAGAACAGTCCTTTCCTCTATCCTAGCTGCAGTCTGTGATTGGCCAACTAGCTGTGTCATGTTTATTCATCAACCTGCCTACAAACAGAGAGCAGCCATTCATAACCCCAGAGCCACTCCCCTAGTCTCCTCTCAGACCTTGCTCGACATGTTTGGATATATAATACTGCATACTAAGTGATATCAAATCATTGGGAGAAGTCAAATTTCACATTTCATATGAAGGAATAAAAGTGTTGCTAAAATTTAGTACAATTAGTTAAGAATCTAATTAAAACAATAGATTCAGTATAAATTTAAATTAGGAATCAGTTAGGAAATCTCAATAAGAAGAAACTGTTTTTAAAAATGCAATAGTTGCATACTTTTGATAACTACCCAAAACAATCATTGTTAATTGTCAAATCCCAAAATACTACATTTTACATACATACAGCTAAAAAGTTACAGGTTCCATAATCATGTTCAATGGCATAATAAATGAAGGTCAATGAACTATAAACACACAACACAACATAAACAAGGCCAAACAAATATACTGTATTTTAATAAGAAGCTGGCTGGCACACCATTAGGCCAAATTTGTCGAAAACATTGAATCCATCCATTATGGAAGAACAATTAAGACAAACAAATGTGAAGAGACACAAAACCAGTCTCTTTGTGTTTCAAACTTTTAACACCTTCTTAACGAGAACACATTTTAGAAGGGGTTAGTGCCCTCCAAGAATCAAGATTCTTTCATCGACATTAAAAGCATTGTGCCAATAATTTACCTTTCACTGGAAATCAAACAAAACTCTTTCACATCAATTCTAACTGCACTCATAAGAACAGAACAAATAGCACAGGGAAAAACTTGAACAAATGACAGTTGTTAGTTGCTAGTATTTAAAGGGATCTAGTAACTTTGTTGACATGTGCAAAAAGTGATGAATGGTTGGTTTAATGTGTAGTTTTGTGATCTGATGATATATATGTCATCTGAGTATTATGTGAAAAATTCACGTTAAATAGATGTGTTATGGCCGAGTAATGAGCGAAAATGCAAAGTGATATTTGCCAACTCATTGCACTGATTTTGTACAGTTATGACTATCCAGTGGATATTTAAAAATCCAAACGTTTCCATCGTAAATATCTTTCTAACGAAAGGAAAATTCAAAAAATCAAAACCTGTTCCACAATTCTATTGGTAATACGAATACAACACGGTATGAGGGAACCATTAGATTTCGTTTTGTGGATTTGGACAATGTTACTAGATCCCTTTAAGTCATAGCACTTTACTTTTTCAGAAATTGAACCAGTGCTAAAGAGCACTAAAAGATTGACAGCATTTTGCCTGTTATCTTTTCTGATTTAATTAAACCTTATGGTGTAAATATTCCTATATCATGAAATTTCACGTTTGTTAAGATAACAAATCTGTGGATTTACAATATTTTCTGAATGCACTCAATGGGCTAATCACGATTGCTATGTTGCTGATTTACATGTATATAGTACCTAAGGAACAATCTGAAAATTATTAAACAGCAACTTGATTTGAGGAAAGCAGTAAAAGCATTGAAATTATCAATATCAATATTCAATGGCATGGTTTATTTTTAAGTTTTGTTGATAGTCGGGGAGAACCATATACATGAGAAATAAAATATAAATCTTTGCACGGTCCGTTAAGCTACAATGCCAACTGCAACAATCCATTTCTCAACCACAAAAATATATGAATCATTATTTTCCATCATACACTGTGTCACTGCACGGTAAAAGGCAGAATCAATAGTTCCTTGTCCTGAATGCATTCATTTATTCATTATCACCATACCTCCTGCCTAATGCCTTAACAAATTAGGGAAGAAAAGCGAGAAAGCGTCCTCTTGGATTTCATGCCCCCAGCATCCATTAATACCTTTTCGAAATAGATAAAGCCTTTTCAATGACTAGATAATTATGGTAATTGTGTTTATGAATTATTTTTTTATTTTGATAATCTTAAACACCCTTTTCATATTTTGCCGCTTGGGGGCATGGGAGTGGTTTCGCAACAGTGGCAGTGGAATTTAATAAGATACCAGGACAAATAAATTGCAGGAAATTAGTGGGCAATTACTGGTCAGGTATTATGTGGTATGCTATACAACAAGAGCAATAGTATTATTTATTTGGAGATGCTTGTAGAGCTATAAAAGTATAATATTTAGCTCCAGTCAATATTTCCGCCACACTAAAACAATAAGGCAATGAGCACCAAAAAAGCTGCTTTGAAACAATACTTTATAACCTTTGTTATTCACGCCTTTATTGGAACTACATTGGAAAAGCAATGGAATTGAATTTCATTCATGAATCATACATCATATCAATGAAAGATGCATCGTGTATGAAACTGTAGGACATTTTAATCAAATCCAGTTAGCCTTCGCTATAGGATCCATCTTTAATATCATGGGATTTACCTTGTTGACCAAACCAGTCAAGTTCCTAGCATGGATTGTACTCCCATGTGTTTTCATTGCATTATTAGAAAAATAAACACTTCTTCCACAGAAAGACTTGCATAAAATAAAGGCAAAGAGGCATTTGATTTGTCTGAGAAATCCTAAATGTACAATGAGTCATATTATGCTTGTGTGTGCAACCAAACCTCCCAGACTGCAGTATAAACCCTTCTTCAACGATAATAATAATAATGGAAACTCACTTCAAGCTTGAATCTTGAGTACTAATATCTACCCCCCTCTAGTTCATGACCATGCAAGTAAATTGAAAATAAACATTTATGTTGAGTGACCTGACTTTGCCTGCTGCCACCATAAATGTATGTTTCATCACACCTAATGCGGGTAAACAATTACAAGTCTCCGTTTGTCTGGTGGGAAGGAGAGCATATTATATTTCTTCACTCGTTTCCCCTTGCATTATTCAGCCCTTATGATTTCTGTTGTTGTTGTTGTTGTTGAAGGGATGAATAGGCAACATTGGATAGGAAAGCAGAAAGCACAATCCACAATGGATTCACCTGTGTCTGTCAAGCAAGCAATACATGAGCATCGAAAAGGAAAAAAAAAAGACCACAACATTTTGCTTTTCCCTGACTAAAGAAGAAAAAAAACTAAGGGAAGATGAGGAGGAGGAGGAGGGAAGAGGTTGGAGGGTTCTGAAGAAGTCATTCAACCTGACACGTTTCCTGTAGAGGCACTCGAGGGATCTTCAGGACAAGTGGAAGGAAATTGACTGGTGGAGAATAAGGATGGATAGCTTTGCTCTGGCCATAAAGAGCCACCAAGATGATAGTCACGTTCAGACGTGGCAAGACAGAAATATAAATAACTTTCACAATAAGTCAAAGAATAGTATGGATAGCTTTGCACTTGTCATAAAAAGCCACCAAGTTGATGGTCACGTTCAGACGTGGCAAAACTGAGGTATTAATAACGCTTCATGACAAATTAAAGAACATTTGACTGTACAAAAACAACAAATTATGGTTAATTTTAGTGTGGGATACAGGCTAATGCACCTTCATGAACAAAAAATTACCTGGGAAGTATAAAAAAAAATGTTTTAAAGGGGTAGTTCAGTTTTGGTAGAGAGGGCGCTGCACATCACAATTTGTTTGTGCGGTAATGAAAAACTGAGTGTCGAATTTGAGAGAACATGCCATTTTAATGGCATAAATATGGCAATAAATATATCTGATCTTATAATTATTTGGGGCCCAAATAATTAGATGAATTAAAAAAAAAAAAAAAAAAATGCATACACTTTTTCAAAAATGTTCAAAAGCGTTTTTTAAATAGTTGTTGAAGATCTCTCTATTTAATCATGATTTCAATAAAACATCACATGCATAATTTTGTATGAAAAATGGTTAAAACCAAAGCCTTTTTAGAGAGCGCCCTCTTGTGTTTTAATGGCTCTTTTTGAATGATAATGGGCTTTTTACTTTGTCGTTTGTTATTTTGTATGTCCTTTCGAGCATGGTGGAGTTATAACTATTAGTTTATAATGTTACTGTCCAGGTTTGGTTACTAAAGTTCAGCCTTACCAAAACTGTACTACCCCTTTAATTGATGTAAAAAGGTAGAAATAGCTGTGAGCTTACTACAAAAAACACACCAGAACATGACCACATTCAGACATAAGATATAACAAATTTGTAACAGTAATGGACATAAATTGATGCCTGTAGAATAGCTTTTGAGTTTACTACTTGTACAAAAACCAATCAGATGATGGATGGTCATGTTCAGACTTGGTCAAACTGGGATTCATCATGCAATACTTTTCAGGACAAAAACGGAAAATAGATAGATGGGTGAAGAATAATGTCCACGATTTGAGCTTGCTTTAAAAAGCCACAAGATGGAAATGTTCCGTCTGGGATACAAATAACTTTTGGGGTCAAATGGAATATGTCACAAGCAAAATACTAAGTAGACTGTATAAAAAGCCACCAGACGATCATCTGTCACATTCAGATGTGGCAAGACTCTCGCATTCACAGAGTCAAGACTGGTATTTTTTTGTTTAAATCTATTTCAAGAAAATAGAATATGACTTGTGGACAGGTATACGATGGAGCATACTACACCATGCATAAAAGCCCCCAGACAATAACTACAATCATTTAGTTGTCCAGCAAGGGGAAACAAAATTATTTTTCAGGGGCTACTTTTCAAGCTTGCCAGCATGAAAATAGCACTCTAAATTTTGTTCTGAGTTGAACTCTATGCAAATTTATGGGGGCACTTTTATGATTAAAAAAACAAAAACATACCAGATGTTCACCCTGTTTTCATTACAAAAACAACTATTTTCTGGTGAAGAAAGTATCCAAGATAAGCTATGAGCATCAGCTACTAGCCAAAAAGTTGAAAATATTTCCTTGTACATGTACATGTATCTTGTTGATATGCGGAAAATTCTACAGCTGTTGTTTGACTGCACCTGGCCACACTGTGTTTGTCAACATACACCATACACATATGTTCAGACCTTGAAGCTCCATGTTTGGACCCAGCATGCCTCATATTGGTCCTTCATCATGGTTGTTCACATTATGAATATGTGCCACAAAAATCAGGCATCATCTAAACTGCCATCCCACCCACCCCTTCCCCTCCTTGCCTTGTAAACCTTACTGAAATGGGGAAATAGCTTGAAATGCTGATTTGCACACTTGGAACTTTGAAGTTCTCTCCAAATGGGATTTAAATCTCCCTCTATCTAGAGTTAAATTGTTTAATTAACTAATTTTTACATGAGATTGAGATATTGATCATTGTAACAAACATAATATTGGAAATAATATCGCTAGTGATATTCGTTTGTCTCGCAATGTATGGTCAACATTGAATCTCAAAAGATCGCGACGTTTCGTATGCTACTGCAATACTTTGTCAAGTGATATAAAGTAACGTAAAACACTCCTATTTATGCTCTCATGCGGCTCCAAACCGCGTTATCTCGCATGAGCGAGTTGTTCCTAATTGGTCCATAACGGGCAAATTCTATTGGCCGGTGTACACGGGTGCTAAACCAATCAGCGAGGCGCTGGCTCGGCTTGCTTGCTAGGCGGGAACAATAGCGAGCTCGACCAATCAACATAATATTAATTCATTGAATAAAATATATACTTGAATTAAGCTACAAAGATATTTGTTTGCAATGTCAAAAGAATGCTGGACTTACCTGGTAAAATAGGCCCGGTAATCTGGTGTAAGCCTCTACTTGATACAATTTTTTGAAAATTACAAGTGTCCCTGTCAAATCATACCCAACATTACAAATTGATTTGTTTAAACCTAATGGGCAATGCAGGTTATACGTGTATGCTTGTTTTAACTGAATGCTACAAAGTCCACCTTTGAAAGGACTCTAATTGGAAAAAAGATACCTGGATAAAAACCCAGGACTAGAACTTGACAAAACTGGACTATGGCTCGTACACCTGAAGTGTTGGTCTATTTGTTTAATCCCGGTTTAATTGACATGATTCATCTGTGAGCATAGTCATTAGAGGGTTTACCCTGTAAGCACACCTGAACTAAGCTTGGCCCTGCTCTGTGAACATAGTGACCCCAAATTGTAAAATAAAAACCATCAGTTCCCTCCAACTGAAGTCCAAAAGCTACCTGTTACTAGCTACAGTATTTAAAGTTCATTTGCAATCAATCACACTCTAGAGACCTACTTCCAGCAAGAATCTAAAACATATATGAACAAATTCTGACTTCCTCCCAGGTACTAAATAAATTATTTGCCAACATTTTTGAAAAATAATTGTCCTCATCAGGGGATCAGCCCCATACTACACTCGAGCTGTATCACAGTTTATTGTTACCTATTCTTTGTGATCATTTGGCATTTTAATGTTTTTTATACTTTTCATACTTTCATGACATTTTGAAAATGTTGAAAATGTCTCATTTCTTCTACAAATCTGTTATATTTGTTGTTTTATGAAAAAGAAGAAATCAAATTGCTGCAAAGTTGCAAAAATATATACATGTTTCAGAGAGCTGCAAATTGCATGGCGTTTTTAAAGGACCAAGATGGTTTTTAGGAAATCCTCTAAATAAACTGAACATTTTTGCTGGTATTTGGAGCATTATTATATCAAGAGAACAAAATAGGAAAGACTAAAAAGCTACTGACAAAGAGTCAAAGAGTTAAATAACAGTGTACAAACCTGGTGTGCAGCAGACAGCATGGAGCTGATCTTTGGGTGTGTCCACCAGGATGCTCCCAGACTCTCCTCCAGATACTGGTGTGCTTGCATGGATGGGGGTAAGGCTTGGGCTTGGGCTTGGGCCTGGGCCTGGGCCTGGGCCTGGGCCTGCTTCCTAGCAGCCGCATGTGCAGCTGCAGCAGCCGTCGCATGCTGGTGCTGGTGCGGATGCTGGCCCTTCATCTGTTGCCGTGCCGACCGATGATGCTGTGAGGAGGGAGAAGCTGCACTGTGAGCGTGGTGTGCATAGAGATACCGCTGTAGCGACGTGAGATCACGTGATCCTACTAATCCAGATAGGCGGCCTGGGTCGTTATGTGACGGCGCCTCCTCAAGCGACTGGACCATAGCGACAGCCTCTCCCTTGAGCTGGCTGACGTGGGTGGCGCAGACCTCACACTTATCATTAGACCAGGCTTGTAGGAGACTAGGAGGGATGTGGAGTCTCTCGTAGAGTGCTGATGAATCCTGCAAGATAAAAACAGAAACAAAATAATGAATAACTTTGCTATACTCTTATCTTCTATGATTGGAACAAAATTAAAGAACAATAAATATAATGTGAAAAATACAGGTGCATTGTATACTCAAAAGTAATAATGAATTTTAACATTATTTAATTTTAAAACATGTTTCAGCGCACATGTTTCTGAATCAAAAACCATTTTGCGTATTCATCAACAACTTCATGTGATTATGTCATACCATCTAATGACCCAGACGCTGAGGTATGTTCACTGGTGTTGATTACACGCTCAAGCAGAAAACCTCCATTCAAAAAGTTTAACCTTCAAGAGTGCAAATTATTCCAAATGTCCTATGATCGTAAGGAGCTCCAAGCTCTGATCATGATCTCAAATGTGGTGTATGAATAGTATTACTAGTGAGCATTGTTACGATACTATGCAGTGGAGTGTAGTGTAGCTCTATTTGCGACTCTATTTGAGAGAAGTTGCAGGGAGCGATCATTCACAAGAAACTGCCCATGCCATCCGACCACCTCCCACACTTTTTGTTGATATTAACTTCCATGCACTATATGCAGTGGTATCTGTGTGCCCACTTACTTAATGTAATCTCAATGTCAACAGGAAGCATTGGTAAACAGGCAAATAAGTGGCTTTGTGGAAGAGAGGCTCTGTTTTTAGGGGAAAAAACCACAAGTCATATCATGATCTGATAGTGAGGTTGCTTCCCACTCTTTATTTTGTGGAAGAGAAGCTTGCAGTTGCATCAATCTTGAAGTTGATGGACAAGTTTATCAATTTCTTATTAGCTAGAGATGCAACACACACAACCACATTCACACACAGGCACACATTCACACATGATTGTCTTGTTTTTAGGGTAAGAAACCACATCCACAAGTCATATCATGATCTGATAGCAGAAGTTGCTTCCCACTCTTTTTTATTTGTTGAAGATGAAGAGAAGCTTGCATCAATCTTAAAGTTGATGGACAGGTATCTAAATGTCTTATTAAATTAAAAGACAGAGGAAACTGACCAGAAATATATAATATAAATGAAAACAAAAATAAATAAAACTGGGCTTCACCAGGAATCAAACCCAAGACCTCTGGAATGATAGATTGGTGCTCTATTACATTGAAACCAATTTCTTATTAGTTAGATAATACAACACACACAATCACATTCACACACAGAAACATATTCATACATTCTTATGACCGAACATACAATTTCTTTACCTCCAGATTTTCTCTAACTCTTTCCTTCCCTTCCTCCCTCTTTCTCTCCCACTTCCTCTATATATATCAGAGAAAATAAACTAGTCTAAATAGCCTAGCTCAGCAGGAAGCATTTATAGTCAAGCAAGAGTGAGGTCTTATCATGGACTCAACGTCCCTCCAAGAACCCTATGGCAATGATAATGCAAGTAAACTTGCCATTCAGGCCTGCTGCTGTACACCTGTGTGATAAGTCATGATTTTCCTACATTAACCAGTTTGCTACTAGATTTTACAATACTATATTACCCATGTAGTTAATACACGGCCCACCATGTAACTGTAGGCAATGGGCTAAATCAGTAAATGGAAGAACTATGGAGAGACCAATGAATTACAAAAAGAAAATTAAAAATACTGAGGGGTAGGGGCTCTTTCTGCCACTTTCTGTTCCTTCAAATTGTATTGGTCAATAGGACAGTGCTTGGGTACATATTAATATACAGCAGGTCACCTGAAAGATCGTGCACAAGAATCAATGAGTGTGATTTTATTACTGTTTTCTAAATGAATCACAATATTTACTGTAGTTATTGTTGTATCTTGCAATTAGCATACAATACATTGCATTCATAACAATGTCCCAGTTTGATGCACATGTGTACATAAACCAGTTATGAGTCAAATAGATGATAAAAACTTATTTGCAAACAGAACTGTTGATAGAGTTTACATAAAGTACACTATATTTCCCAGGCCATAAGAGCATACAAGGGTCATTGACGTGTTTTTTGTATACATACAATACAATGTATGTTGGACTTAAGTTTCGTGTTTCATATCATAAGGTGTTTTGCAACAACATGAAATAAATGTATGAAAAGAACAAGTGCATTGTACCATCTCAAACAACCATGGAACAACAGATTTCAAAGAAAATAAATGGTGCAAAACACATGAATAAACAATTGTTTTCATGATGTTTTACTCTTTGAGTTTACTAATACCAAGGTTAGTACAGTATATCTGGAATGTTGATTTCTCAAAGTTATACCAGTTCACCTACTAATTTTATTTTCTTTATTGGAAAGTCATCAAACTTAGTTTTCCATTGTATGTTACCTTTTTTTAAATACCCTTATAATTTCTAGTGACTTAAAAACTTTATAGAAGTAAAGTGGTTGATGGTCTAAATACTGAAATACTAAATACTGAAATATTACAAGAACAGAATTATACAGACTTCCTCAAACGTGATAAACACACTCACAGAAAATACTCACATACATGTAGTTCTCGCTAATCACCACTTCAGACTAGAATAGTTTCAATACTACAATAGCAGCACCAGAAGAGAGAGATTACTTGAATATAACTGGCACAATACTGATTACAGTTTACACCAAGCTTTATCAGCATGAAGTAGCTCAGCTCACTATAGGTTGAAGCTGAAACAAACCGAGCATCTCGCATCTCGACCCCTGCTCGGTTGACAACAAGGAAATCCCAAATCTCTGATAACACAAACACCAATCTATGCCAAACATCCACACACCATCCATACTCACCAGATTAAACCCCTGTTGACTCCTATGGACCCCTCTTTTGTTCCAAGCCTTTGCCCCTACTGATAAACAAATGCCCCCTTTCATTCAAATGCAAATGACCAAGTCAAGCAACAGTCAATCCTATTCCTTGACCACTGGAGCTCTGATAGACATGAGAGTAGGGTGTTTACATCAGAAATCAAAGAAGCATGGGCTTTTTTTGGTCAGTTAGATCAGATGGCTGGCCATTGATGAATGAAGTTGGAGGCTGGTCAATAGCTGACAATAGGGTTTAGGGTTTCAATGGTTTCTAACTGAACACAGCTATGTATACCAGATATCACTCCCAGGCGAGCTGTCACTCAAACCAGGTGACAAGTGCCTGATAATCAGATAGCATCTCAATAGTCTCTCGGCTCCCAGACACCAGACCAGCTACATGCAGATGCAAATAAGATTTGTTGATAGGGTATATTCATATTTTCATTCAGTTTTTATTAAACTTTTTAGTCAGATTTTACATTAAGTTTTGATATTTTAGTAATTTTATTAAATGCATTGTCTCTTTTGACACAAGCTAGATGCAAATCAAATGACCACGAACAAGATATTGATATGACCCTCTTGAAAGGGTCAAATAGGATATTCATACATCATATGTTGCCAAATTTAGTATTTCTTGGTGATACTTTAATTGACTTTTGAAATTATATTCAATACATTTATATCATACTTAATTATTAACCCTCAATCACAAAGATGAAGACAAGTTGTATACAAAATAACAACTCTACAAAAATAATTTTACTGCAATTCTTAGTGCGATGATTATGTTCAAAAGAACACAAATGGTCTTAGAATTCAAACTCAAAGTGTTGTGGTAATGTCCATAAAAACAAAATAAGGTAAGAGAATTATTCTAATTTTCAGAAGGCATACCTAATCTGTAAAAAAGCATTTAGTATAATGATATGAAATCAGCAGAGGGTCATTAGAGCCAAGAGGTTTACAATGTATGTCCATCATCCATGTTCCATTGCATGTTAATCGTTATGAAATCAATAACATCTTTCATCATCGACCTGATATGATATGGCACATGAAGGCCTTACTTCTTCTGTCCTTTTCATGCATGAGTAGGTATTGCGTAACAGTCCAGTGTACATGTGTACATGCAAAGCCGCTATATATCAAAACAGCTGCCTGTAAGTGGAGACTAATGAATTAGCCTCCCCCAAGTTGTCTCTAGAAATCCAATAAGTCCGGCTTGATTGTGGTGGATTAAGGTGCCAAGGAGCTTTGATTACTTCTTATTACACTACATTGTCAGTTCACATTGTCACTAATTACTAATGGTCAAGCTGGGGATGGCTCGGTCCACGTTGTTGTCTCATTCACCGAAAACACCATTGTCCAGTTCCCGCTCAATCTTTACTTGATACCCTAGTGTCCAGCCCCAATTGTTACCAATTAGAGCAACACATGTCTCATTTGCAATCTAAACACTCTGAATTAATTGCCGGATATTAGAGGTAGATGAGAGTTAGAGTGTGATGATAATACCAAAACATGGGGAGTGAGAGGAGAAAATGGGGGTGACTATTAATAGCATTAAACATAGACTGCATGGGTCGGAATAAATTAACACATCCAGATGTTCTCTCTTTTCCTCACATTGCAATATTCACACAGTCCTAATCTTACTTTGTACGCACAAAAACAAAGATTGAACAAAATGAGTACCTTAATTATTCTTTTAAAAAGTCATGGACTCATGGGCACACTTTGTGTCAAATAACGGAATTAGCTGTA
The DNA here is from genome assembly GCA_037951105.1 of Echinarachnius parma. Taxonomy (NCBI): domain Eukaryota; kingdom Metazoa; phylum Echinodermata; class Echinoidea; order Clypeasteroida; family Echinarachniidae; genus Echinarachnius; species Echinarachnius parma. The sequence goes on along the minus strand of JBAMJV010002623.1, from coordinate 235,020 downwards.
TTTAATGAATAAACACACACACAAATATGTGTGTACAGGCACACACAAAAGCAGGCGCACTAACATCAAAATAATCATAAACCATCATCCTAACACAAGTTCTGGGGGGGGGGGAAGCAAAATTTGCCATTTGCATCAATTTGAATCAAACTGACTGGCAAATTATTTCCTCCTAGATGTGCTAGAAGACAAAGTTAAGCAGACAAAAGTCCTCGTTTCTTTTGAAGACAACAAACAGTGGGCTCCAATATTTTGGTAGTGGTCTTAGCACCATGGGGAACACTGAAAATGCCTGCAAACAGCCCCGGTCCCCCTGGTCAATATTTGCCTAAACGCGGTTGTTTAGTTAATTGTTGCTGTAGTTGACTTCTAACCACTATTTTATGACAATTTTGCACCTCAAGTCTTTTTTTTCTCACTCTATCTCTAGAGCTCTCTGTAAGCCATATTTCAGACTATATTATGGATCTATAAATATTGGTATTGGTTTGGTCGGGTTTTGACGAGCATTTGACACAAGTTTATGTCCCTCTCCAGATCTAAAAAAAGATGGCTGTTTATGTTCCTGTACCCTGCTCCAGGAAAGTAACCACAATTCTCTTGATGTGCACACCCCAAGAAAGTAGAGAAAATAGAAAATAGATGGATCGTGACTTGTCCACCAGAAATATATAGGCCAATGAGAAAATCAATTGTTAGAATACTTCCTGACTAACTTTCCCACAAACGCCAAGGAAAATTAATTTCAGGCTTCAATGGCATCGTTTGAACGATACAATTATTACAAGTAAAGTAATGTCACCAAAACTGAACAAGCAATCCTTTCAAATGTCATTCTAGATGTTAAAATAAATGGAACTGTAAACACATCATTTATGTCATTTTTTGAATGACAATATATTTGACAAATGAATTGATGTATTTATTGTATATATAAATCCTTAACATGCAAACAAAGACTCTGCGCTATTAGAGTAGATAGCATACATAGAGTTTACACACATTTCTACAGGATAATGAAATGAACAAGGAAAATGGCAGGGGATTCAGGGAGACCTGCGAATCTAAAATTACATTATTTAGAGGGTAAATTGCAGTGAGCCCCTTTCATTCCCTAATATGACTTCTCCCTGCTGTGCCTCTCCAATATTGCAAATCAAAATCAATCCATCCCAAATTACAGTAACCCACTAGCCAAACACAATTTATTATTACAATAATGGTGCACAGGCTATGCATATTAATGTTTGCTTCATAAAATATGGGGCAAACTATATCAGCAGATCCTATAATGTCCTTATTGTTCTGCATGTAAACAATTTCATCAGGTATTCTTTGGGTGTGCAAGTCTTGCTTTTACAATAATTTTAATATCAACATTCAAACATGTACTCTTCTGACCTACTATCAATCATAATATCAACTATTTGCCAAAGCCATACATACTATGTGTTTCCTGTTTAACTTATGATGCATTTTATAAGCCTTTTTATTATATCTTTTTTTAAAGCTCATCTATGACTTTGTTTTCCCATTCTTTTTTAAAGCTATTCAGAGCTTTTAAAACAAGGGAAATGATAACAGACATGATCAGGTTATTAAAAATGAAACAGAGCCATAGATTTTGTTTCTCAAATTAATCTGGTCAGAAAATTGTTGACCTCTAAACAGTTCCTCATCCTCATCCAGTTTAATTAGGATCTAAAAAGGTGAAATGTATCCCACCTTTGTACCCATAATAACCAAGATAGAAGTTTTAACAAGCTCTCAGACAAAAACAAGCCTGCAATAAAAACACTGTGTATACATCTTCACTTGACCGGTAGTAAATCAAAATATATACACAAAATTTACAACTGTTTGACAATCATTTGGCAACTCTGTGCTCAACCTGGTGACAAAAATATGTGGCAGCACTAGCCCTAATCTTGACTTTTAGACTTTATGGTGCAGTCTGTATTGAAAAATGGCAATTGGAAACAGAATTTTGAGGTGTGAACTTCATGATACTGTTAGTACAAAACAAAGACATTTCCCTTGACATAGTAATGGATACGAGTAATCATGATTACAAAAATTTGTTTTCTAGACAACATAAAGTTTGAAAACATATTTCATGAAACAAAAATGTATTTTAACCCACACATGAACAATAAAAACAAATTCATATACCATACTAAACTATACCCACAAAAGCATGAATATACACTCAAACAAAAATGCATTTTAAACACACAATCCACCATCTAATCAAAGAAGGCATACATATACCTAAATATACACATTCATTCGATTTATTTGATTGTATTCAAACGCACACACAAACAAACTCAAGACAGGGGAAATTAGGCCACTGCTCACAAACATGTCAAGATATATAATATTACCAGTCCAATGGACCCCCAAATCAAATCCTGCTTTGAAATTTCATTAGAAGTCATTTCATAGATCAAGAATTATTGATCAACAAGAGTTCCTTTCCCTTCATATAGAGGCAAGTGCACGGCCAATAACCCCCCTGCATAGTAATACACGTCCATGTTCATATCGATGCATCTCCGTGATAAAATTAATTCTGGGTAAAATTGAACAGAATAATCTAACTCAAGACATGTACAAGGAAATACATTTTTTTTCCTCAAAAAAGCTTCAGACATATTTTTTCTTCATAAAAATGCAAATAGTATGTTACCACTTTTCAAATTATATTTGGAAGGTGTCAGCCATTCTAATCAGCCACTTCTAATGAAAAAGAAAACGGAAAATTGTCAGTTTTAGCTTTAGAAGAGTCTAAAACCCAAATATCTACACACATTTACAAAGTCACATAACAGTGAGTGTGGCATTCTCTCTAGATGATTATTTCAATCAGGGTTCTTCACTTCCTATCTCAATTAATCATCTACCCCATTCCACTTTACCTTCCAACAATGAAAAAAACAAATATCCTGTAAACAACATTAGACAGTTCTAAATGATTCTTGCTTGTTTCTCTTTTGTCGCGGAGCAGGTTGACATGACGTCACGAAACGCAAGTTTACAAGTAAATATATGCACTTGGGTGACTAATGGATGCAGAACAAAAGTGAAAGTTTTCAATGACTGGCAATAATGGGCAGTTGATATGGCTGTGACAAAGGATGGGTGGAAAGTTTACACACTTTTGTCGACAGAAAAGGTGTTTTGCATGTAGTCATGCACAAGACAATTCCAAGTGAATTTTCCTTTTCCAGGATCGGATGTTTGCCTGTCAATCACAGCTCTACTGCATCACTAGTAATCAACTTAACACACATAACAACTGACAAGAAAATCCCCATTATTTTGGAAAGTAAATCAAAACAAAGGTAGAAGATTCTATTTGGCAAGCCTCCACGCTCACTTTTCCCTGCTTGTCCATCTTAAGCAAGTAAAACCATGAATTTACAAATTTTACTATCCCAAACGAGAAAATTAATTTTTATTTGCACCGGGCAACTGGGCAAGTGCTAGTGTCAAGCCTTTTATTAGGTGACCAGGAAAGGGTTCAATTATTAAAGTTAATTCAATCTATAGGAAGATTTAAGAATAGTAGGTACAAAAGTAGTGAATGGGAATATCATACAATAATCATGCCACTCAATTTCATAAACCACACTATAAACACAATGAAAGAAATTCCCCTATTACCACATTTCCTGTAATAACTGTGTGAGTGGTCCACTTTCTTTTAGACTATGTACTGTTTTTAGCAAAACTGAATAGGAGCAATGACGCTTAAAAAACTAATTATTCGTATATCCTTAAATGAAGGTTTGCCACAACACAAGCGGAAGACTTTGTACTTTATTGGTAACAATACATTGTTCCTTTTACCACCATATAATAACCATATGAACAGAATATGATCAAAACAACAGATTTACTGTTCAATTGAGATAACCACTCGTTTGGTTTTGTAGAAGAACTAAAAAAGGAAGAAAACAAATTTACCACAGTATGACTATGCTAGTAATGTAAAGACAACAGATGTGAAATAATATGTTTGTCAGTAGGCCTACAGACGTACATTCTTGTGTGTTTTCTCTGGTCGTCAATTTATATTCCTGGATATTTCAAATAAATGTCAGTCTTGTTTTCCCTTACTTTGTCCCAGTATTATGTCCTAACAGCTCTTACAAAGACTAGATGAGATTTTTCCCATGACAATGTTACTCCAGATTTCTTTAGATCTTCCATCTTCTCTGTGAAAAATCAATGAGTTAATTAACTGATTGACTACAAGATATTCTAATCTCCATAGACATAACACACGATGAACCAGGTTCCAGTAGTCAATGGGTTCATCATATCTCGTAGTAGTGCAGTTTCCTGTTTCCAGCTCAAGGGGCATCTTTCCCTATCATGCTGAATAAATCAGCGCACAACTTTAATGCCTGTACATAATACATCACACATCCCAGACAAACTCAACTTGCTACGAGTAAAACGACACACGTACAATGTATACATGTATGTATGTCAAACAACATGTAACATGCTAATTTCCCCATTTACAAGGAGACTATGGGGAATGTGCAAGAAATCAGGGATGTTTAAAAAAAAAGAAGCTTTATAAGCCTTCTAAGTGGACTGTCCTACTTCGCTTGACATATTCCCAAGCCCCAGATTTTCAGGTCAGTAGGACAAGAGGTGGAGAGGGAATAATCACGGGAGTGCATGCTGTCCGAACAACGGTAAGTCGCCTCAGACGGAGGGCTTTCCATTATTGGGAATGAGTAGGGTGTACGTTGGGCATTAGCCAATAACATGTTTTGCCAGAAGTGCAACATGGATTAATGTATCAGGAAATGATCCAGGGATGCATTAACAGTGAAAGTATACTTTAAAATTGTCTGAGATAATGCATGTGTCCCTGAAACACACACATGTATAATTATGCAACGAGACCCTTCATTTTATGTGTGAGGCTTTGAGCATGCTCAATATTCACACAAAGTCAAATCCATACATGTGCATCATTTGAAGAATATGCAATGTACAATAAGTACAACTGTATGCCAAATGAAAAGATCTTTTCAGAAACTATTTCTTGAAATAAGAAATCTATAACAAAATCTTTTCTACTTCAAAAGCTGGATAATTTTCGGTTTAAAGTTCCAAAATATCTACATTCGATATTTCGATTTCTATCTTCTTATTTAATCAATTATCGATAAGTCAACTTTTTTTGTTATAAATCCTCCATGACCTATCAGGCTATCACTCAATCATTCAATTAATGAAACAATCGCTCAAGCATTGAATAAATAATACAAAACCATTATATATTAACATCTACAACAAATCTTTTCAGAATGAAACAATGCGGATACAGACATGATCATAAGAAGAGGGCACAAGGACACAATAGCATAGGATAAACTGTCAACTAGCTACCAGTCTAGTATCAGTCATTTATCACTGATATCAAACCAATTAACAACACTGATGAGCTTTGCTCATGGGCTTCATTTGGTGGTGATTTTAAGTTCTAAAATAAGAGATACAACAAGAATGGATCCATTACAAACTGAGCAAATAACATTTTGCTGATAGATTTGCTAGTTCAAGGATTGTGTTTTTTTGCCCTGAGAAGATTAATCTGCTTGGACAGAGGTAATAATGACAATGTGTTGACTATTCATATACATTTTAACCCATTTAAAACTGGTACTCCCCCCAAAAATAAATTTGGGACATGGTATATATACAGAATGAATGTTAAACAAAATGAAATCTAGGTCACGTTCAAGCAATGGCATGAAAAGGTCACAGGGGAATAATGGACGAATGACACTAATGTTTGCTTGATGACAACTGACAATCAATGCAGACCTTTCATTGTTTAATGTAGTAGAAATATTGTTCAACTTTTCGCCCATTTATTCATTTCAATTCATTCATCTATTTTTCTGTTAGAGCTCTGCATAGCAGTAGTTCTTCAACACAAATTGTCACTGATTCCACAGAACGATACCTGTGCGATTGATACTATCCTCCTCTTGTCCTTTCATTACAGGAGGACGCAAATCTGTACCCTCTCCACGTGCGAGGGCTGTCGCACACTTCAAAGCCCGAATCTGAGGTACCTGATTGCATTCATTTTGGGCCACTTGAGTCCAAATCAACTCTAAATGCTGGAATTACAAGCACAAACAGGAGATTGGTTGCAGTTTCAACTTATCCGCAAATTATCAGGACAGATCTATACAGTGTTTTGAGAATGTCCTCGCAAATTACGTCTTCATCTAAAAGGGGTTCCACTTTTGTGAGTACTGACTTCTTTTGAGAGAAAAAGAGTGTGCACATTATATGGAAGGGGGGGGGGGGGGGGGTTGTGAAAGGGTTGAAGGAGAGAAAATGAAATCGGGCTAGCAGGCAATAAGTAAAGAGCGTGATCCATTCTATGCTACTTTTTTAGTTCCCTGACATGACAGTGACGAATGGCCGGAACATCTTCAAGTAATTGCAAACAAAGTAAAAAACCAAACAAATATCTCTTATTTCTTTAGTTCAACTGTCCTGGAGGGTATCAAACATGCAAGGTCTACAGTACAGTCAGTACAGATTGTTATTTTGTATTCCAATATATTTCATAAAAGAAATTCACAAGGAATCAACCGGAATAGCAAAAAAAGCTTAGTATTCACAACGCAGATAAAGGGACTAATAAATAAGTTGTTTGCTGTGAATCAAGATATTGTGGTTTGGACAAATACCAAAATACCATACTACCTGCAGCACTACCAAAATCACTCATGACTTTTCTAAAATTATATTCAATCCCCAAATGAGATTGAACACTTATGGCAAATAACTAACATAAATAAATAGCAAGTGGGCTCATATTCATGTTGTATTAATTTATGTAGAACAGTTGGACTCCCAATTTTCAATGATAATATTCAGAATGTTAACCCCTTGAATACAGGCTGGGTGGGTTGTTTACTAAATATATGGGGATTTTAGAAACTTGATGGGAACTGGTTGAGACGCGATTATTTAAAGAAGGTATTAAAAGGTCTATTCTATTTCATTAACAGACTTCAAAGAGCCACAATACAAAAAAAAGGAGCAGAAGTGATTTGCCATAGTAGAAACTCTGAGATTCTTCACTGTCATGGACAATCCAATTTCTGCCTGTTCGTATTTACTTCCACAAAATCAATTCAATCACAATAGCTCTTGATGAGCTAATGGTTAATCAAATACACAAATCTTTAAATCAATCTGCAGAGCCTACACCCCTCCCCCCTCAACCACCGAAAATATTTCCTCATTAATTGCTCTGCGCATGAAATATGATATTGTGTCAGTATTCCCAGGCAAATATGTATTTACACAGTGTAAGAAAGAACTACAAGTACTTTTTATGCACACATACCGTTCAGACTGAAATATGTCTCTCCGTTTCGAAGAGGAATGTAATGTATTGCATAGATAGAAATTAGGGGGAAGGGTGTTTTTTTTTAACGCGATGGTAGATTTCATCAAAAAGTCATTGCAGTTTTAATTTCAGAGGGAACTCCCATTGATGGTGATGACTCATGTGACGGTATTCACAGGGGTACACCACCTCAAACAGACAAACTCTTTCCTCAATTAAAATCAATAACACCCAAATACGTTCCTCTTTTTAATAAGACAGAATTAATTCAACAAATATGAATGAATGGAATCAGAAATGTTGTTTGCGATGAAGGTGTGCGGGGTGGGGGAGGCAAAATAACCAGTTAATAAGAAGCATTTTGGACATATGAAAGTCAACAAAATTATAGGAAAAAATAATCACAGGCAAATACAAAAATATGACTCAATTTGTGATGATTCTTTTTTTGAGGGGGGGGGGGGTGGGATGGATGTACAAATTCAAACAAATTGGAATGTGGTTCCTGTGCACGCCTTTGGGGAACTTGGCTTGAATGCCCTAGGAAGTGGAAGATGTAGGGAAAAAATTAGCACCAGACTGCTGGCCAGGGGCCACCAAAAATGAGCTTCATGCAACCTAAGTTAATGAATGTCTAATCTACTTGCCCGACTTTGCTACTAGGAAAAAGCATTGCCATGCATAGACCTCAGCCAGAGTATTTTCAAGACTAATAATAAATGGGTTAAACCAATATACTACTACACTTGTTTATGTGAGGAGAGTTATTTACCTGTTAATTAATTAAAATCCTCTTTCAATTCCTTGAATGAAAATAGACAAATTCTTATTTAAACATACTTGGTAAATTAACATTGACCGACACGACCAATGTCATATGTGATATATATTAGAGCTGTCAAGAAGAGACTAATGACACAATCAAACAGCCAAAAGTCTGAATAATTAGTCATGAGTTAATCCCACAGTCATCAATGAGTGTATGTTTACTCTTTGTCGTGTACATACAGATGGGGGGGGGGGGGGGGGGGGGGGCACAGGATCTGTTGGAACAATATTGACTAGAATTCCCTGTCAGTATGGCCGAAGTCACATTACAACTGACAATTTAAATTTTATTCTTATACTTTCTTATTTATCTAACCAATTTGGGAATGGTACCACCCCAAATACATTTAGTCTTGAACAAGTTGTCACCAAGCAAGCTAGTCTTATCTAAATGAAACATCGATTCACTTATAATATTGAACAAATTATATTATAGATGCTTTTAATTATTCCCCCCCACCCCCCCCCCCCCCCAAAAAAAAAAAACAAAAACAAAAACAACATCTATTGACTTTTCCATTTGATTTGATCTACCGTAAAACTCTGTGTATAAGGCGCACCCCCAACTTTCTGATTTTTTTTTTTTTTTTTTTAGGACACCCTGCATTTTTTTTTTAGACACCCTGTAATGCTGTTGGAATACTTACATCGCTGGTCTAAGGCATATCAAGGGCTTAATGTCAATTGTAGCTGTCATCATCATATACATTTTTTCACATACAAAATAGCGGTTAGTACAAAAATTGCACACATTGAGCAATAACACTGGTGCTCATAAATATTCATATTCATATTCATGAATATTCATATTCATATTCATGAATATTCATAAGCACTTATACTCATTACATATAATGCAATTTTCTAACTAAATGTTCTAATTAACTAACAACTATTTTCAATTATGAGCAAAATTTATCACTACTGGTTAGATAATTGCATTATATAATGAGTACTGCTGCTCCCGAATGTATGAATATTCATTAGCAGCAGTAATTTGCTCAATAAACTTGCAATTTTTACCTCTGTAACCAACATTTTTTTTGTGAGAAAAAGGTATATGTTGCTGAATGCTACTACAGACAGCAAGCTCTTGTCATGCCATAGGCCAGTGCAATATGCATTGAACATGACTACAGGGTGGATGGTTGATGTGGATAAGGCATCACATTGTACCAGAGAGATGGGAGGGTCAGTCAGTTGGCAGTACCACTTAATTATGTATGCTGCCCTCTACCATTCAAAGAAAGACAGCATACAGCATGTTCCTATAAAGCTGGGTGTACTAGTTATGGGGATTGGTCAAAAATGACTGTGCAATGTTCACAATTACCAACGTGCTGATAGATAGATGTATCAACAAATACAAAACAACTTCATTAACATTTAAGTACATATTGAGTAATGCAACATCATCCAATAACATGAACTATACTGAGGTCTAGGGACACAAATTAAAGAAATAATCATGTTTCATATAATGAAAATAAGACATGGAAATACAATTAACAACTGAAATATCATTAATGGGTTATTCAATAATAAAGATCAATGTTCTGATCTCAATTTCCTTTGTTGTACAAATTGATAGGGACTCATGAATCAATGGATTAGAACAAATGCTTGCGGCATCCAGCCACTGAAGGACAGTCCTTGATTCATGCACAGAGAGAGCCGAGTCAGAGGCATGTGTGATATAGCGCCATCTTCTGGCCAAATGCCATATAGTTTGATACACTTTTCTTCCAACATTTTCCTGCAGCTAGTACATCAAATTGAAATAGTTTATTAAAATGTGTTTGATTTTTTTTTCCGCATTAGATTTAATCCAATAAGAATGTGGGTTAATTTTCCACTTTATGTATAAAAAGGTAACAACAAATTGAACATTTTCTTCATAAGCCTTCTTCAAAATCCTTCCTTTTTGCAAGGTGGGATCTTCTCAAACATTGCCAAGTCCTGAATGAATGCCTTCTCATTGTAAAGTCAATTTAACATGTCACTTCTCATCAGTGTACCAACACTCAATTCCTGCCAAACAAAATTTGGTTTTATTCTTCCATTTATCTTCTTTTTTCCTACATAAATATGTTGTAATTACCTGTCACCTTTCTCTTATTTCCAACAGCACCTTTTATCCACTAATTGCTCACATCTACATCTAATCCCCTTCTACTCACAACATCTTAATAATCAAAAAGTAGGATGTTATTGTTCTCTATATTGTTGTTAAAATCCTGTTTCAAGGATTCTATAAACCATTTTCATACCTACTGTTTTGAAACGGTTCAGAAACAAACGTAAATATCTATGATACAAAATTCTTGTAAAAATCCTGTTTCACGGAGTTTACTGCTTATAAACCATGTTCATACCTACACTGTTTTGAAATGGTTTAGAAACAAACTTTTCTGAGGAGAAAGGCACCAAGCACAATAGTATTTGGCACATGATGTGAGGGGCATTTGTTTACCAAGGTAACTGAAATGGGGCAATAGCAAGATAGATTACATGAAACAAACACATATAGAATCAAGTACGAAACCTTGTGGTACAGCCATGTGAAAAGTTGGCGATACAATGTTAAGTTGTTGATGTAGTCCAGGCAGTTAACAGACACCAGACAACGTAGAATCTACATGCAATGCTCGAGTTTAATGCATGCCCTTCTTACCAAGGGCCACTAAAAATTAGCTCTGGGCCATGAAATTTCATATAATGCTAAATTCCACTGGCCTGATTGGGCAAACAAAAATCAAATTTGTAATGATTTTCTTTGATTGGGGCCACCAAAATCGGGTTTTGGGCCACTAGAATTTTAAAATTATTGTTTTTATTTACCTAACTGGGCCACAAGGCAAAAGAGTTACTACTCATTGCTACATGTTGAGATGAAAAATGGGTAGAATTATAATGGAAAATGCCTCTAGCAAACAGCTGATTACATTGTTGTAAAAATATCAAGAATATAGGTTTGAAATATATCTAGCTGGATAGTATGGAAGTGGAATACACTAAAAAGGAAACCCAAATTCTAGCATTAAATTTAAAGAAAGCAATGTAAAAAAAAAAGAAAACAGTCTGGAACTAGCAAAGTTATGATAGCAAAAAAACTTGTCCAAAATGTATTTTCAAATCATGCAGAAAAGAAAACAGCCAACTTTATTTTGCCTTGGTTGTATTGCCAGAGGCATTGTGACTGGGCTATTGCACTCCTGCATTTCGGAGCCAACAAGATGAAAAATAACAAGTTCAGTGAAATTTTTCTGTCATGAAGTAAAGATTGGGTTTTTTAAAATCACCACATGAGGTCCCCGAACATTCATGGAAAAGGAGTAATGATACATTGTAACATACTCACAAGTGGTTTAGTTAGTTCTTGTCACTGACATGAAACATGTTACCACCAGAGCCTGTCATGTTCCTTCTAATTTTGCAAAGTTTACAACATTCCACCCCCGTTTTATGATGTTTCCCAAAATTACATTCAGAAAATTGTCTTTGTTTGTATGAACAATCACAAATAATACAATTTGTGGTATGAGTCAACTGAAGTTAAGTGATATTTGTGATTGCGCGTGATTGTAAAAAGACAAAAAGGATTAGCCAGTTCATTAAATCCTATTTGTAAGATGCCGCTCAGATTTCCAAGTAGAAAACTTTATCTCCATTCATCTGCAAATCACTCCAGGCTCTAATACAATATCAGTACTAGAACTTATACTAAATCTCTTTACAACATTTATTTTCTTAAAAGCTGTTACTTTTATCTTAATCTTCAATCTCAAATGTATTCAACATAAAATGCATCATAACTGGTGGAATTATATAAATCCTCCGATTTATGAAAGCATTTTCTGTTTAAATAAAATACAAGTTCAATACTCTCACAAAATTGAAGAAAAAAGTCACTCTCCTCTTGATTTGTCATGCACAATCCAATAGGGATTTCTGTTTTTGTATCAAAGCAGTGCAGGTAGATCATATTAGATGGAATTGGGAGCACATTGCCCCCGCGGACTAGCGCTCATGTCCCCCTTTCTCTTCAAAAGGGGGGTAAAGTCAGATCATGATGACGGAAATGGGACACCACGGCCCCTAGCATTTTCATGATACATGCAGGGTGACATTTTACAGACAAATCTCACAACTGATTATGGAATGAATCAGTCCAGTTTATAACAGCTGTGACATGCTTTACTCTTCTTGTCTACTATGCCCCCCTTTTTTATCTGTCCTACTTTATCATTCATTTCTTCTTTTCTCAATTTTTCAATTTTGGTAATGCGACAAGTTATGTACAGGGAATTGCTCTATATTATACTAATCACTTGAATACAATTATAAACTACAAGATGAAAGAAAAAATACAATCTGGAATCAAGTAGTTAGAACGTAAAACATAAATTTGACTACGTGCAGTGTTTGCATTTCATGTTGATGAATATGTAGTTATCTTTTGATCACTGTGTGAATACGAATTAAACAGATAAACAACAAAGTTTATCTGCCAATGCCGAGTAAAATAAAAACATATTGGGTAACGATATAATCAATTCAATTTCTCTCACCCCTCCCCCCCCCCCCCCCCCCCATACTTCAAAGAAAGGGAAAGAAATGGAATAGCTTGCATAATGATGACTGCTGAAGGGAGGCTAAATATCATTTAATATGAAACTGCTCGGAATGATCACAAGAATAGTTGTTACGTGTGATTGTTTTGAACTCTGAACTGGCTCACTACGCTCATTTTTGCAGTGATAAATACTTGTATATATTTTAAATGCTCTACACCCCCCCCCCCTCCCCCCCCCCCCCCGCCCCCCCATCCAACAGGAATTTGAAAGGGACACCATAACAGTAGTAGTAAAGAATGTGTTTATGTTTTCTAGAATAATGAAACAAGGATGCAGACCTTGAAAGAACCAAGTGATTTCCTGTGCTGCTGAATTGTGACAAAAGTGGGCTTTTTATGAGAGGTGGTGTAAGAAAACAGGCCTGTTATTGGAGACCCAAGGGCTGTCTGTTCTAGTGCCCTGTTTTCTCAGCATAATTATACACTGTATAGTCTGGGGAGGCTATTTTAGGACCAGGGTTCATATAAAGTGAAATGTTAGTATTTCAGGCATACACTTGCCATTAAAGGGACTTAGTAACATTGTCCAAATCCTCAAAATAAAGTTTTAATTCTAGCGGTTCCCTTATACATTGCTGTATTCGTATTAACAATAAAATCACGGGACAGGTTTCTGTTTTTCAAATTTCCCTTTCGTTACAAAGATATGTATGATTGAAGTATTCAGATAAGAAAAACTCCGGGCGAGTTTTTCTTCCGTGTACAAAGTGAGTGCAGTGAGTTACTGAATATCACTTTGCATTTTCGCTCATTACTTGGCCATACAATGTCCATTTGACTTGAAATTTTCATGTCAACAAAGTTACTAGATCCCTTTAATCACCCAAATATCAAAATTATGGAACCCAACTAATAAAGGAACACAAAAACAGGTCACAAACAAGCACTCACGGTCATGCACTCCTAAATACGCGCATGAATACAAACACAATAAAACTGTATAAAACTTTGGTGCTTCTGAGCATGTGTCAGTAGGTTTTACTGAACTAGAATGGAGCCCAAGATTATCTTCCTAACAAAAGATCAAGCATACACAATTTCAAGCATGGCTGCAGATATCCCATCCTACTTAGTCTAAATGCATTTGTCACATTTGTTTCAATTTTGATATATGAACCACATTAGCAAACAAAGAAGTGATCCTCAAAAATGATGATTGTCTTGACAAACTGTGAATATTGTGCTTATAATGGTTCACATCTGGTAACAGCATCAGCCATACATTACAGCTACTTAATTCATTTGCAGGTCCACTGCCAACAACCCCCTAGCCACATTCCTAACATTGGTTTCCATCGCCAACTGAGCGATTCAACCCAACCCCAGACATTGACGTTGGTCAGAATTATGGTCCTTTAATTCCCATCCATACTCCCTGAAATGTTTGGCCAATTTGTATTTGTGAGTGGGCATCGCACACCAGTGAATAGACATAATTGGGAAGGCGGCGCACGAGTCCAACAACATTTGACTCGGTTACCAATCAGGATAATGAAATTTCCATCCATAAAAGTTGTGGTATAACAAAGATGGAGGGCAGGAGTTGAACTCCATCTGCACTGAAGCTTTTAACCCCTTGCCTACAAGGTATTTTATTACCCGTAGAGTTAATACATAGTACACCAGGTTCCCGTAGTGAGGGGCTTAAGTGACTATTCAGTTGTCCTCATGAAAAACAGACTGACCAACGTTTCATACCGAGCTTTATAAATGTTTACTAGTAACTCATTTTTACTAACATAAACCTACATGTATACTATGTATCACTATCATTTCTTCTGCAAAAATGCATGCATGCAGTATAGTTTGTTTTCTATTAGTAATTAATATTAATGATTTTTGCACATTTCATAAAGATAATATTAATGAGCATAGCAATCTCTAACCAAAAAACATATTGTCTGCATGATATTAGAATAACAGACACAGAATTTCAGTTCAGGACTACTGATTGTGCACCAAATCATGGAAAACATCCATTAGTGCACATTAGATCACATACACAGACATGAGTCCTTACTAATACTAAATAATTCAACTTCCCATTTTACGACATGTTTACCAACTTTTCAGAGTAAACATCTCCCTTTAAAAATATTATATTACTTGGTTGGCCTGTAGATTTTAATAAAAGTAAGGAAGCATAATTCAAGAAGAAAGACTATAAAAGTCAATAGCCAAGTATAGCAGGAATATGTTTCACTCTCAAAGTAAAGTGTATCAGGTTGCCATGGAGATGTAATCGATTCCTCCTCCTTGAACTTCTTGGTAAGAGGGCATCTTGGAGGAGGGTGGATATTAATGACTGCTTGCTAGATTAACTCACTTCTAAAAAAGGACCATATAAATTGCTCAACTTAATCACTAAATACACTTAATTTCACAACAAACAACAAGCTAGTTTTACAAAAAATAATATTAAAAAAAGATTGATCACTTGCAATTAATATTTTTCTAACTATTACAATTTATGTCAGATATGAAATATTGTAGAAAACACTTTAAAAGTAAAATAATCAATGGGAATGGCCTGTTGTTAGGTAAATCACAGAAAATCACTGCCATTTAGTACTGTATTTTTATTTCTCTACAAATTTGTAGTCATTTAAAACAGAATTCAAATACAAATTTCGGACTGTCCTGGCCTTCAACGCCCGCGCATGAATGGAGACATATTATATATCTTTCATCATAACTCCCTGTCACTTCGAGTGCCTGTACACCACTGCCGCTCACATCCCATAACAAGATTTTATTGCATTTCAAAGCACGGATGAGTTTGCTTCCTCGCACGAGCAATTAGGCACAGCCACCAAGACGGATTTGTGCTCCTTACGTTTTTGAGGCAAGTTTATGGTTGAGGAAATACTCTACAACATTTAAAGAGGAATTCCACCCCAGAAATGTGATATTTGCTATAAAATGAGGTGAATATGAAGAATCGGGATCGAAAATTTGAGCCAAAACGGATAAGCAATAAAAAAGTTATGACAGGACGAACTTTGCTCCGATTTTTAGTATCGTTCGCAATTGCTATCGATCGTGACGTCACTTGCGAGCTGCAGCCATTTTGACTTCTACATGGAAATTTAACAAAATTTAAATTTTCTTCATAACAAAGCAAATTTATGAGCTTACACATTCAAATGAGGTTGCCCCATCGATATTCTTTTATGAATTCGTGAAAAAAGGAGAGAAAAGTTAATTTTTAGCATCGAAAAATGAGAAATAAGTGTATTTTCATGTACTAAAGCCATGGCGAGGTGCTCGTGAATGAGGTTGCATATGGCGGCAATTTTGAAACGATCGCTCATTATTACATAATGTTCAAACAGGTATAACTCCCGTGTTTCTTGTCCGATTTTGATCAAATTTTCACCAATCATTCGTCTTGTTCTGCTTATTCAAAAAACGAATAGTTATATCAGGCCCGGACTACCCCTTTAATTTGGTAGGATTCTTGTTTTTTTCCTGGATGGCGTAAATAGGCATGTACTTCTTAACCAATTGCCTACGGAAACCTGGTATACCTAGTAATGACTTTATGGGAATTTTACAAGCTAGTAGGGAACAGGTTAATTCACACATAAGTCTGAATGACAGTGTGTGACATGTTCGATCCTCTGGAGGATAAATTCAAGAAGACTATTATCTGCCCACATGTATTGTGTAATCCTGTTACTGAGGGAGATGCAAGTCTGTAATACTTTATTGATACTCTAACATCAATAAATGAGATTATCTTGCTGTTCTCAAAGTGCGTCATCAGAGCATTAAAGGGATCTAGTAACTTTGTTGAGATGTGCAAAAACTGATGAATGGTTGATGCAATGTATACTGTTGTTATCTCATATGTCCTCAGGGTATTGTGTGAAAATTTCAGGTCAAATGGACAATGTATGGCCAAGTAATGAGCGAAAATGCAAAGTGATATTGGGTGATATTCACCAACTCACTGCATTCACTTTGTACAGGGATGAAAATCTCGCCCGGAGATTTCCTTATCTAAATACTTCAATCATACATATCTTTGTAATGAAAGGGAAATTTGAAAAACCGAAAGCTGTCCCATGATTTTATTGTTAATACGAATACAACAAGGTATAAAGGAACCGCTAGAATTACAATTTTATTTTGAGGATTTGGACAATGTTACTAAGTCCCTTTAAGAAAAGAGTGGCACATTTTCTGCTATTTTGCTGCTAAGAGAAATGTATAGGGTAAAGTTTTGGTGATGTAGAGAAATATAACCCTTGAAGATATAAATATACACAAATAATTAAAAAACACTCTTCCAAGTTCCTGTAAGAAAGGTATGAAAAGAACGATGAATGAATAACATCACTTAGCAACAAAAAGATCAGGTTTTGTTGAGAGATTTAAATACCATTCCATGATTCACCATCACACAGTATGTTGATTCTGAGGTGTCCAACACAAGGCATCTCAAATCCAAGGGCAATATTTTGTTCGAAATAGAGTGGTCCAGTTTATACAGAAGTTCAGTATTATTGGTCCTGTTTAGAAACAGAATTTCTGACCAAACTGTTTCTTCTCTTTGTCGCAACCTTCCATCCTCTGTCATAATAATCAGTTCTGGGTGTGAAATTATTTTTGTTAAAACAGGATGTGAACAAAAAGATGGATTGAAAACTACATTTTGCATCTCTATAAATTAGCTTTCACATTAGCTCATACATGTACCATATGCATTGACAAATAGCATTTACCCATTGTAAACACTTGAATCACATCACATAATTATCAGCTAGGACTAGCAGTATCACGTACAAACATGATGTATGCCATTTTCCTGTTATCCAACTATTACTCTGACTGACCCAAGGTTCTCCAATATACTAGTACTTTACCCTATCATTTTCCTCAAATTATATTATTCCCAATATATTGTGTACATGCTGCACCAGGTTCGTGTATGGAAACTATGGTTTTAAACCTATTTCCTTTTACATTTTGTAATCCCCACATAGTTAATGCAGGACTCATCAGGATCCTGTAGGCAATGTGTTAATACACAAGATACAAGCAGCATGAATTATACTACACATCCACCACCAGATGACTGATGGGACATGCAAACATTTCCTGTAGTCTGAACTGAAATCACATTCCCAATACATAATGTTTAAAGGGGTAGTACAGTTTTGGTTTAGAGGGCGCTTCAAGAAATAACAAATTTTAAAGGTAATTATGAACAATTAAGTGTAATATTTTGAAGAGCGCGTGATTTTAAAGATAAAGTAAACTTTATTTGACCGAAACGGGTTCAGAAACAGCTGAAATATCCAATTTGAATAAATGTGAGGGAAGTCATGTTGAGGGAAACTGGGACTATGGATTGCAGGTTGACATTATGACACCTGCATTTGAATATTTGAAAAAGAAGTTTGCCGATCCAGCTGGTATGTATGAAACACTCATATTGCATTTGTGTCAACTGACCTTGACAACTCAACAAAGCATTAAATTTCCTCTGTAAAATGTGCAAGCAGTTTTTTACTTTGTTAAATAGTGTTTGGGATTGCTTTGTAGTGAACTGTTGGTAGCCTTGACATTCATGTTATTTATAATACATATGAATATCAGGATTCATGTTGACTTTATATCCTCCTAGAAACAAGAATTCAAAGTCAATACACAGCCTTATAACATATTTAACCCATAACACAGGGCCTACCAAGCTCCCCAGGGCAATAAGGGGGGGGGGGGGGGGGGGGGGCATGGGAAGCAATTTAAATGAAAACCTTGACCTGATACAAAAGCATTTAGAAAAGAAAACCCTCTAAATGTACCGCTTCTCCCGATCTGTATGAAAATGCTCCACTCTAAAAAAAAAAATTGAAAATAAAAAAAGACCCTATGAAAGACTCAAAATTTATAATTTTCTTCTTTGATTTATAAGGGTAAACAAATAATGGGGTTACAAATATTTGAAAGAGCTACCTTATCATTTTGAGTATTTTCTAGGTTGACACAGTGGTTTCTGTTTGGTACAAACTTTCAAACACCATCATTCTAGCAGGGAAATGCCAGGGAGCTCCCATTTCCATGATTCTAGATCATCACAAGCACCTTCACTACAGTGCACATTTAGCATTTTATACAAGTTCCTCTTTGTACCTGATAGTAATTTGTATAAAGTGAGCCATCTCACCTGCTGCAATCTACAGCACCTACAGTGCCCTCCTGTTGTGATACAAGGTCAAAGGTCATGGCTCTACTAGTTCCCAAACAAAGCCTCCAGCTATAGACTACTCCAGATATGCATTAGTATAGGTACATTTACAGCAGAGCATAGAGAGGGTTGTGACTTTAAAGGTATATATTTCACTTTTTACCCCCCTTCCAAGAGGAGAAAATGGATTTGGATTTGGTTTAGGCCATTTATTGCTTTAGGGCCTCTGTTAATTGTGTTTTTTCGACTGAGCCAAATTTGACACATTTACATGTATGCACAAACATCCCCCTAAAACATTCAAGAAGATTTATTTAGGTATTCATGTCCATAGTTCTAGCCTTTAAAGGGACTTGTAACATTGTCCAAATCCTCAAAATCCAATTGGAAAACTAGCAGTTCTCTCATACCTTGTTTTGTTCGTATTAACAAAGAAAGCATGAGACAGGTTTCGGTTTTTCTAATTTCCAATTCGTTACAAAATTATGAACGATTGAAGTTTTCAGATAATAAAATATCCGTCGGATTTTCGAAACCGTGTACAAGGTGAGTGCTGTGAGTTAGTGAATATCACTTTGCATTTTGCTCATTACTCGGCCATTTAACATCCATTAGACTTGAAATTTTCACACAATACCCTGTGGACATAATAAATAACAACAATACATTATATCAACCAATCATCACTTTTTTCACATGTCAACAAAGTTATTAGATCCCTTTAAAACTTTTGAAAATCGGGTATCTTTATAGCTGCGATCGGGTGTGAAAACGGGGTTCTTTTAAGCGGCACATACCCGTCTTACATTATACATGAGTGCCCCCCTTAATATTTTGGGGGCCAGTCCTGCACCCGTTCAGTAATAGAAATTACCTGTAATCTTGACATATTTTCATCACATCAATCAAAATGTAGCAAACAATTTTGAACTTCAGAACCACTTTTACGCCAAATGTGCATGTGTGTATATACCTAGCCCATTTTCACCGGAGTATATATCTTGAGGTATATAGGTAAGACAAGTTAAATAAGATACAGTTTCCAAAACATAGTTTTGAGGCTAATGTTTTGTGAAAAGAATTAGGCCAATCAGACTTGATCCCATTTTTCTGACCTACATGTAGGATAAGGTGTTATAGGTAATGTTGACATTGTCTCCGGTTTCTGGATTTATTTCTGGTTATTCATAAATCCTCTAGCATAAAGTTAGGATATCTGAACCTGTATATAAGACATTACTTTTTTAGCCTAAAGAGAGTAAAGAAATAGAATATTAAGTGCTGTTGTACTGTTTTTTAATGTTTGCAAACAGTTTGGAAAGAAATGCCAGTAAGAGTAGATTAAAATTTAACATAAAGCATACTGGCAATCTGGCATGCCAGCAAACAGAGAAATTGGGTATTCATTTCTTGTATGTAGTTCAAATGTTGGCTGATTTACTGAGAGTGAGTTGTAGATTTGTTTTATTTATGTGTACAGTATATATCTGTGCGAAGATGGTTTTAAAATACATGCATATATATTGACTTCTTTGGATGCTCGAGAAAGAAACTCAGAATTATCCCATGAGAGTTTAGAAATTTGATCTAATAAACAGCAAAATTAGGACATGGATAACGACATATATACATTATATACACATAGAACATGTATATGATGAACCTAACAAGTATTATTTTACACAGCCTGGTTTCTTTCTTCAGATGCAATTCTGATCACGAGCATAACAAAATTACTTGATCGAGTATCAGATTATCAGAAATGAAAAAAATCTTATTTCAGGCAGATTGATTTATTGAATAGGGAAAATCAGTTTACTGTATCAATGTATTTGAGGAACTGATCCCAAGGGAACTGGTTAAGTGTGCATAATTTAAGTTTGAACCTGGCCACTTTCATGTAGAGAGTATAATGTTTTTTTCCTTCCTAATCCCAAAATTATTAACCCCTTGACTACGGGAACCGGGTGGATTGTGTACAAAGTCTATGGAGATTTCAGAATCTTGAAGGGAACAGGTTAAAACACCACAGTATCTTCAACAATTATGTGGCCTTAATAATAACAATTACATACAAATAAACAGAATACAATGCCTAGATTTATTTATGAGGTTATATGAAATAGTTAGACAAGACAATTACTTCAGACATTATGGTATCTGTCCAGATGAACAACTGGAGCTTTTCATTCGCTTGAGGGTAATTAAGAAATCAAATATTTGAACGCATCATGGATAAACTGACTCCCAAGACCATTCTGTAGTGTAGGACAGCTGAAACTATTGGAGTTGACCCGTAGACTTTGTTCATTATACTTTGATTATTGAATAGAGGGGAATCAATCTCAATTAGCCTGGGCCTAATTAATTTACTGCCTACCAAGCATCCAAGGCAAACCAAACACACAATATGAGTTTTGGCTTTTAAACTGACCTCAAGTTTAATAATGGATTGCTCTGGGGGAACCTTACCAGAACCCTATTCATATGCACATGAATAAAATGTAAATGTTGGGTTTTGGAAAACGCTCTGTTTGTTCAAGAATTGAGCTATGAAAGGGATGTTGCTAGATTTCTCGCTGTTTGAAATATTAGCTCACTCAGACATAAACTGAGAGTAAACCAGTGATACGTGCTCTGCTATAAAGGCACCATGAATAATTTGTCATAGAATGAAGAATACAATATTGTACAGTGCGCAAAAGAGTCAACTACGCTAATTACCGAGTCATACAAGCATGATTGATATCTTGTCAAACATATGGGGAATTGATGAGTTTGGTGAATAAATAACTTATAAATACTGTCTATTCCTAATGACATGTATGTACACTTTGTACTGAACATTTAACCCATTCATGACTGGTCCCAAACATGCTCGGGCTTGGGTCTATGGAGAAATGGGAATGCATGTTATAATAAAGTCCTGAATGGGTTAAACGTACTTGGTAATGTTGCCCTATGAGAAATTGCAAAACCTTTTATTTTGGATACATGCAAAAGTATGTTAAATTGCCAGGCATCACAAACGTTTGTAAGAAGTACATATTACACTCCAACAATGTTGTTCAAATCATCTAATCGTTTTCTTTGTTTCTATCTTTGATCATATTTCTGAATTTAAAAAAAAAAAAAATTTCTTACAATGTTACAAATTTACCAAGTACAAGGCTTTAAAAAGCAGTAATTGTAACCAATTTTTAACAAAGTCTAGAAAATTATAATCATTAGTATCCAAAAGTACACTCCGCTCCTAAGAAAACATTTAATAGCTGAATTTAGGTCAGATTATACAAATCTACAAATGTACAGCAATACAAAACTAGAACTTCAATATAAATACTTCAAAATCATAATTGACACAATGCATGCTTGAGAAAGGAAAATAATTTCAATTCAAAAGTAACATTGGATGATTGAGTTTTGACAGTATTCTTTATAACTGTCTTTGAATTGAAGAGTATGGCACTCACATGCAGGTGTTAGCCTTAAACAAGTTTACTAAAGACTTCAGCATGAAAGACGATCATAATAACAGCTTCAAAAAGAAGATATTAAATGCAGGTCCAGCCTCATTCTCAAGTCTAAATCCTTTGGGCCACAAATCCTAAGCTTCTATTTGTTGCCACACACCTGAACAAGCAGCACTCTTGAGCTTGCCAGTTGAACAGTTCAGTGCTGAAGCAACTTTTAACCCATTCGGGACTGGTCCCAAAAATACTCGGGCTGGGGTCTACAGAGAATCCATGTTATACCAAATTCAGGGCAGAACACTGGCAACTACTGTAGCCCTTGTCACATATCACCAGACAGCATTAGCAGACACCAGACAGAGAGCAAAATGTTAAATTCCTTTGTTTGTTGTTTGCGTTTCTTGTCCGTTTCTTGTTCGGCGAATGCTTTCCCTGTCAGGCGATGTCCGTTGTTTTATCCGGCAGAAAGTTTTGTGCATGCAGCAATGGAGACAACTTTTACCAACTGATAATTTGATTTTGCAAATTGTCTATCTGTCGGGCATCCGTTCACGATATGTGACAATACCACGTACAACGTAAATATGGTGAAGAAATAACAGCATATTTTCCTGACTTTAGGACTGGAAGTGTCTACTCTATAAATGGAGGGAATAAACAAAAAACACTCTTCAGCTAGCCTGTTCAGTTATGATGAGGAGCTTTTGTTTGTTACCCCTTTCAGGATCAAACACTGGCAGCTACTGTACAACGTAAAGGAATATCAACATAATTTCCTGGCTTTAGAACTGAAAAGGTTTATAATATCAGATGGAATAAAAGGGTTAGAGGGAAATACATCATTTTTTATTAAACAGTGTTTAGTTTTGTACCTGTAGGTACCTAGATTGATCACATCAATTCAAATCAATTTCTAATGATTTCAGTATTTATAACGTTGCTTGAACTCTTTAAAACTGTTTGTACGATTTAAGGAAAGAAAAGGTGCAATTCAACATAGCCAAACTGCTAAGTTGAAAATCGTTGTGAGAATTGTGGCACATAATTTCAAAAGAAGTGCAATGACTGAACATCGTCATCATGCAATAATGCCAGCAAACTCTAATGCCCATTCCTGTGGTTCACAAATTACATTTAAAGCTCTACACAAATTTTTCTACTGAATTTCAAACTCGATTTCTTATGTCGCACATTGGATCGCTCAAAATATGAAATATATTATGAATTTACATAATTTGACAAGGCGAGTGTTTGTGTTGTATTGCCTAAGTAATATATGCATGATTGCCCTAATTGTAAATATGAGGTAAAAGTCTGATACATAAACAATGATGATGTGATTATGCTGTTTATCTGGGGCCACAAGACTATTTATGACAGAAACAGTACACTGCACTTCACGCTCATTTCAAAAACAATTCATCCCATGAAATTTAGAAACAGACTATTTTGACTTTCAGATTGCTTTAGTTATTACGATGTCTGGCACCAGTGTGAAAAGGAAGCTGAAAATGAATGAAAGTGTTGAAATGAGTAGGCATATTTTGTTACATTATATGAATACCAAACTACAAAATGTTTCATTTATATGCATGCATACATGTATTTCCTTTCACAAAATAGAGCAACTGGAATTAGAGCATAAATGTTGCAGCATACATACAGCATGTTTTATTTATATGCAAGGTTTCTAGTCTACTGTTTATGCCCCAAATAGATGAAGAAAATTCACATTCTGAATTAACAATCACAGGGGCCAACACATGTGCATGAAATATAAATGTTTCAAATTGAACTCTTAACAATAGTATCACAGGTAAATTTCTGATACTTGGAATTTGATAGAAACACAAAGGATTGGGAATGTATGTGTATTTATACACAGTACATGTATGTAATTTCAGAATCTCTGGCAAACCACACATATTTTGACTGTAACATTTGTTTCCTGACATGCTCGTGATGTGTCAAATTCACAGGCCACAGTCATGTGTCACCCTGGTAATTTACACAACCATGGTGGTAAATATGCAACATTCCTTCATTTGTCCTGGTTGGCAGAAGGTTGCCACAGAAAAGAATTAAAAACTTAAACAAATACAGCGGCATACATGTAGCCATGCAGGGTTAACCCAGCTGTGCTGGTGGGGCAGTCAATGACCTGATAAAATTTCCTTACAAAATATATCTTTATTTTGTTCTGTTTCGTGATCATGAAAGTAAATAATTCAAACAATGATGACAATTTATTTATAGAATGCCATGTATCTAGGCGCCCTATTCAGAGGGACATTAATAGTAATTATCCTTGGTAATCAGGTATAGTTCAAACCTGCACAATTACCCTGCGCACCATCTAAACTCCCTGGGGAGCATACTACCCAAAGTAATGATCACATTTATACCGTGGTAGTCTGATTTGTATTTTTTTGAAAGCGCTGGAAAGAGTCTCGTTTGAATCTATTAAAAATAATTGTAACAGTTAATGTATGATTCTGATTACATCAGACATAATTTTCATCCTGGACAAGGTGAACATGGGGCTAATGGATGAGTTGGTTCAAAGCATGCATGGAATTCAGTGTTCAGCCTCCCTGAGAAAGGATGCACAGAACATCTGGCTCAGGGATGACATCTGATGATTTACAGGATGGATGGGGGCAGGAGGGACCAGAATGCAAGGGGAGGAGTGGATGAGACACAAGAATGTCTTTGAGAATTAAATGATTTAGGGGCACTGTCCACACAAAGAGAAGATCTTGAGAGTATGTCACATGTACATACTGTACATGTAGGTATATTGCTGGCAGGAACATGATTAGAACTTTTATAGTCATCAGATGTATTGCTGTTTCAACAGCTTCATATCTTTTGAAGATTAACCCATTTCCTACTACTTGCCCTATTGCCCGGGGCAATTACAAAAATGATGTCGGGCAAGTAAAATTTCTTAAATGGTCTACATGTAGTTTGGTTGCCCAATAAGTAACTTACATTCTTCTCAATCTTGTGATTCGGAGTAGTATGGTTAAAGGGATAGTTGAATTTTGGTATAGAGGGCGCTACACAAAATAATTTGTTTGTGAGATAATGAAAAACTGAGTGTCAAATTCGAAAGAGATTATACAATTTTAATGACAGAATAAACTTTATTTGATCAAAATCGGTTTAGAAATGGCTGAAATATCCATAAACATAACCATTTGTAATAATTGTGGGGCCCCACAATAATTTGATAATTTTGAACCAGCCGTTAACATTTTTTTTAATGCTTCCTCTTTTCAAAAATTTACAAAAGAGGTTTTTAAATAGTTGTTGATTATCTCTCATTCTAATCACTATTTCAAAAGAACATCACATGCACAATATTTTATTTTAAATGGTTGAAAGCGATGAGTGTTTAGAACGCGCCCTCTCAAGTTTTAACGGCTCTTTTTGAATGATAACAGGCTATTTACTTAGTCATTTGTAATTTTGTATTCCTTTTGATCATGGTTAGGGTTAGGGTTAGGCTTACCAGAACTCAACTATCCCTTTTTTTTAAAGGAGATAGGTATAGGAGGTTGCATCATCACTGGTTTAGTATTCATGGCTTTCGACCACCCATAAGAAATAGGCCTAATATTCTGGGCTTGCCTAAATGTGAGGTGTAAATCACAAAATATGGACAACCATATATATGTGTACATATAAACAATTCTGGTCATCCAAGTAATAAGCTCTAGCCACTCAATTGACTGAAATAACTTGTTTCATTAACCTGTTCAGGCCTGGTCATGAAAATACTAGGGCAGGGTCTAGGAAAAATAATGTTATATCAAGTAGCCTTCAATTGGTTAATAAGACTTTTGAGTTATTGCACTCAATATATATCCATGATACTTAGATGATTAATTCCTTGGTCCAGTTTATACTACTGACCAGGTTGGTACTATCATCATAAACAATCTTCAGCTATTTACTGGGACTGGTATTGTTATCTTCATAAGGAATGAAGTTCATAAACATAACTTGTTTGGGATGGTCAATGTCCTAAGAACCTGTCCATTCCATCCCCATTATAGACTCTTGTTTTGACTCAAACAATTTTAGATTAAACTAAATCCCCCCCCTTTTTTTGTGTTTGGCTTGAATGCATCCCATGGATCCTGTTTCTTTTCTCTTTCATACCCTATAGCCACATCAGATATTAACCTGCTCCCTGCAGGATTGTAATCCCCAATAGAGTATTTTTCTCTATAATATACAATAACCCTCTTGTTTCTCTATATTTGTATTTCAGCATTCTAACTTTAGCTTAAACGGTTATTGAAGAAGATATCTTTTTACATGAAATGTGATATCTTAGAAATAAATGTTTGAGAACAACAACTGTTAAATAACTTGAAATAGTATAAGACATATAAAACAAAGAAAATTGCAAACAACAGCGAGACAAACATATTTAAAAGAAGAGAAAACATATTATCACAACATTCTTCAATTCAGACATTTGACCTAGGTCATGTAATAACTACAAAATTCTTCTTATCTCTAGGGTAATAAAACGAACAATACTTTAATGAATTGTGAAATTGATGTCACACAGGTTACCTAGTTGGTCCTGAAATAAATACCTCAATATCTGCACAGAAGGGAGGAAATATTAAATAACTTTGTTATGACTCACGGGAGAAATGAAAAATATTGCACTGTATTTTGAGATATTTCTATTTTGCCGCACATATCGGAAGCTCCAAAAGAGCAATAGAATCTTTTATTGGCAATTCATTTCAATCCAAACTTGATACCTGCAGATATATGCAGCGAAGCACAGACAATAAATGACCTATCCAGCATTTATTGGAAAGTACATGAATTCTACTTAAGAGAATCAAGGCGGATATAAAGCGTAAAGGTTCCCGCCTGACTAGTCAATATTACCACGGTCTAAAAATGACAGCAAAATATGCCGATAGTCTCTCTTCACAGATGCGAGTCCTCTTTCCTCTGGTTTGTTTGATGCACAAACCTATCTATTTCAACTTGAGCTCTGAATGTTTGTTTTAGTACATTTCCTTGATGTGTTGAGTTTCAGAACCATTGCTACAAGATGCAAATTCATATGAAGTTCAGTGTAATATTTCATACACATGAGCTGTAGAATCTCATTCATATTTCTTATAACATTTTTTTTTTTGCAGCAAATTATACAAATGCTTTGGGGAATACAACCGTTGTGAATATCCGTTACCAGTATGTGTGGATTTTATACAGATCATGACTGAAGACAGATGTTTAATGTTATTATACTCCATACAACATGAATACATACTTGATAACTTTCCTGGTTTCACATAAGATTCATCTTTTTTCTTTCTAAATTTCAATGTGAGAGCTTAGAAAAATATGTTTCAGAACAATGTAAGAGCAATGTTTCACCAGTTTGGTTGATATCAAATAGCATGCATTCCATTTGTGTAATGCATGTCTTTAACTTTTGTTCTGGATATTAGCACAAATAATTGTTCCATTATGTGAGTACCTCAGCACCAATGAACTTCATCTGGCTTTCATTCTTATGAATTCTTTCTATTCTAAAGCAGGTATCATTTTTTCCCACAGTTCTACAACAAGAACGAAAAAACTATATCATAATGTGTGTTTTTAACAAAAATTTAACCATAACTTTTCAATCATTTGTTGCATTCTGTCAGCTTCAATGAACTTCATCTGTTTTCATAATTTGTTTGGATTCTTTCTCTAATGCAAAACAATCCTATAAAGTCCCAAGTACCTTCTCTAATGCCCCCACCCCCACCGCTGTGTTGTAGCTACATGTACATGAGGGGGAGGGATGGGGTGAGGGCCCCCAATAATTTGATAAAAACAATACAAAAACATAAGGCGATAATCTGTGAAAAAATTCATACATATAGGAGTGCCCCTGGAATAATTTGCGTGCCCCCCAATAGTCCTACCACGCTATGCCACTGCCCATCTGAGAAATAAAGGAGAATAAAACAGATGCCAAAGGGAACCTTTTAATGAAAATTTCATGGCATAGTCATACCTCTATGTGTATGGGAGCAGCCTTGAAAGACAGGCACACATAATAAGGCCAAGGTGGACATTTGTCTGAGCAATACATGTACATCTTCCTTCACATCACTCATCTTTCTCCAATTTATGCCCAATTTCAGCTGCTTTGGATTAGGCCCCAATCTGTTGGGTAAGCAGCTGGAAACAGTAATGTATACATATGTGTACACATCATTTTGCATTCAGCTAGAAAGTTATGTGGAATACTGTGTACACTCTGCTGTAACACATGTAAAATGTATTTATTTTGTTTTTCTTGCATGATATATTCCAAATTTCATGGTTGAGTTGTACATTGTCCACTAAGCTGGGAATTCTGAGAAAGTGAAGTTTGTGGCAAACTTTATAGCATGCACAACGCCATTGCAATGTTGTAATTAGCCCTCTATTTAAAAGTGATATAAACATATATTTCAGTTGCAACATAAAGAAATTTGCAGTGAAAAAACATAATACTTGTGACTAAAGCCCATATTTGGTGTATACAAGATAGATCATAATTATGCTGATATGCTAGGAGTCATGTGGTAATAGTTTTGGTTGACAAAACTTATGACTAGATGTTGATTTCTGGCAACAGTGCAGCAATTGTTGGTAGTGAACTTGCATCTACATCTTGATATCCATAGCGGTGCAGACATCTGTGACCCATCCATCACTTCATCTGGGGGCCCCTTTTCCCCTTTGGCTTCAGACAAATAGAGCAGTTTGGTTGTCTTCGCCACAGACAGGGTCTCTGGGCTGGGATTAACCCCTGACCCTAACATATAAATCCCAAGCTAATCCCCTGATGAAACCTACCTGACCCACATCTGAAAAACATTGCCTAACTTCTATTTGAGGAATATCCGCTTTACTGTACAGAACTACCCCTACGAGCCTGTATTATGAGTGAACCAAAGTACCCTACATGTTATTCAAAGTACAAGTACATGTAAGAGCGGAGAACAAATCTGTCAAAATGGCCATGAACATTAACAAGATTGGTCCCAAACCAATGAGAACTATGGAGCATGCAGGTTATACAATAATGAAAGCATCTTCAATGGGTTAATAAATCACTGGCTTATTGTTCATCATTGTGTTATTTGTATTCTTAATTTCATATCACAAATGTTTCTATTTTTAAGATGCAGACTTGTATTAAGTTAATCATGATGCTTTCAACAACTATGTTCAATACTTCTCTGTAGTGTAATTGTCAAATACACAGGAACATATAGATAAATAAACGTAAATAAACAATGATTTTGTTCATGTACCATACTCTGCTGAATTGAAACCAACCTTCATGTTACCATGTCTTTAAGGAAGACCAAAGCCATTTTAGTCTAAGAATTTGGTTTGGGATAGTCAGGAGATGATCTGGATTTACATGAGAAGACTGGGGCATTCTTTAGCGGTGGAGTCTTGTGGATATATTCCAGATCCTCCTTCAAGTCCCTTTTGATCCTTGGGATATATTCCAGATCCACCCCAGTCTCTTTGATCCTGTGAGGAATCCGGCAGAGTCCTTCCAAAGACCAAACAACTGAGATGTCTGTTGAAACATATCTCGGAGCTCTGCCAAATTTAAACCTATTGCCTACAGGAAGCTTGCATACTTTTTTATCAATGTAAAAAAAAAACTATAGGGTGTATAAACTATTTTAAGTAAAGCGCTATGATACTCACATTAAAGGGGTACATGTAGTTTAGTTTTGGTAAGACTGAACTTTAGTAGCCAAAACCTGCACAGTAACATTATAAACTGATAGTTGTAACTCCACCATGCCCGAAAGGTATACAAAATTACAAACGACTAAGTAAAAAGCCCGTTATCATTCAAAAAGAGCCATTAAAACACAAGAGGGCGTTTTTTTAAAAGGCATTGTTTCAACCATTTTCCATACAAAATTATGCATAATGTGATGTTTTATTGATATAATGATTAGATAGAGACATCAACAACTATTTCAAAAATGCTTTTGAAAATTTTTGAAAAAGTGCAAGCATTTTTTTATTTTTTTCTAAAAATCATCTAATTATTTGGGCCCCAAATAATTATAAGATCAGATATATTTATTGATATTTCAGCCGTTTCTGGGTCGATTTTGACCAAATAAAGTTTATTCTGCCATTAAAATTGCATGTTCTCTCAAATTCGACACTCAGTTTTTCATTACCTCACAAAAAAATTGTGATGTGCAGCGCCCTCTCTACCAAAACTAAACTACCCCTTTAAATCAAATCATTGTAATTACCATTATGTGCCATGTTAGCCCCTCTGAAGATCCTAGATGTATACAGAAGTAATCTAGACAAGAACATGTTCTGAATATTCATATATTTAGGTCAAAATGTGTTTTTCAAAACATTACATCATGTTTAACTACTGATCATCAAAATAATGAGGTGGACATTTTCCTTCAAATGTCAACTACACAAAATGTGCCTCATAGCCTGATATAATTTCAATTTATATTCACAATTTGTACAGTATGATGCAGTTGGGACCCCAGCATGAAAGATGCCATCCAGTCATACATGGTGTGAAAGAACCAAAGTTTGCCTGCTAAAAAGAGAAATGAATCCGAACATGTTGACATAACTAGGACATGAAACAGTAATTTCAAGGCTTATAAAGTAACATAGAATATTCTTTAGAGACGGAAGGTGATCGGATGAATACTGATGAATACTGTACAACAAATGAGAAAGCATGCTGGAGGCGGAACATTGCAACGACAAATAATAACGAAAATACAGCAACCACACAAGGGAGAAAGTTGAGAAACTCCTGTATTAAGTATACATCTAGAGATAAAAGTACCTGCTTAAACCCCTTTTTAATTGAGGAATATAGTCGCGGTAACGTCCAGACGTTGTCAGGATGACATTCTACCGCGTTTGTATTAAAAAGGTCCGATCAGGGTAACATCCTGACAACAGCGCGGTAGGATTCGACCTAGTCGGGCTAGGGTAATAGCGCGGTAACGTCCAGACGTTGTCAGGATGTTAAGCTGATAAACATTGTATTAAAAAGCGCGCAGAATGTTACCCGGGTAGAGGACGTCATGGCCGTAAAAAATGTAAACAATTTCCCGCTAACGTATACCAGCGCGCTCCGATTAGCACATGTCACGCCAGCTGGTCGCATGATGAGAGAGGTGCGGTTGCTATAGTAACCTACCCGTGTAACTCAGAGAAACACTTTTGATTAAAACGCTGCACAACCTATCGCGGCGTATTTTACGACCCTTTTACGACCCGACCTCCACGAAATCCTACTCGGGTAAAAGCGAGGTAGAAAACAAGTTCTCCAATTAAAAAGGGGTTTTAGTTTGTTGATTCTAACCTCTTTTTTTCTCCTAAAAGGCGTGAGGTCACGTCCATGAATTCATTAAAGCTAAGAACTAAGGCTGCTTGGGAAAAAAAAGGTTGAGTCACCTTTACCATGATTAAGAAGGACATGCAAACAAAAAACACAATTTCTAAGGGACAAATATGAAACACGAGAACTTCACATCTAACAAAGAAAGGACCAAAGAGGGACTAATGATTATCTGTTGTCCGATATTTTAAAGAAAAATACACTGTCACCAATTATTTTCTCAAGGATCACACATTCTGAATGCGTCCCTTCAAGCTCTGGGACGTGAATGCCATATCTTAATCACTTCTTGCTAACCTCCAGCACTTGGTTTCTCCAAAGACATCTAGGAGCACATGGACCCATCCACTGACAGGCCACAGCCAACAATTATCACAAACCTCTCACCAATATTTCATTTTCATCTCATCATATCCCACACCCCTGTGGCCTAGGGCATAGATAGGGTTTTTGCCTGTGCAGTCCCACTGGGTGTTCTGTTTATACAGCTGTACATTGCCCATAAATCAATTATCACATTAGATTAGTAATCTATGCAAGGAATTGTCTACTAGTGCTCACAAGGCTCTCTGGTGGTGCATCCTTAGGATTATGCACACTTGGGAAATGAATGTGATGAGCAACAAGGAGTCTTGAAATTAAAAGCATTATACATCTATTATAGCTTGAATAAAGAAAATGTATGATTGCCATTAATAACATGATCCAGTCACGGTCATTAATAACAACTATGAAAGATTACCATCAATTTGCTCACATCAAATTATCACCGTAACAAAGTTTTCAGACAAGTAAAGCAATGAAGAAGTAATATGATCATCATATAAACATCATCATTATAATCATCATAATGATGGGAAGGCTGACATACAACATCATTCTGTTTCAATGTACTAGAACTAACTGAACTGAAATAACGATCCAGCATCATGCAAGGATAGCTTTATGACTGTGAAACTAGCCGTTAAATGTGGAAAACACATCAAAATGCAGATTGATTCTGATTGGAAACCATCAGACCAGTACTCAACCGGCATAAGGAACTCGGCATAATTTGACAAATTGTCAGACAGGGCAACTTAGATTAATTAACAAAGAAGGAATTAGAAAGATGGCATCCACAGATGGGACTGGGCTCCATAAATCGCAGCTTTAAGTTCAAAAATTTGTAAATACAAATATTTAAGAGTTTGACTCTTCATACTGGCTGAATTAATGAACCTAAATATATTCCATCATTTTTTTTTTCATTGAAAAATTCATATTTACATGTTTTACCATCCGAGAATCAAAGAAAACCTGACATATTTTTCTTTCCAAAGAAACATTTTATACAAGACATAAACATTTTAAAGGTGAAAATTGGCGCTGACAACTTTGGAAAAGCTGTTTTTTCCTTCATTTATTATCATCATTGGAGGAGTCATCAAGCTCAGTAGACACCTGCCACACCCATTTACAGTGATGACATGTATTTCATGCCGGGCAGATATATTTTCGCTTGTAACATGATAAAAGAGTCAACCTAAAGAACCCTCCACAGCGGGAAATCAGATCTGTACGTGGGATTATCCCATTATCCGCGCTATCTAGTACTGCTATTAGTGATATACTATCACTGACTATCCCATTACCATGTCCCCTAATCTCCCCAGATTAGTCCAAATGTGTTAATATCCTTACATGTCAGCAACTAAATATTGTTTTGTTGAACATTCCAGAGTTGACTATCAGTCATGTGCCATCAATAAGTAACTTTTTGTCTGCATATTTTGTCTTTAAAATTCAAAATAAAATGTCAAGTTAGAAGTTTATGCGTATATGTCTCATTAAACATACAGTAATAGTACTGCTGATTTAGTATCCTTGCTTTGAGAGGTTCGAAAGTAGGCAAGACAAGACACGAAAAGGATTTATGGTGTTACCTTTGCCCTACCAACCAACCACCCACTAAAGTATGAAATATCATTGACTTCACCACCAGTAGTGAAGGGAGCTTGAAATGTCATGCACTTATTTCAATTCACAAGGGCTAGTCTGCACATTAAATGGAATCTGATCCATGAACATCCCTCTTTATTTATCTGATGCCTGCTTGATGCAGAATGTTATGATAAACAAGGCAAAGTATAGTTCTTCAAAGAAAGCCATTCTTGTCACCCTGTTAGTGTAACATTCACCCAGCTTTCTTTTTAGACCCCTCAAAAAATCTGTTTCTAATTGTTATTATTATTGTAAATGAAAGCTTCTCTATAGGAAAACATATTGTGCCGATACAAACAACTCTGAACTACACAAAATTGGCTTTATTTGAATAAAATACAATTCAAGCATATATATGTCACAACATGATAAGTAATATTATAATGACTTCTCATAATAAAATGACATGACGAAACTGAAATACTGGATCATTATCCCATGTATACTATCTTTAAATAAAGGGTTCCAAATATTCCATTTATCTCCTGTATGCGGTATTTTTCCTTCAAATGAACACTAAGCTGCCTGCAATTAGCTAATTATTCCCTTCCGAGACTGTTCAGTGCCCGTTTTAGAATGATTACAGCTCCAGATCTACAAATAAATAAGGATGATAATGTCTATAAATTTGCACCACAGCTAAACATTTTGTACTCATAACCTGATGGCAGAAAAATATGTACGGTACTGGTTGTAATCAAGCTGCTATCAATTAGTGATTTATGAGCAGGCAAATGAGCAGGCTCACACTCTAATTTTGATTAATTGTAAATAAAAGTGTGATTAATAGCAACTGACATATACATGTATGCTGTGCTGGAAATTGTTTTGGTGTAGTTATTAAGTATAATAAACAAGTGAAAACAAAACAGATTGTAAGAAAATGTTTTTTAGTTGATGCAAAAATAAAAAATATTATATGACCAGAATGAAAAAAACAAAATTGTTTTGCAAGTTAGTATGTAAAGATTTCTTTTGCAAAATTGAGTTTTGTCAGAGAAAGCAATTTGACTGATTGCTTAGAATCAAAATGTCATTGATTGATTGATTACTTTCTTAAACCTAAACAACTAATGAGGTCAATTCTGTAACTAATTTCAATGAGTGATCAGGCAATTGCAAAGTAGCTGATTATATTTATGTTTTTGTGTGTTTTGTGTGTTTATGTTTTCATTTTTAACTTTAGTATACATTTGGCAATCATTTGAATAAACCATTGACGTTTAGCCTCTAAAGCATTACAAAGTACAAACTTAGTAATGACATATACACTTGACTCTATTAACCCATTGCCTACAGGAACCGTGAGGGCCTTGTTAGGCTGTATTAACTCTGTGGGAGTTAAAAATTCTAGTAAGGGACAGGTTTAAATTACAGTAATATGCAAACACTTCTCTTGAACAAAGCATGCCAACATTTGTAATATCCCTGTCTTTCATTTCTTTTCAAATGTTACTGTACATGTGACTTCTGCACCTTCCCCTTACTGCATTTGAATGACAGCCACAACAGCAAACCAGAAAATTAAACCATCTTTCAAAAGAGAGACCAAGTCTGACTGTGCTGGCAGAAAGCAGCAAGGATTAATGAGTGATAGCAGGGGGGCTAAACGTGTCATATCAGAGGGAATGTGTATGTTGACTATGTTGATATCAGAAAGTAATATGAGTCACCCATGCACCATTCTGGTCTACTGCTGTATGTCTCAGCAGTTGCCTCAACACCTGCCCAATATGGCAAGCGTGAATGCTCGCATTTTGCACTCGCACTGTAATTCCTTGGAAAGGTGAAGACCGAAGTCATTGTTCCGGTTCAGCCTCATGAGTGAAGGAGTTTTCTTCTTTTTTTTGAAAAAAAAAAATCAATAGCAATTTGATTTGACAATGTACTCTGAAGATTTGTGTCATATAGTCATCATCCATCACAGTCTGACATCATCATAAAAATGGGGGTTTACTGGTTTGGGGAATTACATCAGAATGAGCATTGCAAACTATTATCTGTGCTAACTTTTGGGAAGACAATCTTGTTCTGCCTATTTCGCCTATTTAGGTCCAATATTTTCCCCACTTTAACCCAATTGTTGATATGCTAGCAAACTTCTTAATCTCTATCACCAATCCACTGTACAACCTCTCCTCCCACCCCACCCCACCCCCTCAGCAAAATCAATTACTACCTATTCCTCTATTCCAATCACACATGTATACATACCAATATGCATCTTTAGTTTACACACAGAATTAAGTACAGAAACACTGGGAGACATGCAGACATACATGAAATCATGAACACACGCACATACAGACACACAACACACACACACACACACGTCAATCCTCGCTCCCTTCCTTTCGTTCTCTCACCCTATCAGTCCTATAACATTTAAAACTGGTATAATTATGGGATTATCCCTCCAGACAAGACACAGACTTTGCGAGTTTTCCACAAACATCCTGTTTACTACAAGTCTCTCATATTGAGATGAAGAGGAAAAGTCCTTCTATCCACAATGGAAGCAAATTACTACTGCTCACATGAAGAAAAACAGATTACTGTTCAGGATTAGTGCATTTCTGAATGTGAAGTCTGTTTGTGTTGGCATCCTCCCTCCTTTCTACTGAAAGGTAAGCTTTATAGATTGCTTTCTTCATTCACCTTACTCCAGGTGAACATAATTACAGATTAATAGTGCAGATTTACGGCCATTGTCCACCCAAGATTGGCAATTTTCTGCCAAAGCAAACAGGGCCTTTCAAACCAATCAGACTTGTCTGCTATTGGAGAGAGAGAGAAAAAAAACTGTAACAGTGTAACCTCTTCGTACCTCTCAGCTATTGTGGTACAACAATACCAAGTGGTCACATGACTTGCCGCAAATGAGATTAAAGGGAATATCTACCCCAGGGCATGACAAGTCGTTTGTAGATTTGGAGGAAGACTGTGAAAATGAGCGGAAATTGCTCAACGAGTTATTATGTCAAGCTTCCCTTTTTCCAATAGGAAATGTTGTAAGGTTAGCACATAGGTAGCATTCTCTTCTGCTGAAAAGAACAACATATTTAAGATATCCATACCTGTAGATAAACAATATGAAATTATCACCTTTAATGATGTGAATACATTATAGAGTATTCACATGCAACCAGTACATTGGGAATGTACAGAAAATGCTGCAACAAAGACTTTGAGTTGGATTGGTAAACAGAATGCTCTGCCATACTCCATTATTATCATAATGAAAATGCTCCATACAAACAAAATCTAAATTCATTTTTGTATGAATACCTTGTTAAATTGTCCTATTTTAAAATCACACCAACAAGTTTTACAGTAAACAATCCCTCCTTTGTAGAATACAGAAAAATGAAGCTAAACGTAATTTTTCTGACAACTATTTGAATCGGAGACATCCAACCATGGTTAATGGAAACCGCAAATATTTTTCTTTAACTGGAGTTAATAAAAGAAACCCACCATTAACAAAACAGGGTTTTTTTCTATACAATACAACCAAATTATCATGCTGATTTTAAAATAAACTCTCCAATTATTGAGTCATTGAAGGCCATTTCCTAGACCTTAGCATGATTCAATGAGAATATGAATAAAAGACCTACTTCTAGTTATTTGGACATACAATTCAGGCCTTTATTAAAGTTTTAAAAAGTAGGATATGAGTTTACATCGTAGCATCAGAAAGACCATCATGTGTGAACAACTAATCACATTAAAAATCTGATATATTTGTTTTCACATGAAATCTCAAATTGATAAACTGCAATGGCCGTTTATACTCAAGTACAACCAAATACAATTGTATAACTTATTGATCAAAAGTTTGTCATTTATGGTTCTCAATTACACAAGATGCAGGGGAAAGCGTCTAATATGGGTGATTATGTCTGAAATGGCATGCCTGGGGCAAATGGATTTTCAAAATATATGTTTCCTCAATGGTAATAATGTAAATGAAATGGGTATTACGTTCTTTAAATGAATACAAATTATTTCTAATGAATTGGTGAGGAAACAAAATGGTTTAGGTGGAAAGGCCCTGATGCCTAGAGCTATTTGTATTCACTCAAGAATGTAATGTACAGCAGTAACACACATATCATATGACGTAGGATACCCCCCCCCCCCCCCCCCCCCCCCATTTTCTCTTAAAGGGATCTACTAACTTTGTTGATGTGTTCAAAAATTGACAGTGGGTTGATAAAATGGGTATTTCTGTGATCTGATAATAGTGATGTGTGAACATTTCATGGCTAATTAATGTCACATTAGCGAGTGAAAATGCAAAGTTATATAAATTGCTAACTTATTGCACTTAGTTTGTACACAGTCAGAAATCTTCCATGAAGACTTTCAAATCCGAACACTTCAATCATAAATATCTTCATAAGGAAGGAGAAATTCTGAAGAAAAAAACACTGTTCCATGCTTATATTGGTAATATGAATACAACAAGGTATGTGAGAACCACAAGCGTTCTAGGTAAGTTTGGAGGATTCTGGCAATGTTAATACTTCTGCTGATCCTCCTCAAAGTTTTCTACCAATCCTCTGTGAGTGCCTATAGCATATATACATTATTTCCCACCAGTAAACATGGGGTCATTGTGCCATGTTTGCTGACCCCCTTCCCCTAATTCCCTCATGTTCTTTGCAACCTTGGTACCAGGGTTAATCCCCATGTGCAATGACTAATACAGCTCATGAAAATAGCCCCCAATTGATGTAATTCATGGAAAAGCACTAAAAAGTGCAATACTATACTACATCAACCTTTCATCTGAAATTTGCCACATAAAGTAATCCAAGGATAGTGTGTTTTTGTAGAATAATGCACATATAATGTGCAAAATATTATGATGTCTACACTTCAATTGTACCTTGTCTAAGATATGTTTTTTTCTTCGAAAAAATTGTACATTCATGTTGAAAAGGTGTTTTTGGAAATTTAAACATGTAAAGATCTCATTTAAAATAATTCATGTTCTCATCAATCAGTACATCTAATAATCATTAAATAGACTTAATATTTATCATGGGAATTTTTCTTAGAAGATATCTGTTTTAGAAATAATTTACACGAGAATAAAATAATTTTAAATTATGTTCCATGATTCATGAAGAACCCGCTAAGAGTACTTCATTATTCAGTTCCTTGTAAGGGTTATATCTGTATTGAGATAATTGGGGCTGATGGAAGTGGTAGGAGGAAGCACAAATGTGTCAATGCTGCAAGGTAATCAGGCTTTCTAATGTAATGATTCTAATCACATTATTGAGGAAAATGCCCAAAGGTGTCGAGTGGGTATCAAGAAAAAGTCGAATATCTCGGTTTAAAAATCATGTTACAGTGTGCAGAGTACTTCTTTGGAAGAGTTATTAATAATAATCATGTTCCAAATGTGCTGACACATTTTTGTTAAACAGCTCATGGGAAAATCTTATTAATAATGTAAAGATGAAGACATCTCATTTAATATTCATCAATAATTGGAGCAATATAATGAGCAATACAGGTGTCTTCCCTAGACGATGTATAGCATGAGTAATTTTCACAATACATGACGGAAGAATGTATGACATTTAAGGGTCCAATAAAAATGTATTGAGTGCTTTTCAGGACGTTTTTAATTGAATTAAGTTTTTTGTTATAAACTCTTGTCTAACAATTCCCAAACAAATACAATGAAAACTATCATGTTTTTAAAATGCATGTACTGATATCAATAACTGTGGTTCTCACTTTAAGCAGACATCTACTAGTCTCATATCTTATTCATATATACATTTTTAAGTGAACGTGAAATATATTTTAGCCTTCCAGGCTATACTTGCTGTATTTTCACAACACATTAGTACCTGTACTTGGAGAAAATCTTGTGGTGTTGCACTTGGTACATGCACTTGAGCTAGCAAATCCTTCTAAATCCTGTGGTCCCTTTGCTCTGTGTCAAAATAGGGATTTGCTGAAATTCGATGCTGCCATTTCAAAGCAGCCTTTTAAATCCTTGGATCGAATTTCCCAAACCATAATACAGGGACACAATACAGTTCGCATGAAGCACACGCAGGTATTGAAAAGAAATCTTTACTGTTAAACTTCAACGCTGTTGTGGATTGTAAACGGTTCAGCAAAATAGTTTTCAAGTTCTGCCAATTGCACTTTTAAGGTACCTAGTCATAATGTACAGTGCTACATCAATAGCAAATCACATAGTCAGCAAACCTGAGAGTTCATGCACTTCACTGTTAACTATTGTGGTTATTCTGTTTTATAAAGGAATATCATTTTTTTTAATTTTTAAGCATGGCTGGTCCTTAATTCTCCAGGCACGTTCTGGACCAGAAAAGTGCAGAACTTTGTCTGCATTTATACCTTTTTGGTATCATTCCAGACTGTTGTGGAAGAGTTTGCAAAACATATCCTGAAAATTAATGCCCCAGCAGATATACAGAACTCTGAAAATTACTCTTTGTTTTTTGTTAATATTCAATTATCACAGATTGATTGATATAAAGGTGTTTATTTTATGCCTTTTTATGCTTTGTTTTGAATTGTATTAAATTATAATGAATACTAGAAATTTGACTAGCTCAGCATGTGAACTAATTCTAGGATGGTTAAATGATGTTTAAATAATGTTTATTACTGCCTTGCACATCTACTTGTATACAAAGATCATTTTGATGATTTATTGAACAAATGAAATTACAAGTACAGACTACTGATCTGAAGAGATTGATGTTGAGTGCCATCAAACTCTATACCCCACATGTTTTGAGTGAACTTCATCATGACCTGTGCTCCTCGAATAGTGTCATATTATGGGAAAATTCAGGGTTCGGCTGTTAACTTGATGGCAGACGCAAGATGTTTAATGTGTCAATTATGATCTGTCTGGTAAGGTAATACTGTCACTCAAATTGGATTTTACACCTCTTACCAGCTTGAACTTCACATCATTCTTACAATGACTCACACTTAACATGTTCAACAAGTTTCAATCTGTACCTAACAGTGGACACAAGAAGCTTTTGTAAATGTTTAATAAATCGTTTTACAAGTCCTGATAAAGTCATACTGTGCATCTTATGAATTTAACAGCCCATGTTTGTGTCACTTGTGTCACTTGTGTCATTTCTGTGAATGTAAGTCTTGACTATGATAAAGCCCGTTTGGTGCCGTGTCATATTAACTTTATTTAACAGCTTGTGCACTGAGCAAGGTGAGGGAAAAATCCTATCCAAAATGTAGCTCTAGCTACATAAGCACTTCAAGTTGTAAGGAGAGGGTGGAAATTACAACATTTACATGGCAAAGATTTAAACAAGAAGTCATGCAAGTGATGATTTCCAAGATAGCCCCCATCAATTCTACAATCAGCCTGGGACCCTAGCTATCACCTATCATACGGCTTCACATGGTCATTTGACATGATGTGCACTCACTAAACTTAAATGCGACATGTCACATTCAAACAATGAATGTATACTGCAGGTGCAAAATATGTTAAATTCCTCTCTGGTGCTTCTACATCACTGCATACTGTGCAATTAACTGTCTCATCTCTCCGAATTCATTCCCCGGGTCAGAAAACTCTTAAATGATAGACTTTCTATGGCTTGAGGTTAAAGTGTATACATGTACCTTGAAAACTTAGAAACTAAAAACTGGAAAAGTGAACAACTTAAATTGTGTACTGCTCTTTTGAAATACATGTAGTAAATTGCTGTTTCTTTTTTTATAGACTCTCTGTAGCTGCAATTTAAAATAAATGCTTGAACTAAAGTGTGTTTATATCCGATGAAGATAAACATTTGTTAAAGGGACTTAGTAACATTGTCCAAATCCTCTAAATAAAATTTTCATTCTAGCGGTTCCCTCATAGCTTGTTGTATTCGTATTAACAATAAAATCATGGGACAGGTTTTGGTTTTTCAAATTTCCCTTTCGTTACAAAGATATGTACGATCAAAGTATTCAGATAAGAAAAACTGCCCCGGAGTTTTTCTTACCGTGTACAAAGTGAGTGCAGTGAGTTAGTTTATATCACTTTGCATTTTTGCTCATAACTTGGCCATGCAATGTCCATTTGACTTGAAATTTTCACACAATACCCTGTGGACATATGAGATAACAACAATATACATTGCAGCAACCATTCATCACTTTTTGCACATGTCAACAAAGTTACTAGATCCCTTTAACGGTGGAAAACATCTTGCAATATAAAACGTAAGAAAGAGGCAACAATGTAGGCACCAGACATACATTAAAATTTCCAACTGTCAGTGCATGTGCATCATAATGAATATTCATGAAAAGTTATTGCTTGTCAAAACATTGTCCCAAGAGTACCCTTTATAGAATAAAATAACTACAGCTAGGAGCTAGCAGTTCCGAAGACACGATCAATCAATGTACTGTGTCATGTCTAGAATGCCTAATGAATGCCATCACACAAACATAAATTTCCTCTCATTTCTTCTCAACATTTAAACTTAGTAAATTTACCAAGGAGTAGGGTGTGTAATACCGAGATATTTAGTTCCATTTCAATGGCAATATACTACATCCATGTATGAAATCCACTGAATCACATGAGCAATTAATGAGTGCATTGTACAACATATTAAGTGTATTCTTGATTATAAACATAATCATGGCTGCAAAGCAATTAAACACAAACTATTTTAAAACACGTATATTTGTGGGCAACCATCAAAGTATGATCAAAAGCACAGAAGTGTAATCTGTTCAATTGTGATCCTACACTGTGCTTCATTACTAAGATTGATCTGAAACACATAAAGTGATACTTTGTTTAACAAATCTTCACCTCAAGTTTTACTCAAGATTATAGACTTGACTGCGACTTGTAGATCTTTGTATGTCATGTGTAAGCTCCACCAAAAACACAACAGTCCCCCAATATAAATCATGTTATTAGTGAAGTATTCTTCTCTTTCTTTTAATTGCACATTAACTAGAAAGTCTTGACATTCATCATCAATGGGGGAGAAACATCTATAAACCTGTACATTACATTAATTAACCTAATGGCAAAGCTTATTGTGATAGACTGACAGCATAAATAAATGAATTAATTATTAAGAATTAATGGATTTAGACAAATAACAATATTATAGAGACATTGAACTTACCTTCATGGCCAGTTTCATGAGACTTGGGTGCATCACCATGAGTCTGACGGCCTGCTTCTTGAGTTCCACCAGTCTACTGTTGCACCTCTCACACCACACACCAAATCCACTGGTGGGGCCTAGCCTGCCTCCTCCACCATTCATACCTACACCACCACCACCCCCTCCCACTACCCCACCAGGGGCTCCACCCATTGATGGTGGTGGCAAGGAGCTACCTCCTGCCATCATGCTAGGGGGTCCACCTGGGGGTAAGGGAGGAGGGGTTGGTCCTGGGTCATTTGACCCACCGCTATTCATTCTAGCATTAGAGTTTGAATTCATCCTTAAATAATATGACTGATCTGCTTTCTGTGAGCATCAAGTCTATCTCAGTGGTTAAGATGAGCAACTGCGATAGTCCCATATGTAGTCCCTGCAGGCATTAATCTCCCTTGGTCCTTCCGGAATTGAGACTGCTTCTCACCATCATCTTAAGGAGACATCACTCTGTAGAGAATAAATGAAACCAAAAACATGTACATGAAAAGGTCTGCGTCCCAAAACTTTTGCACTTTTGTAAGCAGTGCC
Organism: Echinarachnius parma; assembly: GCA_037951105.1. Classification (NCBI taxonomy): domain Eukaryota; kingdom Metazoa; phylum Echinodermata; class Echinoidea; order Clypeasteroida; family Echinarachniidae; genus Echinarachnius; species Echinarachnius parma. Next base: position 191,290 of record JBAMJV010002623.1, on the reverse strand, counting down.
TGGATGGTGAAAATGTGCAAACAAATAATGGTCGACAGAGGAGCAGCGATGGTGGGAGGGGGGGGGGGGGGGGAGGGGGCACATGCCCTAAACAAAAAAAAATGACCAAAAATAATGATAATAATAATAATAATTTGAAGAAAAAAAACACAAAAACAATAGGAAACATAAAAGGGGACATTTTTAAAAAAACAAAACAAAGAAATACATAAGGTGTGACGCCCCAATAATTTTGCGTGCCCCCCCCCCCTCCCATCAATCAGACCCACTACGCCACTGATGGCCAAGATGGAGGCAATGTGTTTTCCACAACATTTGTTTGAAAAGGCATACAAATAACACATTCCTTGAGGCTTTCTCTCCCTATTGTCACAATGAAACCTTATTAAGACTTAACAAATCACACCAGACAGATCAGTGAACACACTGAAGGTGTGAACTGCATTTGGTCAAAATAAATTGCTTCCAAGTCAACAGGGAGGCTTTCTGGCCTCAATGGACACGTCATTAGGCCATTCAAAGGCCCCAGACAATGTTTCTTTCATCTATTATCTTCCCATTAAAGCATTCCTGTATCATTTTACTCACTTCAGCCAAACATTGTATGAATTGGCCCCATTGTCCACCTCTCTAGATTTGCCCTGAAACCCAAGAAGTGGTGGTTGTGCAAGCAAAAAGAAAACAGGAAAGGGAAAGAGATACAATCTGTACATTAACGGTACGGTCAGGACTGATCCCAAAAATACTCCAGCTTGGGTCTATGGAGAATAAATGTTGTAGCAAAATCAGTCCGTCCTGAACGGGTTAACACAGTCTGCATACATTACACTTACAGGCTTTGCCAGATTTAGTTGACCAACATATACCCAATGAATGAATGTGTTAATATTTAAAGTGTACATGCAATTACATCAGGTGCATCATGTATGAATATGATCAGTCTGACAAATTAAACATTTTCAGCCATTTCAGGGCCTCTGTTTAGTATTTAATTTTTAAACAAAGGAATGTGGAAAAGAAAAACACCAAAATAATCAAATAAACAATGCACACAACTTTCAAAACTCCAATTGATCTACACAGACAGTGTATGGTATCGTGTCCTATTACCAGATACTTTTAGTTTGACAAAACAAACATTAGATGCATAAAATCAAAGTGGAAATTATACGAGCAGCTGCATAAACTCATAAAGAACACATTTGATGTAAAATATCTTCAAGAATTTACTGATTTTTCTCCAAATCAACTTTCTTGTAAACCCTTCCAAAAAAGAAGCCTCTTCCGACGCAAGATTTCGTGTTGTATTAACCGAACGTGAATGTTTTGCATGGGAATGTCATTGCGCGCTGCCACTGGTCCGCGGCAAAACGCGAGTAATAACGCCTCAGGATGCTTATTTCTTTCGGGAAATGGTGGTAAATGTTTGCTAAACATCCATTTATTATCCTCTGTTAATGCGGACTTTCAAATTCAACTTTTAAAATTCGAACGTTTTTTCCTATGGGAATTTGCATGTACGGTAATACAACCCGTTCAGTAATGCAACCCCTTGCTAATATATGACAAATATATTTATAATACTCGTGAGACTCTAGCTTTTGAATTTAACAAATATAAAATATAACAAAGTTTTATAATGAAATGAATAGTCTCAAGTCAGATCAGCCAAAATTCCTGAATATGTGGTCGTCCAGATTTGTTAACTTAGTCCAGCCTCCAGCCGGTATAACTCAACTTCTGTTTCAAATTCTAAACTTGCCATTGGCATTATTGGGCATTGTTTGTAAGCAAAGGCTAAACTAAGCCTGAGTCTAAGACAAGCAGTGTTGTAAGTTGGCTTTGTCTTGGACTCGACCTAAGTAAGAGTAACACTAACAAACAGTCTTAATAATTGAATACATTACAAGTATGAAGTTAAAAGGGCAAAACTATACTTTAGTAGGCTTAAAGAATTTTGGTCGCTAACTTAAATTTTCGTACTGCCCAATAAATCTAACTTATATTAGCCACTAAATCTAACCATAGCCACTAAATCTGGGTTATATAATATAGCCTCTAAATCTGACCTATAGCCACTAAATCTGACCTGTAGCCACTAAATCTGACCTATAGCCACTAAATCTGACCTGTAGCCACTAAATCTGACCTATAGCCACTAAATCTGACCTATAGCCACCAAATTTAGGGTTAGGGTTAGGGTTGAAGTTAGTGACCAAAATTCTCTAAGCCTACTAAAGTATAGTTTTGCCGTTAAAAGTTAGATCTATTCTAGTAGTTAAAAAGAGGCAGCAAATCAGGGGAAACATTACGCTGATTTAGAATTCAAAGTTACAGGAGGACAAAAATGTTGCAGACCGTGGTAAACTGTAGCGTAATAATTGTTCATTCAACGCCCGTCAGCCAGATAGAAACATGTTTAATATTTATAATTTCAAAGCCAAAGGCAGCCAAAGGGACAAAGAAAAAACCTCAGGCTCAGCCCGTGCAACACCAGCCCCACACCGGGCGCCAGTAGAGGCGGAGGAGGCCTGCAGTCACGGCCGAAAAGCCACCAAAGAGCCCCGTTGCATGGCGCACTTTTTTAGCTCCATGTTTCTTGTTTTCCTCGTGCAAGTGCCATAAACTGTTTGTATCATCATGCTCACCACTGACGCCAGAGGTCCCACATTTCAAATGCTGCCTCAAAATTCGGCTACTACTTACATACAAGTTATTTATTGTCATAAAGTGCTCCCAATTCCAGGCCAGTCAAGTCGAGTAAAATTCAGCAGATTTTCCCAAAATAGCGATAAGTATTAATTTTGTACGCGATCGATCGATCGCATTATATCGAACGGCATATCTTTTCTTTTCTTCTTTTGTTATCTCTCTCTACCGCCTCCCTTTTATTTTCTGTTTTTTTTTTTCCTTCTTCTATTTTTCCACTTTCTTGTACTATAGGTTTTCTCTCAAAGTCAAACATCATAATGATCATTATTTAGTTTATGTTGATAGTAGGTAACTATATAGATAAATAGATAATGGTGTATACTTTTTTTCTTCTTTTTTTTTCTTCTTTCTTTTTAAGAATTGTGTATGAATATGAATACATTGATTATGATCTTGATTGGTTTATACCTGTACTTTAAAATGTGTTCTCTGTAACATAATTATAACTTTAGATAAAAGGAAACATTAATAAGAAAACCAGTTGTTGCATTTAAATGATACTCTCTCAAATGAAATATATTTGTTTTTTTATTACTATGAAACTAAAAGAGATGATTTTTGAAAATATGTTAAAACAAAACTTACACTTATGAAGTTATGAATTGTATATATCACTTTAAGTATTATTTAATTGTAATTGTATGTGGATTGTATACATCAATTATGATTTTCCATGAGACTATGTTGACAAAATTTGATTTGTATTGCAAATGATTTACATTGTAAATTTGTTTGTTTGAGAGAAGAATAAAATATTATTGCAAAACAAAACAAATATCGATATATCTAAATGTGTTGATTATGAAATGAAATGAAATGAAATGAAATTTATTTACCAATTGAAAACATTTACAATATAGTATTACAAAGATTCCCCAAATTTAAATCTTCTTGGTTAAAAAGGAACTAGTTATAGCACAGTTGGTCTAGCCCTTATTAAAAATATGCATTAAATAAGTATTGGAATTAAAAGCACAATAGACAACGCAGTTGTCATATAAACATAATGTACGTGCTCATACAAAATACAGAATCAAGAATGCCGAACATATATAATATACAAATGGAAAAGAATCATTTCGAATGTAACAAATAACCTTTCAACAATTTACGAAACGTGTGTCTTGACATTTTACTTTTTAAATTATTTGGAAGTTCATTCCATATTTTTGGTCCGATAATATGAAATGGATTGTTTTACTAATTCTAATTTTATTGGATCTATTTTGAATTTATTGTCATTTTTACTTCTAGTGTGATCCATGCGACTACAATAAGTAACTAAGCTTTGTGAGAATTTATCGTTTATCAAATCAAACATCACTGTTCCTATGACATATCTGTATAAATAAAAAATATTAAGGACAGATAATTCCATAAATAATGGAGCTGTGTGCTCCCTTGGACTCTTGAAACATATTGCACGCATGGCTCTCTTTTGAAGCAAATAATGTTCATTAAATACGACGGATAAGTTCCACCCCAGACTTCTAGGCCATGTGTGGTTCAACACGTGTAAAGTGTAGTGTAAAGTGCGTGCACATTATCCATGGGTGCACGCAGCATGGGATGTTCCTATAAGTGACAACAGCTATGTCACTTTCGGTTGATGAGAGCAGGGGGCAGACAGCAATATTTAATCTCCGAATGATTGACTAAAATGCCGTTTCAGACAAAAGGTGCTTAAAGGGACAGTCCCTCTTTTACAAAACGTCTGAACAGTTTCCAGTTGACGGATGAGGATGAATGTAACACACACACAGAAAATCAGATCGAACAGCCCTGTAATTTGGATTCTACGAATGAAAAACGAATGCGTCCCTCCATCAATCTATATCGGTCAATAAAAGAGTTTAACTGATTTAGCATAATATTACAATAATATTGTACTTATTCCTGTAAAGGTATTGTGAAGCCGACATTTGTAAAGGTATATGTCACGGAAAATAAAAGAAAAAAAATGAAGAATATAATAACCTGTAGTCAGTTTAAGCGAGGTTTGGTTATTTTGTTTGGTATTCGGTCATGCCATTGTTAAATGTGCGCGGGTCACGTAGCTAGCGCGGGTCACGTATAGGGGTCACGCATAGCGTTGTGGTACTCCGTGTAATCCGTGTACGAACTTCCTCACTGGGTGAATACACGTATAGTGCACAATTAACCGTTGGACGATGGTTTATTAGTTTTAGCTCTATAACTCCACGAAAAAAAGATTTCAAGCCCTAATTTTTCAGGCATGCTATTAAATGACATTTTCTTTCATATAAGACAATAATCTCGCAACTTTTGAAATTTGGCTTGCAAAAGAGGGGCTATCCCTTTAAAATAGTGATAATATTAGAGACTGAAAATCAGCCGACACAAATTGCAGGTTCTTAAGAAATAATGCCTAAGCCATAGCGAGTATATTAGGCAGGGACCAGTAATACTGATGGCACAATATAATGTGGAGATTCCTTGGCTTATCATAGATTGATCACAGTATAAGGCGATTTAAAAAATTGATGAGATAGAAAATAGTTCATCATCGTTATTCGATAAGATCAAACAGTCTGAACAAAACAACTAAATACCGAATATGCAGCAAAATTTGCAAGATAAAAGGACCGAATCGGTCATTGGTCTTTCCCCAAGCTTTCACTGAAGATTATATCTCTCTCCCTTGACATGCTTGATCACCATACTTTGTCACTCTTTTTCATATTTTTGCCCTGAAGGCGAATAATGATGTTCAGTTGTGCTGACCATTCGATCTGCCTCCCGCATTGGAAGATCTCTCGTTCCATTTTCGCCGCCGGTCACTATCACTGGACGCCTGCAGTATAAAATTGCGTGATCATTGTAATGCATGTAGGGCATCATCATCATAATTCTACAGAAAAATATTCCACAGACGGGCATTTACTCTATATATACGTAATACTTATGAAAATTAACTTCAATCGTCGTGGCGGGCCGGGGGAGAGACTCGGCAGCTAATGCCAGATGGAAGAACGTCAGTTTTCATTCATGAAACACTAGGCCTATTTTTATATAGAAGTAAATAATATCCCCCAATTCGGTGAGGAAAAGGGAGAACCTTATCTGGTAGAACGAATCCCCACGCCTTGGAGCCCTAAGACCCCAGACGTAAATAAACCCGCTTGTCCGTGCGGCGAGTCAATGACTTTTTTCGTCGAAGGGGATAAAATATTAGCCGCTTGAATATTCATGAATTTCAGAGTATAATTAATTCTCCACCTTTGTCCACAATCTTCTTTTTTGCAATTTTCATACTTTTTTTATTTTTAAATTTCTTGTTCAGAGTGATGATTCACTGGTAAGGTTCAATGACACTGAGCGTGGACGGTGATAATTATCTTGTAGCGATTCAAATGTGTGGGGAATAGACGGGAAAAAGTGATATCAATTCTGACCTTCGATTGTATAATTGTTTTCGTTACAAAGGGACGGGTGACAATGAAGTCGATATTAATTATGAAGGACAGTGATGAAATAGAACTAAGATATTCAGAATTCCTGACACATATTGCATTTTAGGCGAGTTTTGGTTTAATATACCTAAACCACAATATTACATATACAATACATAAAGTTATACCGGTCACTTTGTATTTTCTCTCACAGCTTTTTGTTTATACACATCCCAAACTAATTATGACTCATGAAAGGGAAAATAATAATTCTCCTATCTTAAAGGGATCGTTGAGTTTTGGTAGAGAGGGCGCTACACATAATGTTTTTTTGTGGAGATAATGAGAAACTGAGTGTAAAATTTGAAAGAGCATAATATTTTACTGACAAAATAAACTTTATTTGATCAAAATCGGCTCAGAAACAGCTGAAATATCCACAAACGTAACCATTTGTAATAAATGTGGGGCCCCACAATTATTAGATAATTTCGACTAACCGTTAAAAAAAAATTAAAATGCTTACTCTTTTCAAAAAAATTCAAAATAAGTTTTTTAATAGTTGTTGATTATCTCTCTATCTAATCACTATTTTTTCCCGGTATTTTTTACGAACCTTCATATATTATGCACAATATTTTATTTAAAATAGTTTAAACCAATGAGTTTTTAGAGAGCGCCATCTTGAGTTTGAACGGCTCTGTTTGAATGATAACAGGCTTTTTACTTAGTTGTTTGTAATTTTGAATTCCTTTCAAGCATGGTAGAGTTATAATTATTAGTTTGTAATGTAATGGTGCAGGTTTTGGTTACTAAAATTAAGTTTGACCAAAACTGTTTTCTCTTTACCAGATTATAGTTAACTTATAAATATTATAAATATCCATGGCAATATAAGGCACATTATTTAGTATAAACATGACAAAGGAGTATGTCAACTTTATAACATTATCAATTCATTTAGGAATAAAATCATCATATTCCATATTTCCACCAACATATAATCATATATAATACGCTCTATATAGCACTTGAGAGTATATTGATTAATCATGTATATTCCAATTTAAAAAAAAATCAAATGTATTAACCACCGTGAAACGTATTGTAGAATACTTTATATTATTCACTACAAATAAAGATTAAACATTGTTGGGGAACTGTGTCGCGCCGTGCACCAATCTGGGCTCCATGACATCCGACTCCTTGGAGATTAAAAGATGGGACGAGAGATCATGCATAACAAACAGCGCCAAATGGTCAATTGGCAAGATCTAAATATCATCAATCTCGGACAATTATCATGTTTCTCATCTGTCTCCACATCGGTTCTTTCTCTTCCCTCCTTCACCTTAATGCTTAAAGGGGTAAATCCCAGAGGTAGATTGAATACTTTACAGTTGTACAAAGGTTGACCAAACCCAATACCGATGTGCTGCTTCTCCTTCTCCTCCTCCTCCTTGAAGAAGTCTTCTCCTTGAAGAAGTCTTCTTCTTCTTCTTCTTCTTCTTCTTCTTCTTCTTCTTCTTCTTCTTCTTCTTCTTCTTCTTCTTCTTCTTCTTCTTCTTCTTCTTCTTCTTCTTCTTCTTCTTCTTCTTCTTCTTCTTCTTCTTCTTCTTCTTCTTCTTCTTCTTCTTCTTCTTCTTCTTCTTCTTCTTCTTCTTCTTCTTCTTCTTCTTCTTCTTCTTCTTCTTCTTCTTCTTCTTCTTCTTCTTCTTCTTCTTCTTCTTCTTCTTCTTCTTCTTCTTCTTCTTCTTCTTCTTCTTCTTCTTCTTCTTCTTCTTCTTCTTCTTCTTCTTCTTCTTCTTCTTCTTCTTCTTCTTCTTCGATTAATACTAATGATTGTTTCCAGGAGACCACTAACAAGCCAAGTAGGTCCGGCTCAGAACTATTCGATTATTTTAACTCCAAGCCGTCTTTGAAAAGAATGGCGAAGTGATGATAATAATAAGCAACGGTGTTTCGGAAAAGTGCACCGCTACATCCACATCTACCACTGATTTCAATTAGGCTAAACATTCAGTATAATTATAAGACAAAAAGTCCCATTCATGTTCTTAGACTTAGGAAATGTGCACGTAATTTCTTAACAGTAAATGACCACCCATAATTTTCTTTACACCTGCTCCTTCACCCATCCAAGATCCCCTTGATCTTCCTTAATCAAGAAATAGTATTGGGTAAGAAAATTGAACGAAAATAAAAAAATAAAAAAATGTATTGTACGGGGTATATAAGGGACATCTTGAATCAGAAGGCTATTTCACTTTCCCGTTTGCATACACGTATTTCAGGTACATTGACCCCAAATTTTATGACAAAAGATGGACCGACTTGACTGTAATGACCAATGTTGGATGCAAATGGAATATAGGCCTGTATACGAAATACGAGATTACGTTTTTCCTGGGGCCTGAATGACTATTACATTATAACGGTGAGGCTTTATAATTGCTTTCGTCTTGCATAGGCGATGGCCACGCATGAAACTGGCCGGTATTGTTGTCCAGTAGTCGAAGACACATGATCCGGGTCTCCGTCCCTTCCTGAACTTGAGGCTTTGTCCGCCATGCAGGAACAGAGAGTAGCGGACAAGCGCTGGCAAGACGAAGGGGTAGATTACACTTGACAGCATCGATGGAATACAACGACCCCGCAGGTTATTCACTCGACAGCGACAAACCAGACCGGTAAACCCTTTCAGTGCCGACTTGTACGCTCGCCATTGTCTTATCCCATGCCAAAATGTGCCCTTGAGTATCGTGGTAATGCGGAGGTTGACAGAAAAAGACAAAGGAGCAGCTTGTTTTTGGTAGCACATGAAACAACGTGATGTTGGTGGTGAAACTTATGATGGCGGTCGTCGGTGTCGAATCTGCCCCGAAGTGCCGCCCTGTCCCCCTACGCGCACGGGCAGTCGGGAAGGCGCCTGCACTGACAGCTATGGCGATACCACAACGCGGATTATTTGCGAAAGACAATTGGATTTGCCCCAAAAAACATACGAAAAAACGAAATAAAAACAAGTTTGCACAGCGCCTGACATCCCTGACATTGGCAAAGTGAATGGATACAAAAACGACTGTTGGAGGAGGGGTGCTTTAACACCTGACGATATTGTAAAGACTAAGCGATTGCAGCTGTCCTTTAAGCACGAAAATTGACTGATAATATTCGACATCCGTCCAAATCCGATATTTTTTTTTCTAGGACAACTATGTCTACAAACGTATTCATTTGTGTATGTGAGTGTGTGTATTATGTCTGTGTCTGTGTAGGTGCGTTTGTGTGTGTGTAGGTTGAGTTTGAGTTTGAGTTATTTTCGTATAACGGTCCCTTGCTTCAGCTAAAGGCTGTTCTTTACCAAGACCGTCAGCACGTGTGTGTGTGTGTGTGTGTGTGTGTGTGTGCGTGTGTGCGTGTGTGCGTGTGTGCGTGTGTGCGTGTGTGCGTGTGTGCGTGTGTGTGTGTGTGTGTGTGCGCGTGTGTGTGTGCGCGCGTGTGTGTCTGTGTGTGCGCGTGTGTGCGTATGTGCGTGTATGCGTGTGTGTGTGTGTGTGTGTGTGTGTGTGCGTGTGTGTGTGTGTGTGTCTGTATTTGTGTTTGTGTGCGTGCGCGTGTGTGTATACAAATGTGCGTTCGTGCAAATGAAGTTTACCGTGCATGCCATATCAAGAGAAATCCTTAATACAAAGTTGGTAAGGTTACATTTCCAAACAGAACATTATCCCCACAGGGTATACACCAACGACGACAATAAAGCTATCTACACTTCTGCTAGATTTCAAAAGTCGTTCTCGCCATCGTCATGGTCGTGCATGTTTTGAGACATCGTTCGATATGGAACATGATATTCATGAGTGAACATGAATTCCGTTGCGCTCGACACCAAGCACGGAGCGACTGGGTGTGAACAACATAGTAATGTTCCAGTGTAAAGTCCCTCAGATCATCTGCACTACTATCGACAACATGGCCATGCAACGGGGCATACATTGTGATGGCCCGCAGGCGGTCTGCATCCATATTGCGTAAAATGTTCTTCAAATGTTCGGGATCCATCAACTCAACTACATAGTTTACATCCTTCTCATACTTCCTCGCATCTGATCGTTTCTGACTTCGAGAAACGAGATGCCCCGAGCTATATGTTACCCGAAATCTCGAAATTGAGGCGTCTATTGACATAATTATAAGACTTGATTTAACCATCGCGGGCTCAACAAGCGAAGACAAAAAGAGGTACAGTCATGAGCCTTTTAAAATTAGAATTGTTATCGTAAATCGTTTTAACTCAATGGACGATGATTGTCAGAACTTGAAGATGCTGATATAGGGTTCATGATGTTCGGAGAGAAAAAGAAAACTATTATATTACCTGACATTGCATCCTGCATAACATGAAAGCGGAAAGGTCAACCAGCTTTTTCACCTCTTTCAAATTATTGTCACTTTAAATCATGTCCCGAAAATGGGACGATTTCCGAACTTGAAGGTTGTGAAAAAGCTCATGAACTTAAAAGAAATCAGACATTGGGGTGTTGCACACAAATTTGCAATTGATTTGCAATTAATTGCAAATTAGAGCATGTGACTAAAATAATGCGCAAATCTGATTGGTTAAAATGTGCATAAGATTTCCTGACTTGCACATTATTGCAACTTTCCAATCGATCGCAACTCGTTCTGCAACGAGGCCTGTTTGAGTAGAAAATGTGGACAATCCTCAACTGCACCATACACGTTATCACAATACGGACGGACGAAAAGGTGATGTGTTATCAACTTATCATTCGAAGAGAGTCAATCATCTTGGCATGCCATATCGCCCGGTCTTCCTCCGATCTACCTCTATCTATACGTCACTTTAATTCATACCAAGGCTACTAAAGAGCTCGTATCTCTCTTCACGCTAAACAACATCTGTCTCTTTTCATTAGGATAATGCATGCTGCGGGTCCATGTTGATACAGTAATTGGGTCCATTATACGGCTCCCATCCCAGTATTATCTCTAAATGCCAACATGAAGACGGTCTTGCTGTGACCGACACGATAGCCCCGATAAACCAGTCATTTAGACGTTCATTTGCCATTTCGTGACAGAAATGAGTCAGATTTCAAGATATATGAGATTTGATATAATGATAAAAAATACATGTCAGGATATTGTAACCCATTCCTAACCCATGTCTCTGTAATTATATTACATTAGCCATTCCTAACTCGTGCCAGAATTAAAACATAATTATTTTCAGCCTAATATACACTTTGGTATTTGAGTGAATGTTCTCATAAAAAACATCAGGAAACTGGTTCCATTATACTAAAAGTGTTTCTGACTAATTCGTAATAGTATCATTGGATGATAATGATGAAGTTTGACGCCACTGTCCTTGGAGCATAGACCTACTACCCTCTATGGTTGGAGCAAGGACCTTGGGATTCGATCGGTCGCACGACTCGCACCTATACGCCTACCCAACCCCTCCACTTCTTCAGATCTCATTTCTTTTACTCTCTATTCCATTCATCAAGTACAAAATAATGATCGTGAACCAATAATGATGTTCCCTCTTGTTTTCTCCCTCAGTATCAGACGCACGTGGCAACTTCCATCCTCGGGGGAAAACGCTGATAATCCCGCTAATCACGAAAGGCCATTAATACAATCTTTACGTGCCAAAATGGCCTATGGGTTGTTATAACGTGCCACTGAACCCCGGTCATGACCGAGAAGCCCAATCTATGGTATCGTGCATGTGGCGACGCACTCGCCGTGGCATGCGCGTATACTATAGATGGGTAAATGAAAATGTTGAATTGATTTGGGTAAATGATGATTGGGGTTCATGAAAACGTGAGCGCTCCATGTCTTGGGAATCGTCTTACGGACAAATTTGTCGCCCCTTTCGTTTTTATTTGCGGGCTGGGCGCTGGTGAATCGGAGAAGACCGAAAAAGAGGAACGAATCTGCAGTAATATCCCGTGTTTTTGTTAGATTGGGTGGCATCGAGATATCATAGCAACGGAACAGATTAGTGGGGTGAATGGCCGACCGATGTGTTGTGGAGTAAAGACTCATCTCTCTGTAGCTCACTCGTAATACCCTGTACCGTGTCCATTCCGCTTGACTTGGCGTCATACATGAATGGGGATGGGATTTGGCACCGTCTATTTTCTTGTATCATTTTCTCCCAACTTAATTCCTTCTCTTTTTTACTCCAATAATATTATGTGAATACTTGTCTGGGGTTAATCCATGATGTGGCCATTCATTGTTTCTTTTCAGACAATGAGTTAAAGGGCCTCTACAATTATCAAACATGTGGAGTTTTTTGTCGTTCCCTGGAAACCCGTCGTTTTTAATTTTTGAGAAGACAAAGAAGATGCCAAATCGAGGGAAGACATTTTTAAATTACACGCTGAATAATTTGTATAATAATCTCCACATCACACCCTTTAAATATTAAAAACGCCTCTGCTTTAATTAAGCCCACGTTCCAGGGTCTATTTTCATTCATGTTAGGTATAAGATAATAAAGACCATGACCAGAGATCATGACTTGTCTCCTAATGGCCATGCGCCACTCTACGCGACGCCGTGCGCGCGCGCATTAATATGTATACCACATAGAAGTATGAATAAACAAACCAACCCGTTTATAACTAGAAGGCTCACTTAACGCGCGCAAGTCACGTGTCCCATAGACTTTGTACATGGGCAACATGGCGGAGTGAACCGATTTTTGAAGCTCCCGTAGCCCACTTCTCTACGTCATCGCGTAGTGACCTAGAAATACTGGACCAATCATCATGCCTATGCAGTGCGTAGACTATCGCGCCTATTTTCCTGCGCACTGTCCTAGATTTCATCACGCTTATGAGAACAATGGGAGCCATTGTGACGTATGCATATGAACTTGTATTGACCTCGATCCCGTGACGACGCGTTTGAACTACTCTGCGATTGGTTAACTGTAGTTCCCAAGTAGCCCATAATGCAACCAGTTGTGGGCTCTTCCGGTGAGCAAAAATCGCTGCACTCTGGCAGCAGTGACACCCCCCTGGTATACCACATAGAAGTATGAATAAACAAACCAACCCGTTTATAACTAGAAGGCTCACTTATCGCGCGCAAGTCACGTGTCCCATATACTTTGTACATGGGCAACATGGCGGAGTGAACCGATTTTTGAAGCACAAAAGGAATACCACTAGACGTCATCGCGTCGTGACCTAGAAAGACTTGACCAATCATCATGCTATGAAGTGCGCATAGACTATCGCGCCTATTTTCCTGCGCACTGTCCTAGATTGTATCACGCTTGAGAACAATGGGATCTATGGTGACGTATGCATATGAACTTGTTTTATTGACCTCGATCTGGTGACGACGCGTATGAACTGCTCTGTGATTGGTTTATGTAATTCCCAAGTATCCCATAATGCAACCTGCAGTGGTATTCCTTTCGATGACCAAAAATCGCGGCACTCTGGCAGCAGTGACACCCGTACCCCCCTGGTATACCATAGAAGTATGACTCCAACACTGCCGTTGTAGAACAAGAAGGTAAACTGTATCGCGCGCAGTGACCGTACCCTGTACATTTTGTACATAAAACAATGGCGGGCTGACGGTCTTGTTTACGAGCAGTATTGAACGGAGGAAGTTCGTCACAAGACTGCATTGTGGGGGAATAATATGACGAAACAATAGGAATGTGCGTAAGGCGCGCACTTTACCAAGCGCACTCCCACTGTACATTTTCTATGGCAAAGATGTCATAAGCGCGTACATTTGTGATTTTGCGCGCGATGAATTTGTAAACAATTTTTGCCCTTGGCTGAGACAGTGATCCGTGTATGAAGGGCGACCATTGCAAATATTGAGCATTCATAAACAGTATTTAACACAAAATGTAACTAAAAAAGTGGTCTTATTGATGGAGTAGAAAAGGGCAACACAAATTGATTACGCTAGATAAAGAGGTGGTGAATATTTCACCGCTCAATGGGATGTATTTTATTATCAAATTCCAGATCAATTTCGAAATACACAGCCTGTCATACTTTTGATGACGTTTTGTGACGTAGCTAAACTGCTTCTAATCGCATACATGCCTTAACCATCATGGCGGCTGAGTTTAACCCCCCTGATGTATACAGTATAATCGCTTGCGCTCTGAATCTTTTCGGTGGTCGTATATCATCGCATAAATAAACGTCGCTCACAGTGCGTACAATCATATGCGTGATTGACTCATCGAACATCTCTCGCGGACATGGGAGATATATATAAATATACATTAGAAATAAAGGCTAGGGATAGATGGTGAATCAAATCTCAATTCACATTATCTTCAATCGGTACTTGAAGTTGAAACATGCCAAAAACCGACACGGTAATCCAAAAATGTGCGATATTGGTCGTGGGGTTTCAAGTGACCATACACATGTAATTCATTATCTGTGCAGAGCATTTTGCCGGATCACAAACTTCATCCTTCGTATTTATCTAAGCATCTTGTACCCCATACCGATCCTGCCAACGCAGGAAAGATAAATCACCCTAATGTGTCGCGTGGACATTGCACGCGCCTCGCAGGTTTACGTTATCAATATCTGAAGGACGCGGATGAACAAAAAAAAAAACCAAGAAGAATGTAAAAGGAAAAGGGGTAAAACAAAAACGCCCAGCTTTCAGTCGACCAACCCCCAGATTTCTGTATTTATGGATAGGCGCCGTTGATTGTTTTGCATAAATAAATATTGCATTAAAAACGACACTGTCCGCTTTTGACATCGTTCCCCGACACAAATCGCGGCATCATCCAAACACCGTTAAGCCCGGCGCAGACAGAGCCGACTCGATCCGATCCGACTGGTTTTCATTCAGTGAAGCTAGAGTCAGTTTCGCTCAGTCGGAGCCGATCCAACATGTTGAATCGGCCTCAAATGACCTCCGACTGGCTCTTGACTGGCAAAAAAGGAGTCCTGAGGCAACGCATACTGAGTTAATCAGGATGAAAACCAGTCGGATCGGGTCGAGTCGGCTCTGTCTGCGCCGGGCTTTACGCTCCGTGGCCTTCCTAATGGCCTTATCCCACTGTACCGTTTCTCCTTCCGTTTCCTATCTGTTTGACATCCGGAAGGTAGTAGCAAAATATAGGCCTACTGGCAGAAAACGAAATGATGCCGACCAAGTTCGGAGTGGACTCGTATGATACTTGTCTTTTAGTTCTGCTCCGTTTCCAATGTCGGATTATTCGACTGTGGCATTTTCGTTGCTATAGATAATGACCGTTTCGCCACATTTTGGTCGGATAGGAAACAGAAGGAGAAACGGTGCGGTGGGATTAGGCCTTAAGCTAGACAGGACAGAAGAACAGAAGAGCGAATGAATGATGGAAGAAAGAGAGGATTGGTGTATCGCGCCCGGTTACCAAGGCAATTGTATTGGTGATGCTGGCCAGTTATATAGGGCAATTTGGATTATTGCTATCAGCAAAGCGGTGAGATAAACAATATACCCGGGATATTTAGAAGAGTGTGAAAGCCTATGATTGTAGTGTTTAACGTCCGAGCTTTCTGGTCTTTTATGGACCCAAGTTACAGTTTCCCCCACGTTTCGTTTGTTCATCCGCGCAAATGGACTTTGTGGATTCGGCCTGATTGAATGGGCAGACAGACAAGACAGTTATCTTACGCTGATATGAATAAACAGTTGGATCGGGAGAAGAAAGGCAAACAAACCAGAGGGAGCTAGAAAGTAAGACAAGAGAGAAACGGGAGGGAGAGGGGAAGAGCAGACATTATTTTATCTTCGACGAAAAAGAAAATACGAAAGAGATATGGAAGAACCTGACAGTAACCCAGAAAGTGAACATGCTATAGGGATAGAGAGGATGAGGGGAGAGGAGAGGGGAATTGAGAGAGAAGATTGAAATTGAGAGAGGGGAGGGGGAGGGAGAGGGGTGAGTGAAAAGAGAGGATTCAACTCGCGAAAGATACGCGTGGTCATTACCTTTAATTGCCGGTTATGCATTGATTCGCATTTTATACCATGTTTACACGGTGGGAAAGATTACATACATCAGTGACCATGAAGGCAGACATGAATCAGAAAAATCAATGATGCGAGAGGAAACAAAATGAACCAACCGAAATAACTGAACCAACTGATTGCCTTTTTCACCATGTAATGTTTACGATAGAGGAATTAGGACAAAACACATTGATTGAACTACTCTTACCATCTTACAATTATCATCTATATCTAAAATCACGGAAGGGTCGCGTGTGGGGTCATTGATACAAAATAAAATTGTAAATCTAAGTCATTAAAATAATTCAAAAGTGTGCCGACTGCCGAGTAATATTACTTCCCTATTTATGACCCCGTCAGTAATTTACAAATCATAAAAGCTTCATGTAGTGCGCAATGTTTCCAATTACATGTATATGGCCGAATTACAACAATGTGAGGAAAATAACCATGTATAAAAAAAACATGGGCATGGAATTGGTCATGATCAGCGACACATCAATAAAATACGATTCAGCAGGGAGCATGCGTGGAATATGGATTCGTTGGCACACGACGCCGCACAGTGGGCCAGAATCGACTCAAAGTGTGCCAAAATTCAAAATTGACGAATGTAAAATTTTCAATATTTTTCATTTGTTTGGGGAAGAAAACATTCTAAAGAATATGTTTTCACCCATATTTTAATATTAAGCGAGTTTTAAAAGTGCCATATACCCCTGTGAACATGGGAAAATCGGAATGTTGCTCCTAAAATGATAAAAAAGGCGACTTTACAAAAGGCGTTGAGAATTTATGAAGGAAAGGGCAATCAAACTGATACTGCATGCAGTTATTGTCTATTAGTAACCCAATTATAAAATACAACTAACTAAATTCAGAAAGGCTTAATTTGGGGGGAAATGAGCATTAACTTTCAAAAATAAAGAAAAAAATGCAACTTTTTAAAAAAAGTAGCATGTTTTTTAGGATTCCAGCCGATTCCCGCAGCGATTTTAATTTCAAAATGTCCACCCAAACCTAAGCTTTCCATTCATGTTAATTTCTTTTGCAAGAATTTGCTACACTGTAAAGTGCAGGCGATTTTCCACCCCACGTCCATAGCTGTTATAAGGCATATATCGGTACACATTTGTATAGTACTACCCAAGGAGCAAGCACCCCCTTTTATAGGATATCTAACATGGAATGTTATGAAAGGTTGTGCACCAGAAATGTCTTCTAGGACCTTCTAGGATCACAACCAAGGTGCATAACCTCACGATCTAGCTACGGGAAGTCCACAAAACGCGTACAAACGATTTAACTCATAATATACGTTAATAGCGCCTTAAATCCTTAGGGTTCATGAAAGTGTGTCTCTGCTATTTTCACAATTACTCTAAAAAGCAGTATGATATCATCACATTGCTTCAGATCCGTGTTCTGTAGAGTATCTTGCATATTTTGATACCAAATGTGAATGCATAACATCTACGGTTAATGTGTCACGTCTAATTTTAAGTCACGTGTCATACACACAACATGAAATGTACAAAAACGCATTAAAATGTTCAGACTATTCAAAACGTTACACAATTTGTATTTGGAATTCGCCAAATGGCATTCAATGATATTTTTGACAGTTTTGAAATGATATAAACGAACAAAATTATAAAACAATAAAACACATAACAGATTAAAAACAATACAATACATAATAATATATTAAACATGGTAATAGTAATAATGAAACATTTGTATATAGCGCATAACACATAAGCAAAATATGAATTATTTTGAGTGTATTGTTGGAATCTGACTTCATTAAATCAGGTAGAGGTGAAACAGGTTTGATAATGAAATGTACATTATTTAGAATAGGGAAAATATAGATATAGATAGATTATAATAAACAGGAATCAAGTTGTTTGTAAATATGAAAATGGACTAACAAACAATTAATATAGGACACTTTTATAGAGAGAAATTTAAAAATGCTCCAATTATGTTTCTTATATCCAGAAACCCCTTTTAAAAAGTTCCCCTAGTCAGTGTAATATGAATCTGTCTATGTGTTACAATGCATTTGGCCTTGTCCAATCAGAAAACAGTATTTTAATGACGTCAGAGAAATTTGAAAATGGTCCAATTGTGTTTCTTAGGTCTAGAAACCCTGTATTACTCCAACTCATCAGTGCAATATCATCCTGTCTATGTGTTACAACGAATTGTTGCCTTGTCCAATAAAAAAAGTATTTTAATGACGTCAGAGAAATTTGAAAATGCTCCAACTGTGTTTCTTAGGCCCAGAAACCCCTTATACGTTCCACAAATCAGTGTAATATGAGTCTGTATAATATGTGTTACAATGAATATTTGCCTTGACCAATCAGAAAACAGTATTTTGATGACGTCACACGGATTTGAAAATACTCCCATCGAATTCTATGGGTCTGCAAACCCCTTAGATTGTTACACCAGGGATTTATTTAACCTTCTTCAACGAGTAATTAATTTTGGCACACTTTGAGGCGATTCTGGCCCACTGTGCGCCGGTGCGTCGCACAAAAGGACGACGATGTTACTTTAATTTCGGAAATAACATCTTACTTTGTTATACATTGTCAAGTGCATCAAGGGCACAGATCACGGTTCATAAAGATTAGAACATTTACATTCAGCATGATTCAGTCGTCTGAACTTTACCAAACGCATATACACTATAACCTAATGATCTGCAGATATCCACAATCATATTGAGATGCATTTATCATTATCATTATGTTCTGGAGAGTAATGTTAATTAATGTTAAGCGATTAAAGGGTTCTTACATCGCACTTTGTGTCCCGTCTCCATTCATGCGCTAAACTGGGGCTCGTTTTGACAATGCCAAGAACCCGGATGGGTACACATTTATTGCATGTGTCCTTTATCCCGGAGATACTGTGATTCACGTGCCGTGTATATCGGGCACAAGGTTGGCAGTAGTGGCTTAATGACCATGTTTGGCCTATCTATGAAACGTGCAATAATCCATATCTCATACAAAATAACGTGTAAGACACAGCATACTCTGGTCAACGAAACATATGAGATTGGTGTACATGTTGTAATACGAGGACCAGTATAAAGTACGTGATCCGTGGGTCACTTTACTGTCCCACCGAAAATAGCCCCAAGTCGCCCATTTGGCGCCACAATCAATTCTTAGGCTAGGCATGCTATATGGGACCGCTGTAAGTCTGCAAGAGTTCGAAGCGTAGCTTTATACATCGAGTGCTGTCTTCAAACTCTGCAAAGACGACTTTACAGTTGTACTCACCGAGAAGTGGCCTACGAGAATGCACGCCGTGCTGTAACCATTTTCTTGGTTGAACCATAGACCTACGACATAACTATGTAGTAGGTCTCGAACAAAACGTTGAAAACAAAACATTACTAGGTGTTTAATTATGGTCTGCTTGTGCGACAGCGTTTCGAATTATTTGTGATAACCATCAAACTCATTTAATTACATCCCGACAAACCGAAATATAAGTGCTGAATGACGTTAATAATCAAACAATATGTTAATTCCAATAAACATACTTTGTCATATTTGTTGAGGACAAATATGAGTAACGCTAAAAAACGACGGTCGTAACCTTCAATGCTTCATCATACAGTCCGCCCCGCCATGCCTGCCACAACGTCCAATGTCAACAGACGCTCAGTCATACGATAGCAGTCTCTCATTCAAGCGTAACTAATCCTTGTCTCGCTTCGTTACATCACTGGTAGCTTATCTTCCAGATCTATCTATATTTTGGTGAGTTGTTCTCTTGCATTAATCATATTGACATGGTATAATAATATAATACATTGTTCAGGTATGATAATTATTGTTTTGATTATATGGCTAAATGTACTACCTTTGATGTACTGGACAGGTAATGTTATGGACCTATACATATAAATCTACCGTAGATCAAATGAGACATAACTTACAACAACGTAACTAATTCATGCATTTATCGTAATTAAACTCACTCATACAATTCCATATTTCATAACATTGCGTTGATGCATATAATAATATATTTAAGATTACGAAGTGGTAGCCATCGGCAAGATTGGGGGCATCCACACTATCATTGGAATTTAGACCTTCGATAAATTTCAACAAAATTTAGTATGCATCCAGCTTGTTGCTGCTTCGTTCACTTTACGTTCGAAAGCCTAAATGTACATGGGTCGAAATCGAATGTAAGATTTATCAGTTTATTTATGCATCCGGTAGTTGGACAATGACTATATTAGCAGTAAAATGCGTGACCATCTCGTATACCCTATATGGTGCAGACAGTGATACCTAGCTGTTTCTCAGGATGGTTTTGTTTGTTTCTATTTGTTTTCTTCATACAGCAGAAAATACTTTATAACCGCAGCTTGCTTGTTACTGTTTCGTTCCCCCCTTTTCTGAGCCAAAGGGCAAGTTCAAGAGTGAACTATAAGTTCGCTCATCTGGAAGCCAGACTGGGGTGATAACTACGTGGCTATTTTGTACCCTAATTGTTTGCATGTTTTATCATACATCTTCCTAGTCTTCATAACCTAAAGCTAAGCTCGCTTGATTATGTTATCCCCCTTTTCTGAGCCAAAAGGCAAGTTCAAGACCATGCATGCACAGCGAAATATCTTTATAGATGTACACGCGTCTGGAGACCAGACTAGGGCGGTAAATACAAGAACTATCCTGTACCCTGCCGTGCTGACCATGGCGTCATGCTGCGTCCCGGGATGCAATCCGACGCCATCTCATATTACCCTTACCTGGGGAGCATCGCCTCTTCAACTAAAACCCGCTCAAGATCTAGTGTTGTGTGTTTACTGTTATGTGTGTCTGTTTGTTTATAATTCATATACTTGTGAGTAAAAACGTTTTCAAAACGACATCCCCTGGTTCCTAACGCAACTCGAGGCATCTTCAAATGTTTCTAATCCTAGTATTGTCCTATAATGCTCACCCACATATTCCAAGTAACAGGCATGGTTGGTATATACGATAGTCGTCTAGACTCTAATTAAATGTCTCTGGATAATGGAATAAGCTTCGATTACAATCAGTCTGAATGGATGACACTTTGATTAACAATTCCACTACCGTGCTCGGCATAATTATGACGAGTGCAAATACCCCAATCGTATATCAAGCGGATTAAAAAATGTATTCCTGTACATAGTTATAAAGTAAAATTACGCCAATGCCATAATTATGTATATTTTCTACCATATCTCCGTATATAATGGGTTAAATTGTACGGTGATGACGAAAGAGCCCTCCACTGCCAAGATGCTCACTACAGAAGATGCGAGCCGGACCGCCGACCCGACCTTGATGCAAGCAGGAGGAACCTCGTCGCCAACATCCGACCAGGGTTTCGTCTCTGAGACATGTGTAAGATAGAGATAGACTGAGAAACGATAGAAAGAGCCGAGGAGTCTAGACCGTGATAGATACATCCTGACATCTATACCGGTGTTCATTCCTCGGCCACGGCCACATCAACAACATCCTTCGACCAACTGCAATATGAACAGGTCAGTGTTAGCACTGCTGGCATCTCTACTACTATTCTACTTGGTAACCTTCTTGGTGCGAAATTGATAATAGTCTACAAAATTGTTATGCAGACACGTACCCATAGTCATGAGACGGTTAATCTTCAACAAATCCAGTTTACAGATACATATTATTTATTAGTGTTCCACACCGAATAAAGAGGCTAATGTCACCAATCTTGTAAGTTCTAATTCACAGAAATAGGCGATTACGCATAGTTACGTTTGCCAATCATAAAATTATTGTTTTTGTACATCTTTAATAAAATTATATATAGAGAGTCAGTAAAATTACTGCAATCTAACTGAACTTGGACAGATTTAATCAAATTAAAACATCTCCACACAACAGTGGATTGTTGCTCGGGGCATAGTAGGGTCCATGCTCAGGGCAAGGGAAAACTCGCAATCGACGGGGCCGATGTCAAATCTTGACTGCCTTCCTCAATCGATACAAGAAGATTGTAATAGCGCACGAATCGCTTATAAATATAATCATCTTCTTCTAGTGAGATCAACGATTTTTGTTTGTTTTAATTAGACAAAATGACTCAAATTTTCATTTATCTTAGCTTAGGAAAACAATCAAGTTTAGATATCATTATTAATTGGTGTGTCATAATCATTTGTGTCGACAATTGTTTATTAGTCTTTACATGCGAAAATATAAACTAATCTAAGGAAAACTTTGTTTTGGTAATTTGTCAGCGAGCAAAACATCAGACACGTTAATTGTTTGTTTTGATTTGTATTGTATGCCTTGAGGAGTAAATAACTATAATTACATTTTAGCTGAAGATAATGGAAGATAAGAATGAAACGGGCCATCAATTATATACAGACGTAGAAGACAAATGAAAGAATAAATAAAATGGAACGAATAAAGAAGATACAAAAGTATGGTTGCGGTAAAGAAAAAATTCTGAGTAGTAGAAACAGAATCGAACAGTCATTCTGGAGAAAACGACAGAAGACAAATAAAGGGACTAAAATATTTTGTCCTAGAATTCCCTTATTCCGTATTTCTCTCTCTCTGTTATACTTCAAGTTCCTTAACCATCCGTGTTTTTGTTTACTCGTTATCAGCGTTCCACCATGGGAATTATGAAGAATCTGGGACAAACATTCTTGTCTGGCGGTATAAAAAAAAAGGAGTTAAATAGTGAAACAAAAGAGCTCGAACAAAATTTACTGTCGTGAGGTTGAAGCATATCGTACATATAATAAGTTCCAGATGATGAATCAGTGAATAGTTTGCGACTCTGCGTCAACAGTTCTTATAGTCCCTATAAGTCTGTTCTAAGACCAAACTATGCTTATCAAACTAAAATTTGAAACGCATGTTTCTGATAATTATTTCTACCTGAGACAGAATGATGGACTATACACCTCCACGTAATCAGTGCTTTGCTGGAAAATTAACGCCTAAGTTGCTATAGTGAAAACGGCGGCTCCATGCATTTGTTGTGTATAATACTGTATGGTTCACCATACACATTATTGGTTATGTGAGAGTTAATAACTTTAAAAGTACTCGAAAGCAAGCGTCAGTCGGGGTTCACATTGTCAGCATTCCATCAAGATAAACGTGATAAAGGTGACAGTACTTGTCCATAATCTACACGGCATTCTTATCTCCAGGTAAGCTCACATGCTCTATCACGTCAGCAGCGTACCTGTGTCTTATCTGGCTTATCCTGGACACCCCCAAAACCCTCACTGCCGTCTTGTATGGGTTAGAACAGGCTAAAGGTCTACTTAGCCAGACTATACTTACAAAACAAGATCTTCAAATATTGAAATAATCTCTCATCCGAGTCCGACAATATATATACATGGCTCGAATAACTTTGCGGCAATAAAGTTGCAAGATCCAGCCCCAAGTCATACCGAATCATATTTCTTCCTCATTTTTTCGTTTGCTCCACTCTATCATGCCTCATATACATGAAAGATATGAGATGAATATTGAACGCCGCCAGACGTTTACACCCCTCTACGGAGTCTCTGCCAGGGGGTGACTTTTGTGAACAAACAGTCGTGTCTCGATCTGTGAAAACAGCCCTCGGAACGTTTCAAAATATGCCGATCAGACGTGATCAAAGATGATCGCTCGATTGCGTCATTTACACTTTGGTTACAATGGGAGTATGAAAGTAGGAGGAACAACTAGTTCACAGTGGCCTTGCAGTTTAATTATTACGACCTTTGTTCTGTAGTATCTACTCGTATATAGAGACTTTTTCATACAGAGTGAAACTGAACATAATGCGAGCAGGATTCAAACCAGAGATCTCTGGATTGCTAAGACCGGTGCTCTGCCGAATGAGCTAGAAAGACCATCTGATGGTTGTTTGTTCCTCAAATCCATTTCAATGTTAGTGGTATAGGGAGAAGCTGTAATAAACCTGACGCGAACCCGAAGGATTTGAAATCTTCCACGCAAATTTACCTGATGCAACCGACGTTGTCGAGAAAACTATCTACAATCATTGCCTTTGGTAATATCTGAGAGAAACATCCACATCGTTTACATACTTCCAATATAAATAATTATAATTGATAGTATGCAATTTCGTGGAATCATCTTGTCTCTCCTAACTTCATCCCTACACAAATACCACACCCATCTTAAACCCTCTCTTTAGTTATCCTCCTCCATAAACCTTCCCTTCCACTGTATCTCTTCCACCTTCTCATTTCGAGCATGTTATTGTGCATGCAATATTCGATACGCCACTTGCGGTTTGTGAGAGGTCGAGGGTAGTCAGGGTACACAAGTATTTCGGAGGGAAAGAGAGCGGGAAAGAGGGAAAACTGTGTCAAATGTTGAGTGCTGGGGTGCACTCAGGTGCACTTTATAGCAGCTTACACTTGAGAATCGACTTCTCCAATTCCATCACAATATCCGTTGTGTTTTGTATAAAGTCTGACCTCTTTCTGAAGAGTAAAAGTAACGTGAGGGTATTGGCTCTAATCCTAAATTGCCCATAACGATTTACCTACACAAATGAGAAGGAAACAAATACTTTTGCTACTAGCGAAGTCAAGTGAGTTTTGCGATATGGAATGCATTATTTGCTCCAGGGGCTTGGTGGGCTTGGTATACATACGCGCCGACCACCTCCCTGGTTCGCCTTTGAACAACGTTACCTTACACGTTGACAATGAAAGATCGAGCTAATACGCGTGCGTTACACTTTTCGGAACAACACGTCTAGCAGGCGAAAAATTATAATGTGTCATATTATTTCCTAATTCGAAATATGAGAAAATCAACATCTGAAGAGTTGCGTCTGCTTTGAATTTCTTGAACATCTCCAATTAAAGATATCGAAAATCGAGATGCCGTCGCGATGCATAATGTACGGAACCCTCTGCAAAGTTGAATGTGTCAGTATTCAACGCATGCCTGAGAAAGAAAACGGGGAAACGGGTTTATGAAAATGATGCCCAAATGACATGAAAGAGAGGAAGATCCTGAGAGCATCGACAGATGTGTCTTCGTCCGTCGGGACAACGTTTATCTCCCTCTGCGGAGTCTGATGTCACGGTCCCTGAGTTGACTCGACGTCATCGAATCTCATTGGGTCCACATTGGATTCTGTAATAGATGCTATAAAAACTAAAAAGAGAACACATTTAGAAACATGCGTTCAGAGATCGACGCTCTTGAGCCCCAAGACCTTGAGTCACATGTTGACAAGGGGTCATAACAGATAAGATATTTTGCCGCCGACATACCCCCTTTCTCCGAGGTTGAGCGTTGATAGGGTGGAGTCCTGGATGTGGAGCTGGTCGGGATGGTTTGTGTTTGCTTGGGCTACATCTCATTTGGTCTACTACATGATGTCTGAAACTTCTATTTCTCGAACTCAAATCTGTACCCTCAACCCTAAACTTAATCCTTACTTTATCCCCCAACCTTTTCTATACGCCCCTTTAATTTTATTTCGGAGTTTGCTCATAGACCAAATGGAAGACGACCAAACGTGTGTAGAGTGCATTGGCGAGTCGTGAGCAGTGAGTGCGACCGTATAAATAGTACTCTATGGTGCGACGAGTGACATGCTACAGGACTCCCTTTGTCTTTGCCATGAGACTCCATAATTCACAGACGACATGTCTGTCAAGAAAGTGTTTTTAAATCAAGGTTTGCTCGTGACCGTCCATAGAAGGCATCATGACCATGGGGCAGTTCGTTTATCCATGGTTCCTCTGTATTTCTCCATCGTTGGTGCAGTCGTCATCGTGTATTTATTTCATTTTATCCACACGATGAGTGATTGAGTGATTTATAGACAAGACCATTAGCGATATGCCGTGTCATATAAACATTTTTAAAAGTGACAAACGTCAATTAATCTACTTCGCGAACTAGTTTAATTGCAGTATTATCTGTATGTAAATTTGCACAGTACACGGCTATATCATATTTTAATATGATCTTACATACACCATTAAAACGTCTTCCATGAAACGTTTTATTGCGGTACTTTCCAAATCTAATATTAAAGTTCACCATTAGGTTATGTTGAGCATGCTAAGCTAAATTATTACAGAGGGCATATACGGATTACAGTGATATTACAAATGGAAACATCATTTTGCTTCATCGGTTTGTCATGTTTATGGCCTCATGAATTGCATCAAATTTTATAGCATCATGACTTGAACAAAGTCCCAACAAAACATCTCGCCACCAACTCCTTAGTATACATACATGAATCCAGGTGGACCTGCCAGCTTATGATAAGGCTTGACAGGCAAGCGCGTTAGGTAAAGGGTCCATGGTAAATGTAACATGAATTCATCATGATTACTCCTGCTTGATTATCTGTAATTGTGGTGAATTGGGCGTAATAATGGGTGTAAATTCTGTTTATTCTGAATTCTAGTCAATTGCCCTAAATTGTCCGTTATCAGATAAAGATGGTACTCGGACAAGCATGTTATCAGATACTCAGTATTTGAGCATCTGGAGATAACGACCGATTGGCAGGGCCATCCGTATAGTAGCTTGTAAAGTTGTAGTCAAACAATATATATTATGATATAAGGACATAATACACGATCGGAGAGGTCTTAAAATCAATATAACTCCAAGAAAAGGAGGTATCAAGCCCTAATGTTGTTCATGTATTAAAGTGAGGCCTGTAAAGCGTCAGATATTGCCCAAAATGACATTTGAGACTTCAATCCTGTACCAAAATCATTGTAAGATATGTCCGAATGATATGTGAAAGTTTCATTGAAAAAGAACACTGCTATCCTGGTTAAAAGAGCGAAAATACGCGTCAGCTTTTACAACGGACGTTTATGAGGTTTATGACCGTTTGTTATTACGCTTTTGAGCTGAATGATAGATATCGTCATACTAAAGGGGCATTTGAAAAAATCTAACCCTATTTTATTATTCTCTTACCATAAGCTAAACAACACGGTAGAAGAGAAACGAGGAAGCTCCAAGTAATTTTCGTGGAGTTAGACACTCCTCACTTTAATAAGCTTATTATTACCTTTTCTTTCATAAAAGAACATAATCTCGCAGCCTTTGCCGTGGAAAGGATTTTTGAAGCTCCGCGAATTACATTTCTTCGATGCAAGCACAATCAGGACTTGTCAAGTTTGGGTGATCCCGAATAAGATTTGGATGGCGCTATACCTAGACCACAAACTGTTGGTTATATTTGATTACCCGGCAGTCGGGCAAGTATAATTTGACATGGATACATTTTTGGAAGCCCGCAGTTGATTTTCATTGGCCCTGGGCCCTTGGCCATCCCTGGGCCATCGGGCAAGTTAAGAGCCAACTGATGCAATCTGTAACCTACAACGATGGTAGGGAATTAACCGTTCCAGTGCCAAGCAAAATACATGACCATTAATTTGATTGAAGCGCTCTATGGGTGTTAATGTTATTTCAATGGCTACCAAGTAACATAACATCTTGACCCTAGCCCATGTCCTTTTATCACTGATGTTACCTCCCAAATCCGTAAATGTTCACATGTTGCGGTGGTCATATACTCATAATATGGATAAGCTCGTTTGAGCGGTTACTTTCATCAACTCATACTCATGGATACATTTGATACAGAATAACATATGTAGACTCGTTTCAATTGCTTGGTAACGAGGGGCTTAACCGATCTAGAATATTATCATCTCGTCTCGCAGGACATTGGCTATGGCAATGATGACAACGGCTGTAACAACACAAGACGGGCAAAGCGGTATACCTTCTTTGTGCTTAGGCTACGACCATTATATGAAATTCATAACGTGCAGTCACGTCACATGTAAATTAATAAAAGTGCACAACATGCAGTCTTTGATCAGCTAATGCTCCATTCCCAAATCTCGCACAAGTCTTGTCTGCGCGTAACCTAATAACCATAACAAAATCAATCATCTCTGTACTCATGTAGGCTGTAGAACAAAGGGCGAAGGCGTATAAATACGTGTACATCGTGTTCACCAACATCCATCTGCCCCGATCGCACACTGCATGTCTAAAGAAGATTACTTTTCATGAGTTATTGTTTATAGTTACAATCATGAGAGATGAACTATGTACCCATCGTTCCAGCCAAAGTAAAGGGGAAAACAAAAACAACGGAAACGTGATGATATTCTTGTCCTGACTCTGAACTTGTCTTGTTCCCAAGACCCAAAGTCCATACGTTGGTATTATAAACCATATTAATTACCCATCATCATGATCATATTACTGTATGGTATTGTTTTCTGCGTGCGTGGGATGATACTCATCACATTATGGCGGGAAACATTTTATTTTGTTACCTTGTGTTTCTTTAACCCCTTACGGCTTACCTATGGGAACCTGCATGTAGCGAAGCTATGTACACAGTCTATCATGTGAATTTCAGAATATTGAAGTGAACGGGTTAATTATCCTTAAAAAGACAGCCTGACTGATCATCATTCTCGCGGTATTCTTGATTTACACGGTAGTTTTCAATGTACATTATGGATGCAGTGTCACCTTTAAGACAAACGTCTTTATGGGCATCATTTGAGGGCCAAGTGTAAACAGGGTTGCCAATAAAGCGCCAAAGAATGGGACTTATCATCACGAACACGATCCTTTTAGCAGATAGAACAATAGACACAGCTCCGTAGAGTCAACAGTCAGGGCACCGCTGATAATCTTAATGATGGTCATACATAAGATAATGTAATGTGTGGCTGTGGTTGCATTGCTTGTCCGTCCACGGTAGACTTCAGTCAACTTAGGACGGTTGGTCAACTTGGTGTATGCCCCCACCCCTATCACACTAGAGTTACCATTACATTGACCATGTTTCATTTTGTTACTAGTAAGACGTATGATATTCCATCATAATAGTTATCACCATCGCAAGAACAGTTGTGGCTACAGATAAACCTCCATTGAACGATCCTTACAGTTTAGATTTCCCCTAACTTTGCAGTAGTGCGTGCATGTTCCAGGACGCTGGTATAAGACTGTTATACATCATTGGTTGCTCCATGCAAAGAAAAGAATATCTGCATAATATAGCCTTATAATTTATCATTATAGTATGTATAAGTACATTATACTATTTCATTTTAAGTCGAGCGGGATTCGGGAGAATGGTTGTGAACCGTTGTAAGCTATACTCTTCAGATTCCATATTAATACCGCATTCTATTGGTCATTTGTCATAATTGACTTGTTCTATACGTGTCATCCGCCCGTGATACATTCTCTCGAGACAGAGACTGAAGTGAGACGATAGATCATCCCGAGTATTCAAATAATAATTTAATGAAGTCAACATCCTCTAGCAGTGGCGTAATGAGCAGAGGGTCGTTCAAGGGAACGAAGCACTAAGCAACGTGCCTTGTGGAAAGGTGTATGGGCCTAGGAAGGTGTACCCCATCTGGAATATTTGGGATATTAAAAAAACCCAAAGCCGCCTTCCTCCCGGCTTGGTACGAACAGTCACGTCACGTTCACGTTAACATCACGTGAACGGTTCTGTACCTTTTGTGAAACAGGTCACCCAAATCTACGAAGTGTAGGGTAAAGTGACCCAACAATTTGTCGTTTTCCATGCCGGTAAAACTCGAAGTGTCGCGTTAACCAAATCGTGACGTGAGCGTTTAATCAAGATTTTTTAAATTGCAAACGCTTGTTACTAAGACTAGACATACACGCACAAAGAGATTTTAAAATGTCGACGAAAATGCCGATACCCCCTTATCAAATCTTTTCAATCATTATGTTTATAATATGTACGTGCATAATTCAGAGTAATCTGAGACGATAATATGCAGTTCTGTCATTTAGGTAATGTACAACCATACCACTTGCATTATTTGTCTTGTTATTGGAGTATTTCTAAAGACGTGTCGTGCGTGGATTTTGGCAAATGTTGATTTCCAGCTGAATTGCTACACGCAGCGGACAATTCAGTTCGCATACGCCTGAAGTTCCCGTGCTCGACGTCTGAGCGTACTGGCCCTTAACGGCGTTGTATGTGCATGCCTGTGAAAGTGAGTGAGTGAGTGAGTGAGTGAGTGAGTTGCAGTGATCAATGAGTTTAAAAGTAATAAAACAATGATTTGATTAATAGTGTTTATTTATGGTTATTGAATCGAGTCAATCTATCAATTAATCAGTCAATCATTATAATGAAACAATCACACCAACCAATCAATATTAAATAAATCAATTAATGTATTTGACATTCGAACTAGCTACTTGTAGGCAGTGGCGTACCCAGGATTTTTTCAAGGGGTGGGTGTAGGGGGGGGGGGGATATTTCGTCAGACAAATTGAAGTAAGCGGGGGGAGTGTGGGTAGGGGGTGTCCGTAGAAAATGACCGCAGCCGAGGACGAGACCAGGACCGGTCACAAATTTCGAGGCCGAGACCAAGACATTTCTTGAATTATGTAAGGGGGTGGGGATGGGGGTAGGGGGTGTCCATCCCCCTGCCCCCAGGCCTGTGTACGCCTATAATTGGTATTTACAGTATAGGTAGGACGGGTTCGTTCACGATTAAATTTACCGAGAATTAGTCTCTTCTCAACGACAATTTACATTAATTTGTTTTACGAAAGCGCCAATTTACGTGAGCTTTCATGAATTGCATATAGTATATCTACAAACTGTTGGGTCACGTAACCCAACACTTCGTAGATTTGGGTGACCTGTTTCACAAAAGGTACAGAACCTTCACGTGACGTGACGTGAACGTGACGTGACTGTTCGTACCAAGCCTTCCTCCCCATCTGTAACTATAAGATTGTAAGCCAGTGTCCTCTTCTCTCTAGCACTCGCAAATGGCGAGTCCAGGGTACACCTAGAGACGATAAGGGGAGGCAAAATGTTCCGCGGGACAGGCAGCATGAGCCATAATTTACCCAGAAATAATCATAGTTATTGTCGTACATTTCGATAACCAACGGAGGGAGGGCAGGAGTGGGGCAATAGTTACAGAGCCATCCTAACATGAGGGTGGGGCCATTTTCCCGTCCCCCATCTGCAGCTTCGCCACTTGAACTGGTCAACTACAACCAACGTGGATATATATCACTTTCATCAATGTGCACAAACAATCTTGCGCCCAACAAAACACATCGACTCCATTACCTGTCCATATAGCCGTCCATCAGAGCAAATCGAAGCTGAATAATCGTACACCAATATTGACATAGGTGTTCTCACAGATATTTCCATTTTCGGCACGCACGTACGGCTATCGGAGAGGATCAATAAAACGTTGGTTTCTCTTTATTTAAAAATACTTGTGAACTGTTGACTGTTCAGAGGAATAGAATTGAACGTTTGAAGCCGCATCTGAAGTCTGAAGAGCCTTTTGATGCCGTACTTGAGGTGTGAAACACAAATATAATTGAAATCAGGGATACCCTCACGCCAACGATTACGATGCAGTACATTTCTAGGTATAGGACCGTAAAACGAAAATGCGAATGTTTTTTAACCTTAAATTAAATGTAACATTAAATGGTATACATTCATTACTAACATATATAAGCATTAGCCTCTAGGAGTATCATATTGTATTTTTTCTGGGTCAGTAGAGCAACATACGGAAATACGGAACAATTTTAAAAGGCAGTCGTTCAGTTTGAAAGCAAATATAATATACCCATAATAAAGTTCGGGACACAAAATAATCCACACTACCAACTATCAGCATTCGATTAGTTTACTTGTTTCTTCCGGAGCATGCATTTTGAAATATATTATTACCAATATTCATCATTCAAAAGAAAACAAAAACATTATATAAAAAAAAGAACCATACTTGGCATGATCAAAGGAATGGATAAACAAATTATTTGGTATGCATCATGTTTCGATATGTAACTATCAGTACTGGGAATAAACATTATAGTAACTCACACTGGTGACAAACAAAAGTCTTGAAATAAACACACGTATACCACTGGGGAAAAGAGAAAATTTCAAGATCGACACCCCACCGCTTTATTCCACCTCACCTGTCAATTTCAATCGCTCCAACTTCTCTCATCCGTCGCGAAAAAATTCGAAGGTGTTCTCCTTGGGTCTAGATCGGGTAGTTTACTACCAAGGGGGGCTATATGAGCCCAGCAGGGTAGTGAACCCACACTCTTCTACCCCTCAGTCTCTTCTGCAAACTATCCAGCGTGGGTTGGGTTGGGATATATTATTTCTCCTGATTTATTTCCAAAACGAAATCCAGTAATAGTCCATGCACACGACAAATGCAACGAGTTTCCAAAGTTTTTAATGAATAAGCTGGAAATTGTTGTGCTCTACGTAGAGCTCGTTCGCCAAGTAATATCTGAAGAATTACAAGCAGAAAGGCGTATAATAACTGCTGGAAACACCAATACAATGCTCTTCCAATCGACCCAGTGCGAGCTAGAGTGTACTCGACAGGCTTGACGAATGAACACAAACCTTCGATCGTTGTACCAGACGTTCTGATTGTATCCGTTTGGTGAATGGGAGCAGCGTAAGCACCGCCTACCCCGGACAACGGAAGGCAAGCAGATACTGCCAATCATTAGGTTCTAACCAATCATAGTGCTCCAAGGGACCAATCTGCAGTGTTCGCTCCGCCTCCCACACAATTCACACTTGATACGGAGTACAAAAAACACGTACCGGTAGTTTTCTCTCAATCTTTCAAGAATATCTATAATCGCGATCCAAACATTTGCTACCCTCGCTCAGACAAAACTATGCCCAAAATACAGAGAGGGATATTTTTTAAGCTGACGGATTCGCAATGAAAGAAACGGTCTGGGAGTAAAGGATTTCGAAAGGTATTGACAAAAAGGTTGAAGGGGGTAATACGGTTCACACCTTTGGGGTCCCGCAGATCAATACCAGGGTCAATGGAGGTGCCAATTTCTTTGAGCGACAGAGCCAGACGATGATCACTCTTCGAGCTCCCCTCCGAGCTGTTGGATACCAAGGCAGCAGCAAAACCAGTTATTTGCTTCTTTTACTGAATTCATCCTGGTTGATATCGTTGATGTTGTGTCGTTGTTGTGCAGAGTGGTGCAGTCAGTCAGGGGGGAAATAATTCAGGGCTACTTTCCAAAATTGTCTGCATGGAAATAGCACTCTAACATTTGTTTTGCATTGAACTGTATAAACATAATGGGGGCTCTGTTATGCTTTTCGTGGGCTCTTTTTGGCATTGCGGGGGCAAATTCGCCCTGAGCCCCCGTATATTGTTTCACTAGGTGCAGACATAATGTGCATAGTCAGTTGTTGCATCAAGGAGTTGACTGGCCAGCTATAGTAACTATTTGGTTGCACAGTGAACACAATCATGTGCATGTACGAATATGAATATGTCATTATGTATTATATTGCCACATCGAATATAATCAAATCTGATAATCGATTGATTTCAGATTCTCTGACAAAAGTCAACACAACATCAAGAAAATAATAAAAGCTCTATAAAGTTTGTAATCATAATCATGGAAATGTATTACAATCGACACTCATTGTAAACTGCTGATCATAAAATAAGAAAGAACTTGTAAACAATGTTACACACAGTCATGGGAGTGCGCCAATAAAATATGATAAGCTATTTTGTAGATTATCGTGCATCGCAACTAAATCTATAATAGCGAGCGTCGGAGAACCGTTCTTTGTAAGCGTTTAAAAATTCATCTCCCGATGGAGACGAGTGAAAACTCGGGGCGTTTCGTCAGAATAAATTGATGTTTGCTTTATGAATACTTCAGCTCCTTCTTACTCCATAATTAAGTCGTCTTTAATTGTATCTCTTCCATATTATCTTGTCTCCTGAGATACGGGCAAATGATCCATCTTTATATGTCGTTCCACTTCAGTTGCCAAGGTAATGACTTTCCGGCTCCTCAGGTCTTCTGACACAACGGGTGTCGGTCAGCTAACCCTTGCATTACTAAAGACACTTACTTGTGTGTTTGATGACGATCAACAGCACCTGTATGGCGCCATTTGTCTGTTTGAAAAATTGAAAAGCACCCACTCCTCCAATTAAAGGGTAACTAATTTACTGCACATTTGCTTAATAAAAATAATGTTTATCAATGTTTTGAGGCCTGCTTTAAAACCTTCAAGTTAGTAAGTGTTGCAGAGAACAGGAGGTAGGAAGTTCCAGAGGCGTGGAGCAACTAATAAGGGAAGGCACGATCATCATATACCTCTGGGAGTCGTTTACTACAACTTGCCATCTGAATGGCTTGATATCCAAAGAGTTAATGGAAGATGTATGGTATTAAACATGTTATGAATAGCAGAGCCTCGGGCTGAACTCGCAGTTCAGAAGTTCAATGTCGTCATGCTATCCAAGTTTGAAGTAGGTTCGTCGTTCGTGCATGTATTTATAGGCAACTGTCTTACATTCCTGCCTCCCCAACGCCCCAACATTTAAACAAAAAGTAAGTCAGACAGTGGTGCATCCAGTCCCCCCCCCCCCCCCCCCCCACGGCCCCCACCTCACTCACTCACATGCCCACATCCAGAGTAGTTACAATTGTATGAGGAACACCCTTTGTGAACATGATGTACGAACAATTTTCAAGTTGGAATCGTTAACTAAAAAGTTGGTAAATCAAGGAAATTGTCTTACCTCTCGGTGATATAACATTTGGATATATCTGACAAAAGTGATCACCGGGCGCTAGGCACATACACAGTGGCGTAGCCAACGGAAGGGATTCTGAAAGGGTGGAATTCTGTCAAAATTATGACACGTAACTTTCTTGAATTTCTAGAATACAGCCCCACGAATTCTCCATTGGGGGGGGGGGGGGGGGGGGTCCATTAACCTGCGAGCGCCTAAGTGCGAGCCGCTTCGGGCTGGTTCCAGGGGGCGACGCCCACGAAGCTTTTGAATTTTAGCTATTCAAAACCCCAATATTATAATTACGGCTAACAAGCAAGTAACACGCGAAAGACAAAACAAAACTGGCCCCGAGTGGGGTCCCTCAGGCCAAGGAGCCCCTACGCCGTTGCACATAATGTCGCAATTACAGTTCATACCCAAAGTTGTAAATCATTTTATTGTCTTTCTGTACCGTTTTTTTTTTTTTTGCACGAGGAGTCAACTCATGAATTCAATTTTAGGTATGATGAGGTCATGAATTGTGCAAACTCCATAGTTATTTGCCCCCAGAAATCGCATTGTCCAGTCGTTTCTAAAACTCGTTACATTATGGAAACATGTGAATGTTTATGTTTGTTTTAAAAATCTAAAAAACATGTTATATTTTATTCACCTATTTCAATACGAATTTAGCCCCTCCATACTGAATTTCTTTGATCATCTTGATCTTTAACTTTGACTGGACATCATTTCATCTGCAGCCGCACTATTGTAAAAGCCATCCAGAAGTTCGTTGAACATTAGCTTTGTAATGAAATTGCACATTTGAAACAGTGCAATAATGCTACGGAATGTCACAGACAATTGAATACTCAGTTTTGTGTTGATAAAACGTCACTTGTTATTTAGTGCAGATACGTGAGTAAAAGGGAAAACAACGTCATATATTCCAATAAATAATGCGAATTGTCCCTTGTCAATTCACAGTGTGCGTGCGAGATGAGGTACAGACGAAGAGGAGAAAAGTGCATTTTTATTGCATGGTCGAAATTCCAATATAGCAGAGGCGTGCCTTATACTGTATATCCCCCTGATGGATCCGTTATCCAGTTTCAAGTGATGTCTACCAACACTGGCGTAGCCATGGTGTACAAGGGGGGCACCCTTCCTGCTGCCCCCCCCCCCCCCCATATGGATAATTACCTTTCACCCACTGCCCCAACTATGAGGTATTGCTCAATAATCATCATTACCATTTGCAGTATTATCTGAACATAAACTGACATAATAATTATTGTATGTTTATTTTAATGAAAATTTAGGAATGAAATGATATAATCATATACCATTTATGTGGAGTGACGCTGCCAGCCTTATATTGCCCCCCCCCCCCCGCCCCTTGGTTCGATTCTAACTACCCCTGTTCCCCATGACGTCACTAGTATCTACCAACAATTTGACATTGTCCATTCAAGTACTGAAGGTCAAATCGTTGAACATCATATACTTCAGGAGATAAAAACAATAACAATACATCTCAAATAAACGGACAATGATTATGACGTCAGTTTATGTTCTGATAATATATTGCATGAGGTATTGATGATTATTGATCAATCCTTTGAGTCACGTTTGCTTAAAATAAATATTTCATTATTTAGATTTGTAATCGAATCCCTTCGAGGTTCCGAAATTCCTATACACTTTGTAAATAGCCCACCAGGCTTACACAATAGGCAAGGGGATAATTTGCAAATAGAATTGATTTTTTTCCCTTCATGCAATAGAAATACGTGGAGTGCAGAGGAAAAAATTGTTATGATGTAATGATGCTGATCATGATCATAAAAATTGAATTGTGGAATCGTACTTTATTCGTATAGTATACTGACCGATATTGATGACCGATTTCTATATACATGATATAGGGCGGATTTAATGACGCGTTTTATTACAGTTACTGCCAGTTCTACATCAGAAAGCCGAAATCGATCAGACTAAAAATGAAAAAACCCGTCTCACATGTGATGCATACATGTACCAACTATTGAGTCAAACAAACATATTTTAGACAAATATATATGTAATTATATGATTATACATGAAAGCTATATACAGTATATCTGCGTGAGTATAGCTATAGAAACATATATATGTATTTAAAGGGATAGCCGAGTTGAATTTTGGTCAAACTAAATTTAAGCGCTTTATAAATGTAATGTATTGTATTAGTGTTAGTAATAAATGTATTCATACAACGTCAACTAAATCTATTATTCCATCATATTTGGCCTTCTTCGATCGATAACGGTCATCATGTAATCGATTCTTCCTGGATTATTCGAGAGCGTCTGATCATACACATTTTCGCATTATTTTTAGAGTCTAAAATCACGCAAGAATTTCATCCCTTCTGTTACATTTACAAATTCTAATCAGAACATTATGTTTAAATGTACCAGCATAATATTATAAAGTGTTAGCATATAATATGTTGCAATTCAAGTCGATGCACGTGAATAATAATTGAAATTGAAACTGAAATGAAATTCGATTGCTAGCGCTTGTTACATAATAGTGGGTGCATTAATATGAAGGTTGTTGGGATCAGGAGGGAAAAGCGAGTCCTTTTATGATCATTGTTATTATGGGTTAACTTTCCATATTACATCTTGTCTGTTTTGCTATTAGTTTGGTCAATAACTTATGTGTATAAAGGTTTCAAAACATTTTCACGGCCTCACTTTAAGGGATTATCCTCCTCATGTATCAGATATATCTATACCAGCACGTTCATTGATTGCAATCATTCGAAACGCAATATTAATACTCGTTTTCTCTAATCTTCTTCTCACAAAGATATCTGCAATATCAAATAGTTGCGTAAAATTAATTCTTAAAATCCATCTATAGTCCACGCAACTTTTAATAAGTAATTTCACAAAACCACAAGCCTTGGCATGCACTAAAAGACATGCGCAGAGTCATTATGCGGTTGAACAACATATTATACGGTTTCATAGTATCTCCTTTCATGGTATCGCTTTAATGCGCTCAAGAAAAAAAAATGCCCTCGGCAAAATAAGAAACCTATATAAAGTATTATTTCATTTTCATGCAACGATACATAAATGGTGGAGCGTACAGGACGGATCATGCATGATATTTTAACGTTTTTCTGCCTACTTAAAATTGAAAATGATTTCAATTATTGCACACTGCAATGACCAATTGACGTGTATGTCCTAATTCAGATTGCGTAGAGCTAAAACTGTACTATAGGTTGGTTTTTATCCTGTTAATATAAAGGGCTACTTTTGCAACTTCTAATCTAAATGTCTCGAGTTAAAAACCGATCAAAACTCCGGCAGGTATATTCTTCAGCAAAGCATTTAATTCACATTGCTGCATATCCTCTCATCCCAGGTTTATAAACAGGGACCCAAATATAGGAGGTGGAAGTCTGAATATGAATGGTTTTCACAATGTTTCGCATGAAGTGCAGATGGTGCACACATCGTATGCAGGCTAGCATTGTACCCGATCAGCAGTCACTGGCAGTGGCAGTCATACTAAGTTGGACCTAATAATTATGGAAAGCGATTGGTAGTCTTGAAATTAAACATATTCAAAATCAATATGATGAGACTTTCAACAATTACAAATATGAATAGTTTCAAGGATCCTTGATAATAACAAATATCGAATTAATGCATTTTCAAAAAAAACTGCTTCAACAATGTTACAAACAAAAACTACCGGATTTCCATAATTGTTAGGTCCAACTTAGAGTTAAGTTTAACTTAAAATCGTTGTGAAACATCTCCCTGACAGGCGCGCCGGAAGCAGTTTTGGATTGGGGGGGGGGGGGGGGGCAAAGACCTAAGGGGGCTCATTTTTTTTGGTGTAGGGGCTCATGCCCAACCACACTCACAGGGTTGCCAACTTTGAGCCAGAGATGAGAGTGAGACATTGCGAAGGAGCGAAGCGACTGAGCGGGGGGAGGGTGTGGGAGGGGGTAGATTAACTGTATCGGGGAAAGCGTGTTATGATTTGATCGACCAGAAATTTCAAATATATTTTTCACGAAGAAAACAAATAATTGACACACTATAATTATGCACCCCAACACACACACAAATATTGTATTTAGTGTCATATACAGTTCCAACATAAACCATATGCCATTATGTATGATCCAACAACTTAGCCTACAGCCAAGAATGAGTCCCGGGTGAGAGAAGCGACCGAGGGCTGGGGCAGAGCCAGAGGGGGAGGGTATGGGAGGGGGTATCCACCTCCCACGGGGAAGATTTTGCATTTATATACTTGAAATGGTGCAATTTGGTGCACGTCACACAAGCAGCCAGAGCAATGCCAGCCTAAACTACGTGGCCCGTTACAGAAACAGTACTCACCCGTACCCCGGACCGTACGCAAGTTACACAACAAACTGTGATAATCTGTTCTCGCGCGAATTACCAAGTCTTGGCTTATACATTTTATTTTTTCTTTCCCACTCTTCTTCTTTTTTTTCTTCTTTTTTTTGGAGGGGGGGGGGGGCTATGCTCCCTGGTGTAATATGGTAGTAGAGATGATACCGTTTGATAGGCGATATAATATGTACATGAATAACTGGAGCATCAAATGGATACATGACTGGTATACATCTGTCCCCATCAATGGTTATATCTTCGAGTGCCCCGACGACCTCCGTGCCTCTTTTTACCGTGGTGGCACCGCATCTACCTAAGATAGCCCATTGATGTCAAACGGTTTGCGGTCGGCTTGGTCGGGAGTCGGTATTATACTTTTTTATTTGTTTTCGCTGGCTTTACGACTAATGCGAGCCTTCCGGGGCTGGAAGTCATCCCCGTGTCAGAATCTTATGTCCTTTCTCTCCTGCTCTCTTTTTCTGCCATGTTCGTTATCTCTTTTGAAATATAATTTTTGTTCAGTATCACCATTTGCTGACATAGCATGCATGGCTGGCGGTCAGAGGGCGACGATCCCAACATTTTTATGTCAATATTCTCTTATTCAACATTGGAAAATAAATTTATAAAATGTTTACATGTATTTCTTCGAGCAATGACCGCATAATTATTAAATGAAATCAGCGGTAATCATTTCTTTCATTCCCGCAGACTATAATAGCTCCTCATTTTGATACTTGCCAGACGGACACTAATGAAACAAAGAAAGTAAAACTCTGATGAGGAGAGAGGATAACATGCAGGAGAGAGAGAGGGGGGGGGGGGGATATAATTTTGTATATTCATATACATAGGAGTGCTATCTGACAGTATAGTTGTCAGATAATAACCATAATCGAGTAATCTGCGTAAGTATGTTTGGATGTATAGGAAGGTACGGCTGATTGAAAGGTAGAGATGATCAATATTATGTTGTTGTTCACTCACAACATGTTTGACGAAATCGTCTACTAAAATATATAGATCACGAAGTATATATTGTGTAACTTGTGGTGTTTTATTTTACGGGGCATGCTACAAAACGAGAGTTCAAAACGCGCGTGTGACCATGGTGGCGTGACGTTCTTGTAATAGTAGTTACTCCTTATCAGAACATTTCGATATTTGGAAAGTGTCTCACATAATTTGACGGGCGCTAGCGCTTTTATGGTATTTAAAGATTAAACATAAAACTACAGGTGCGTTGCAACTTAAACTAGAAGGCCGACAAAGTCAGCATACCCACGCCTCCCATTAGCCCTGTTCTACCCCTTCGTCGGCCTCAACCCAGTCTAGATGTATTCAATATGTAAAAATGAACATCTGTTCATCTTCACATTAGTGTCGGGTCAATAATAATTATTAAATAAATAAATGTATTTTTCGGAAACTTACCAATTTCTTGGCGCTTCAAAGTTCAGATCAGCGTGTTGCAATTCAATTCCGTTCCGTATTAATTAACCCGGAATCGAAAGTACCGTACCATAACATATGGTACCGTGCGCGCGATCGCGATGCACACCTGGACTAAACTTGTTAGTTGCTGCTCGATTGGATTCAGCGCGAGCGAGGTTACCGTATACGTACCGCGCCTATAACGTGCAGATATTATTTAGGCACACACGTGCATTAAATACATACTCAAACTTCAAGGTTCCACAGAATTTGCAGGGGTCAACCAATCATCACCAAAATCTAATCGATTCTTCCATGTCACTATCCAAACATTCCCTGAAAATTTGGTGCAAATCCGTTCACCCGTTCTCTAGTTATCTTGTACACAAACAAACAAACAAAAAAAAAAAAAAAAAAAAAAACAGACAAACAAACAAACATACGGAACCCTTTACATAACCCCCTGCCGATTTCATCGGCGTGGGTAATAACTACCACTTAATGTTCTGGACATTATGTGAATAGATGAAGAACAATGTGTCTGGAATAATATTGATGGTTTGCAATAAT
Source organism: Echinarachnius parma (assembly GCA_037951105.1). Taxonomy (NCBI): domain Eukaryota; kingdom Metazoa; phylum Echinodermata; class Echinoidea; order Clypeasteroida; family Echinarachniidae; genus Echinarachnius; species Echinarachnius parma. The sequence goes on along the minus strand of JBAMJV010002623.1, from coordinate 149,990 downwards.
TATGCAATTGTCTGGTGTGAGTGATGAGCATCGATGAGATGACCATTCATCGTCCCAATCCATTCTGACATGCATTCATGAAAACGTATTGCCTATCATAACTATGGTGAACTATTAATAACTGTATGGAAATTGCACACTCTATAGCAGGGAATGACTTAATCTTCGATGGATAGAAAAAGGATGCAATAGTGAAAACAGGACTATACTTACCACTTATCTAAACTGGCTATAGACGTTAACCCACTGTCCATCTAGAGCTGGTATGCTAAGTGTTCAACCATGGGAATGGCATAACCTATATGAAGAAACTAGTTAAAATGTGTATTCTACGAAGATAATTCGGTCAAGGTAGTAGGAGTGGACATTTTGAAAGCTGAACAAGAAAGATGAGCGATGAATATATATAGGCCGACGGAAGTTTATATTTATATTATATGGCGGTATATTTTGTGAGGTCACCCGACATTATATCCGTGCGACGACAACACTAAACAGGAGGCGACAGCTCCTTTGATCGGGACCGCCGTCCGTTGGCCGCATATTCTAGTTATTTGCAATTGCCAAATTCAGCTCATCTTCAGAATGATGAGCCGTATGAATGCGATATGGACATTTTATTCAAATATCGTAAATATATAATTCGGTTTACTAGGTGGACAAGAATGACCACCACATGAAATCAGGTAAGGGGGGGGGGGGGAGATGTTTCTTACTTTAGTTTAAAGTGAGCATGAGCATTCGAAAGTGTTTCGTGGAAGGGCCGCATTTATAGGAGCTTCTCTAGCGTATTGTGGTCAGAGCACCGGACCATATACGTAATACGGAGGTGTCGGGTTCGATTCCTATGCATGGAAAATCCCCCCCAAACAATTATGGCAATTGAAAACTAAAAATGTAATGCATAATAATAATTCAGAATCAATTGTACTTAATTGTTTTTACTTGTGTCTTTCGCTTCTACAAATAATCATCTATCCCTTTTCACAAGAAGGACACGTAACAGAAACCTATATACCTTTCATCTTAGAATATGGATGATAAACGACCACGTCCTTCTGCCCTTATTACATCAGACATATTTCGTATAAACAAAACACCATAATTCTATTTCATCTGTTAGAGGACAAATACAGCGGAACTGAAACTGCATGCCTTCAACCTTCATTTTCGTTCGCATTCATCTCTCCATCTAATTCTAAAGCGAACAAAATATTCCCGTTCAGATTTGAACTTGCGGGAGCACCCGACCATTCCTATTCCTTCCATCGATGTTCATGACTCTCGGAGTAAAGAACAAATAAAATCGAGATTTAATAGGCCGCCACTCCGTCCTATAAATTATTGTATTTTCACGGCGCGCGTGCATATTAAAAATTTCGAATCAGATTTTTGTATCGGTATCGTGTCATAAAGCTATCAAGAGAGGCAGGACACTCTGTAACAGCTGTGACCCTTCAGCTAACTGCTTAACACGGTCACGTCGGTTTCGTCCAGAGGTAAAATACTGATGAAGAAGTTTACTGTTGCGATTGTATACCGAAACTGCTCACGTTAATAGCTAGCAATCACTTCTGTTACTGTACAACCCTTTTCTCCGTTTATATTAAAACAAATATGTATACAAAAATTATAATATATTATATATCAATATTGTCCATGTTTTGAATAGATGCAGTCTATTGTTGCGGTGGTTAGATGATAGAAACATCACAGACAGACATGAACGCTTGAACTAGAAGGTTATTGGATTATTGGATTACTGTACAACCCTTTTCTCCGTTTATATTAAAACAATATGTATAAACAAATTAAAATGATTGTCCATGTTTTGAATAGATGCAGTATATTGTTCCCATAGCGATGGTTTATACTTTCACAAATGTTGTTGTGACATTATTCATTGTAAATATATGTACCTTCTTGTTGAAAATGAAATAAAATTGAACATTGAACATTGAACATTGAATGGTTAGATGATAGAAACATCACAGACAGATCTTTTGAGATTATGCATGCAAACTCGAAATTGTTTTGGTCATCTAAACAAATTAAGCTTTTCGCGTTAGTGAAAATGATGCATAATACTCCTATTCTGGGCCTATATTACAGTCATCATGTTACATACAACCATAGCCTAATTCAATTATCAGTCTATGTTAGATGCAACAAACGTCCTTTGAATTGCCAACTAAGGTTAACTTAGTGAATTACTACATGGTCATGAAGGAAGGTCAATACTTATTATACCTGATACCATACGTAAATCTGGAATACTACATGTAGATTCAGCACAATGAAAGGGTTAGAGTTACGTACATTATAGCATTACGGAAATATAATTTAATCCGAGAGGGAATATGTTGCGCGTAACGCAAGATTAAAGAAGAACTATGCCATTATTAACCCAGTATCTATAGTATATCAGTAACATGCTGAACCATGTAGAAACTCTATGAGGATGGAAGTATTTTAGGAGGGAACAGATTAACCAACTATGAACTCGCCTATCACCCAATTACTATCAAGGTTATCAGGTCAAGGCATACAAATACCGGCCGTCGAATAATCGCATCATCAAAATATGGAAATTATCAAAGAAAGTGTATTTCACGGATTACCCTTACACTCATAGAGGACTCATAGAGGATCTTCCTTAGATTGCGAAATAGAGCATGAATGAACATAGGTTTTCTCCCATAGGACTTTTGACGATCCGTTGCCTTTTTAAACTGAAATTCATTAATTGAACCGAAATATACCAGGACCTACGTTGTAAGTAATCTTGTATGTAATAACGTCGCTCATAATAGAAAAAAAACACACACACACAAACACATAACACATGCATTTTCGTCTTCTTTGAAGTGGGAATTGAAACCGAATTGAAACCATTTTCTTGACAAATGAACATAATAGGCCTACATGTGAAAAAAAGCCCTGTTACAATTGAGAAACTAGCACAATATACGAGATCAAGGTAATTCCAAATTATACAAAACAGTACAAATAAATGTCTGTCTTCTGAAACATTATTACACAATTGGGAATTGAAACCATTTTCTCAACCCCAAAGCCATGAAAACGAAAAAAATTGAAGACAAATGCTACACGTATGGAATCGTAAATAGTTCGACAGAGACCTTAACCTTGTGACTCCGAATCAAATTTGCAGTTGACTGGACAAACATCAATTTGGTCGAATTTCACAAACAGGCCCAGAACAGAACCATTTTAAAGCCACCGACATAATTGAGTTATGTTATGTTGGTTCAGACAAAACTTATACAATGATAGTTGAACTAGTGGCCAAGTGCCTTTCCGCGACGCCGTGCGTGTCGTGCGCGCAGAATTATAATCCTGTATACAGTAATCGCTTGCGCTCTGAATCTTAATTGTTATGAGTTGATGATAATTGGAACTCCATAACCACCAAACTCTCCCGAGTTCCTCTCAAAAGAAGTAAAGAATACACAAAAAGAATACACGAAACTGCCGAGATGTTGCTTTCAATGAAACCATGTTAAAAATCAACGTCGCGTGCCTATGGCACGCTTAATTACATCAAAGCGGCTATGGGTCGCCGTCACACTTCCCTCCTTAAAGAGGGCATTTATACAATAGAAATAAATGACCCCAACCTGCTCCTGGCATTATAAGACAAATACCAAACTGAATGTATATAAACTAAGCCCTATGATTTTCACATTGTCAATAACTATATCATAGACTTTCAAACTTTCATCACTGTCTAGCCTGCCAGGACTATTCATTTCTCAACAGAAAAAATAAAGTGAGCATAATACATATTTAACAAACAGGATCGGTTATCTCAAATTAGATCGATAACAAACATTTCCAAGAGCTCTCATCTATCGATCCTGACTAGAACATGAATATTCATAACTTGACTATGACGTCACTCATTAAATATAATCGTAACTTTTCCTGCTACTCAAAAGCATTTTCACTGAATTTTACTACAAAAACTAAGTTCAAATCATGATCGTATTATTAAACCCTACCCATATAATCATACAAACCACAAGACATGAGTCAAAAATGCAAAAACTTACATTTTAACAATTTATGTACTAAATGAATTACCCGTATCCGAAATCGGACACTACATTCTGCATCTATCAAAACTGTTTGATTGCACACATTTCCAATGATGCATGAAGACAATAATACTATCAATGTTTATAAATACAAACATGCATATTTCCTGATTATTACCTAGAAACAAACAATACCTTGTGATTAGTTTTTCTTTTTAAACAAACATTTTCTTAAAATCACAAAAATACATGCTTGCAATCAATAAAATGTCTAATACGAATCATTTCCTTTTGGCATTACAATTCACATATTTTTTTCGCAAAATTGTACAATTTATTTTCCACAGAAACTTCTTAGCTTCAAATACCTCTATATTATCTGTCACTAAAGAAAAGGTACACCAACTTTTCTTACAACATGCAAATAATACATTTCTTTCCCATATCAACTGCTAGCTGCATCAATCTTTTGATATGAACCATCCTGTAAAAGAAAGAAAAACAAATGAATAATTATCTCTTCAAGTAATCCACAGTCTGCCCAGCAATCCTGTAAAAAAAAAGAAAACATTTAACTTAATGCAATAGTACAGTTTTCCAAAAACTTATTACCGGTACATATATTACAAAAGAAATATTTTATTTCTTTTTCTTTAAATGTTCATCAGAATATAATTTCAGTCTTTCCCGATTCTCTTTACTGAGTCCTCTTTGAGCTGAAATTTCAAGTGTTATTTTTTGTTTTAATATTCACTCCAATATCAGCTCATTCCTTTGTTCACAGTGATTCAATCCTTTCAATGTCAATACAAAGTTTGTGTCCACGTTCTCATTTCACTGTGTTTCTAATTTCTGTTTGAAGTCCAATTCTTCATAATTAATCACAGACCGTTCCATCATCGTCGATCGTCGACCTCCAGTGCCGCGCTTCCCTCGCCAACGACGTCCTCTCTCTCCCACTGGCACCAGCAGAATGCGCTACATCACCAGCAAAGGCCACTGCTTCACTGTCAAGGTGTCTTTGTCATTTCCAGTCCATTTCTTTGTGCTTTTGGTATCAGTCCATTTGGCTTAAAGACAAAGATCAATCAATTATTTTTTCCTTTTCTTGAAGTCCAGTATCTCAAACGGTAAGTACTGGCTTCTCGGTTCCGTATTGGCCATCGGAAATAGTTCATGTTGACCGCGAACACGCAGATCAGCATCAGGATGGTCCCTACGCCGTCTCCCACGACGACCTCGCGACTTGCACCGGGGCATCCGCGAACATCTTCCAGCATCACATCCTCCACGTCGTACGCGAGTACGAACCCTTCGACGAGCTCCTGCTCGCCTCCTCGCTTCCATGGCACGTCCTCGACCACATCGTCGCCGTCTACGAACTCTGGCCCTGCGTTGACCACCATGACGCCATCTAGCAGCACTGGCCAGATATCGACCGCCTTGTCGCTTCTCCACAGTCTGGTCAGCTTCCCCGACATCAGGAGGCTCCTGGAGTGCAGGCTGACTATGCCTGCGGTCACCTGGACTACAAGCTGAATCTGCCGATGACGCGTCATCCCTCTGGTATCCACCAGGTCTCGTCCAGTCATCTGTCCCGTCTCCACCCATCAACTCTCCACCTGATCCATCCCCTGACCCAATCACAGTCCTGCAATCACCTGGATTGCAAGCAGCGGAGGAAGAGGCTTCATCCATCTGACGTCCACACCCATCCGGCTCAGTCAGAACATCTGTCCAGTACCCAGCTGGCTCGCCTCCTGGTAGAGCAGTCTTCTCCATCACAGGAATTTCATCTCCAGGGATGTTGTCTTCACCACAAACTTGCATAGACACAAACTCATCGCAAGGAAACTCATCCAGAACAAAATCTGGCACCAACTCACCCAGCCCTGGGATTGGCTCAACCAAAATGACATCAGCAAGGCACTCAGCCTCTCCAGCTTCCTTCAACTTTACCCCTCGTCGCAAATTCTCTAACTTCAGTTTCTCCAATTCTGCTCTCTCTATTTCCAAATTAAGTCTTGCTTGCTCCAACTCAAACTTAGCTTGTGCAATACGACTGGCATTAATCTTTTCTATTTGATCCAAGCCAAGATGCCGCAACACTAACCCAAGAATTTCAGCTTTCCTAGCAGTTGGAGGAAAACAAACACTGTAATAGTGTGCTACTTCTTTCAAGTAGACTTTCCTCAGACATTTCAATTTGCCTACCGTGACATCTTCAACAAATTCATCTACATCAAACAGGGCATCCATGCTTGACAAAGTTACAAAGCAGGTACTAAGCTATGCTAATGCAAACTACTGAATGTAGCATAACCAACTTGTAGTCTGTCAAACACAAAGTTATGTAAAACAACATGTACCACCTACAGTAATCTCCTAGCTCTGCTAAGGTCAGGCTCCGAATTACAGATGACTAGAAAATCCACTGCTCCTTCACGCCTGGTCCACCTCCGAGAGACGATCAATTGGTGCACTAAATTGACAACCACGTTCTGCCTGGTCCAACTCCGAAAGACAAATGGGTCGACACACTGACATAACTTGATACATGTGCAAATTTACAAATTACTTAACTACTACCAGCAAGGCAACACCGCACTGCTTCACCTGGACAAACTCCGAAGGGTGAAAACTGTAACAGTAACCACTATACTACTTGTCTGGTCAAACTCCGAAGGACAACATAGCATCTAGACAAACTTGACTCGTCACACAAAACATTGAAAATATCTACATGTGTAAAATACACATCATCACCTGGTCAGACTCCGAAGGGTGATAAGTCAATGACAGAATGTCAAAACCAACATCAAAAATTGTATGGACGGACTCCGAGATACAATTCCAATGATTCACACATGCGCAAAGCTCAACTGCACAGCTCCGTACAGCCATCAAATACCAGAATGGTACAATTTCTGTGATTTTCCATAAAGTCGCCACTCTAACCGACAATAATACTCGAGTTGCCACGTCGGACTTCCTGAAGTCGGCACTCAAACCACAGAAAACACTAACATAGTACACTTAACAATAAACTTGGACCGTCTAATTAGCCACTAGTTTATCATCCTAGCTGCAATGTCTTGTATACTTCTGCCAATTCCAGACAGCGACAACTATCCTGACAATTACATCACAGCCCTATCACTGCATCCAATGCAATTCTACAATCAAAATAGCCCACGTACACAATCGCTACAACTACAAATGTACCCTAGAATTCAAACAAAGTGAATTCACATTCCAAAACGGAATATCCCAGCTAAAAATCTAACTGACGAGTTCTCTCACACACTGCAAAATGCCTAGAAAACCCAGCACTTTATTCCCACAGTGCAACCCGTATACAATTAAACCAAGTATACACAAACTCACTAAGCACGTACTATACACACACTGCACGGGCAAATCCACCGTCACAGCGACCCACAACAATCGGCGCGCGCACAACTGTATACGGAATATCACCGTACGAGTACGGCGGGATAATAACAGGCAACATCAATTCAAACACACATCACAAATAATCGGCAATTTACTACCTAAACTTGCAGAAACACTACAAATTCTTCCGGCTACAAGCCCCCATGTTATGAGTTGATGATAATTGGAACTCCATAACCACCAAACTCTCCCGAGTTCCTCTCAAAAGAAGTAAAGAATACACAAAAAGAATACACGAAACTGCCGAGATGTTGCTTTCAATGAAACCATGTTAAAAATCAACGTCGCGTGCCTATGGCACGCTTAATTACATCAAAGCGGCTATGGGTCGCCGTCACATAATAGAACGTATTATCGCATAAATAAACGTCGATCACAGTGTGTACAACTATACATGCGTGAGTGACTCATCGAACAGTTTTCCCGTGATCGGTATTTAGAGCGTAATATGGATTTAGACGCCACAGAGACACATTGATTAGGGAAATTGGAGTAAACAGCTAATCTTTAACATATTGTTGAATCCTTCTCCATACTCAAACCAAGGATGCTTTGAGCAAGTATATTTGACTTGTGCTTTTTTTGATTTCCTATTCATGAGTGGATTTTTGAACGTCACACAGTTTGTGATGAATGTTCCAACCTTTTGTCGTGGGGTCAACGAAAAAAACAAGAGTCGATGGAAAATAAAACACAGTGGACGTACCTGTCTGAACGAATTTTACACATGTATGTTGAAGAATTCGATATTATTTCACAAACAAAGAATGTTTATTAATGTCGATGTGTCTCTGCTCTTGCTCATTACGTTTTGTGCTTGGTGGGGATTTCCGGACATCGGATAATTTTGAGATACATGTAAACATTTATTGAGCTTTGTTGTGGGGTCAGGGATGAAAAAAAAAAACACAATCGCAAAAGTTTACCTGTCCCAGCCAAGCTGATAAAGACTTCTGACTCCGAGTCCCATAAGCATGAGAGTTCTCACAAACTGATGCAGCGACGTTGTATATTTATCTCTCGATTACAGAAGCAATGTCGACCAGTGGAATGATGACGACGAAGAAAATGGACCTTCGTTTACTGTATATTAATGTGATCATTTACCTAGTCAAATTTAACCAACATTATTGTACCTTTTTTGTGTGGTTATGGTAACCGAAGAATGAATGGGTTTTGATTTTCAATTGTCTCCCTATTTATGATTGACCCAAATTGTTCTGATCGCATTTCGATTGCAGTCAACAGCACACACCATTCAAAAGGTTATTGAAAGGATATATCTTGGACTTCGTATACTATCATTGAAGTCTAAAATATCACTTTTTGGAAAATCGTATGAACTTAATCATTGATCACTCAACATTTTCTACAAATAATAATAATAATAATAATATACTCGATTTATATAGCGCCTAATATGATTGATAATCATCTCTAAGTGCTTTACAATGATATTATTACCCCGGTCATAGGATACAATGCAAACCAGCACACATTGTGTGCACCATCTCCACTCCATGGGGAGCATTCCTTCCAAGCGGCTCATGGGCATTGAGAAGATCGTTCATATAAAGGCTTTCACCTTCTACCGGAGAGACTTATTCAATGATTATTGTCAAGATTAATATAATTTATTTTTTATATATGTTTCATTTTTTTATTTCGCATACCTTTTCTGTTCTTAGGATGGCGCTGTAAAGGGCTTTGACGATGGAATGTCGACCATTTTGGGGGAATTTAAGAAGCAAACATCAGGGGTTGTTTCGCAAAGATTCTAAGTTTAACTTAACTCTAAGTTGGACCTAATAATTATGTAAAGCCATTTGTAGCCTTGGAATAAAGCATATACTGAAGAGCAAATCAAAATATTTAAAAAAACAAAATCAAAAGTACATACATTATTTCAAGGCTCCTTTTAATAACAACAAATATAACTGATTTTAACAAACTTTGTGCCTTTTCAAAATACATGTTTCAAACATTTTACAAAGAAACTAACGGCTCTTCATAGTTGTTAGGTCCAAATGTGAAACATCCCCCAGGACTATTCCAACGGAATTCGGGCATCTCGCCTTAACCAAGATTCAGAATCGCCAGGGGAGTGCAGGAGAATGTTCATGAAATTCAACATCTCAATTTTCGTCTCCTCCATAACACTTGCCGTCGATATTTTAAGTAAGTGACAGTAAGCCGTCAAATGAAACAGCTGAGATCGCCCAAACAAACTCATCAGAGTCCCTAGTTAGTGGAAGGGCAGTATTTCATTCGTAGGTATTATATGGACGATTTGACTTATCCTATAGCAGGACAAGCTCGATCTGCGCAGCTTCTCTGAACTGAGACCATAGTACAAGCAAGTAAACAGTTTGAAACGGGTTACGGGCTAATCGTTAACTTAAAACCAAACAACAAACGCCCAACACATGAAAAATCTAAAATACGCCTTTATCACTTAACATGTGAAAGAATGTATCATAACGAATTTGTAAATGTAAATATTTTGACAAAACTGCTTTGGAATTGACTATTTGAGCAATAAAATGTTCGAAATAAAATAATGTAGTCTTATTACCATATAATCAATTCAACCGCATGTACGCTGCATGCAAAAGCTATGCAAGCGCACGTACGCACGGGTTTGTCGATCGCCTAGCTACCAATACCCAGCCGGGCGGAGAGGGGCGAACAGGCGGTGAATTTAGGCCCAATCTGAGCGGCGTGCTGGCAGCGTGCACTGTAATTTCAATTGATAATTTCTTCATTCACCGGTTCGGATTTCACCACACAAGCCCTTTTTATACTATTTCAACAATATGTATCAATTAGTTTGACCAATATAGATGATTTTGGTAACTTTCCCAATAACAATGAGACTGCATGTATTTAAACAGTAATGTAAACAGAAATATCGGATAGTCTTCTTATGTCATGTACACAGACACTCGCTCAGCGGATGGTTGCTAATAACCCATAAATTGTAATTTTTGTTATTATTTCATGTTTTATTCCGCCCAGGGTATATACTCGTTGCTATAACCATCACGAAATCATCGGTTCTGGATGAAATTCGATTAATTTGTTTCGACATGATAACTGTGTACAACCGTAGGGTCCGTGGTAAAAACATGTTGGTCTGGGTTTTTCACATAGTTTCGTAATGTGCCGGGCGTCTCTTAGGAATTCAAAACCCCTGGCCATCCTCTTTTGTATCGCGCAGCATAATTGTTTTCCCCGGCGTTCATTTTTTGTAAACATTTTTTTTTTTTTTTTAATAATGTAACTTGAAAATGTGGGAATAGGATGATGGGTGTGAACAAGATAAGTTAAAATTCAAGGAAAATTCAGTAATACCTATTAAAGCAATGGGCATTATTTTGCTACGTCTTGGCAGTTAAAAATATTGAAGTGACCTTTGTATTTTTCCCCAAAGTAATATTTGAGACTTCAATCATATACCAATTTCATTGAAATTTTCATGAGAATGAAATATATATTTTTGTGACATTTAATTTCATAGAAAAAAAATGCTTTCCTAGTGAAAACGTACAAATTTAGTGTTTGATTTTATATCCGAATTCGGATATTATAGAAGATTGAAATATATGTATCAGAATTCGGATACTGTTGACTCTGTTCGAAAGCGGCCACAGACGCTTTTAAATTCATCTTAAATATCTCCTTAATTAGGGAGACATTTGAACAATCGAAACCCATTTCATTCTTATGTAACAATAAGCCAAACAGCAAGAGACAAGATAACTGTGAGAGCTCCAAATGATTTTGGCTGAATTGTACAAAGTAAATAGATCACTTTAAGGACAATACTGCTGTATTCTATCATGAATATAGGCGTTCATTTTTATTACTGAAAGTCTTGGGAACCAAAGAATATTTTTGTTGGACATTGCTTAAGCAACTTAGTTTACACTGTGCATGAAAATAAGATAATAAATGAAATGAAACGAAACTTGAGCAGGTGTTGGTCGTTTTTATACTATTATGTTTGTCGCAAAGCAGGCACAAGTCCTTCCCAACTCAACATCGGCTTTATACATAATTTTTTCCGATGCGGACCCATTCGTTTTACCATAGACCTACCGACCAAAATATTATTCTAGGAGTACATATAGAACAATAATCAGCCATCATAATGTCCTCAGTCTAACTCCAACCGACAGTTCACCTTCACCCCGAGACTCGCCCACGGCTGGCCGCCCGCCGCCCGTTCCCATGGATCGCGACACACCGGAACACGCCGAATTCAAACCATTTGTGTAAAATGCCGATTGCCGAAAAGACTAAAGAGAGTAAATTTCTTCTGACTGTAATCGGCCTAACCTCATCCACAATGATGTCGTGCTGATCTGCGAATGTAACCTTTCGGACACCGTTTGATTTAGATTTATAGACGACAAAAAAAGAAACAACTGTATATTTTCACCGATATCTGTTTCATTTCTTCCCACATTTTCGCGTTTTGTCACGGTAACACTTGCTGTTTGTTTTGCGTGTTTAGGCACCTGCTGAGATAAACTGATGGGATTTCTGGGACGTGTGTTTTTCACAGTTGTTCCCTCATTACCAGCGCAAATAGAATTTGGGATTTCTGTCATGAACGCAGACAAAATAAATTCAATTTCATGCCCAAGAACCGGGACAGAACTACTGCAAATAGCTTCGGCCAGATTTCGATTATTTTGTTTTTCGGGCACTGTCCGCTCACCCCATTGGCAGACCCGTAGCCAGTATTTTTTTTTAAAGGGGGGGGGGGGCGCTCCCTATGCACCCCCGGCTACGGGCATGATTATAGAGCTCTCCTCTCTTTACCTTCTACCATGTCTACCCCAGTCTGGGTCACAAATTATTTATTGTATATACTTTATGTATAAGTCTTTCAGACCTATACCCTGTCCATTTTTTGACATCCCAACAGTTACTCATCTAAATCACATCGATCCTCTTTCTTTTTCCTGTTTTGCTCATGCACAACACCATCAGGGCTTAAAGGGGTAGTACAGTTTTGGTAAGGCTGAACGTAACCAAAACCTGCACAGTAACATTACAAACTAATATTTATTTTATAACCCCACCATGCTCGAAAGGTATACAAAAATACAAACGACTAAGTAAAAAGCCTGTTATCATTCAAAAAGCGCCATTAAAACACAAGAGGGCGCTATCTAATAAGGCATTGGTTTCAACCATTTTTCATACAAAATTATGCATGTGATGTTTTGTTGAAATAATGATTAAATAGAGAGATCATCAACAACTATTTAAAAACCACTTTTGAAAATTTGAAAAGGTAAGCATTTTTTTATTTTTTTCAAAAAAACTTCGTATTTATTTGGGGCCCAAATAAATACGATCGGATATATTTATTGATATTTCAGCCATTTCTGAACCGATTTTGACCAAATAAAGTTTATTATGCCATTAAAATTGCATGTTCTTACAAATTCAACACTCAGTTTTTCATTACCTCACGAACAAATTGTGTTGTGCAGCGCCCTCTCTACCAAAACTGAACTACCCCTTTAAACACATACATGTACATAAAATAGGCACCTACGAACACTTTCTACACACTTTTTTTGTATATCCTTGTCCACCTATTAGGCACTTGACAAATTACCAATGTTATTTGCATTATCAACCCGATCCCTTGGAGGACGTATGCTACACCAATACCCAAATAGTCGTGAACGTGTTAAAAACGTGAGTTACGTCATACCGCTTAATGATGGAGTAGGGGTTTGCCCGTCTGCATTTGAAGCGCTCTCAACTGTTTGAACAAAGTTCGACAATATTATACAGGAACAACGCGGGAAAGGCATTGGAAAGGGCCGTTATATTGTTATTGGCGTAGTAGAGGGGTAAATTATAGGGGGGAATTTTCCCACGGAGGTCAATCTTTGCCAGAGTAGCAACCAAAACAATTATTAATTTGTATGATTTATTTATTTTTGTATTTGTTTTCTCTTAAAATAAAAGGGAACCGTGAGAGGGTAAGTATTGTCAAAGGAGGAGTAATTGCCACCCTCTTACCACCCCCCCCCCCCCCTTCCCTTGGCTACACCACTGGTTATTGGCTGTCTTCACATTCCATACACCTGTCTCACCTGAGGCAGGCAAATATTTGCGTGCGCATGTCGCTGCGTATCACGTGTCCTTAGCGCGAGCCCGCTTACCGCCCGCGCGCACCACGGACATTGATATCAGTAGTAGATCCGAACACACCGGCGGCGCTTTCTTCCAGCAAAGTGCGTTAACCCTGCCTTTACTTAGCCATTGCCATAATCATTGATTGATTATATAATGTTTTGTATTTGTTGGTAGTGAGATGGTTAAAGGCGATAGGGTATCACACATAACATGTACACGGTGTATCTGGTTATAATATGAAGTTTTTGTCTTTCGTCAGGTTATAGTGCATTACAGAGATTGCAGGAACCGTAAGTATAGCGTAGACATAAATAGTAAAATGGAAGTTTTATAAGATATGAACCGTATAACTAAAGTCAGGCTAAAAGTAACATTGTTTTATGTCAATTTTCAAACTTGTCGAATAACATGCAGAGGAAAAAAGGGAGAAATCGGTTATCATGCTTGAAAATATTCTCCCATTCTCACGGAATTTGTTTCCAACTTACTGCCAATAAATCTGAGGGTCAAGAAAATGCGCGTAATTACTTTTATAAAAAAAACACACTACATGTGTTCATGCGTAATGTTCTTTATCTGATATTTTGAAATGGGATATGGTATTAAACGTTGACCCCTAAGAGTCCCCCCCCCCCCCCCCCCCCCCCCGTGTACTGAAGCGAAGCACACAGGTGCAGATCTTGTTGATGGATATAATACACAGTTACATTCGCGATATTCGTGTAACGTTTTAAACACACCGCCATTATGTTTTATTGAACCAGAGGATATTTGCAATAAATGTGTTTTACTACCCGGATATAATATCAAACACCAGAAAAAAAAGAGTGGAAACTTAAAGGATTCACTCCTTTCGTATGTGTTAACTTCCCTTCTAGTAATTATATACACAATAAAAAGGACTGCTGATACATAATAATTAAAATAGAAACACAAACAATCAATAATTGACTAACATTAAAGTCGCATTACAAAAAAATTAAACAATTCTCTCTCCAGATATAAGCGTTCATCGTGAAGGACACACATGATTATAGTGGTAGAAAGCGGGAAAGTTGAACAAGAAGATAAAAAACTAAAAAGTATAACCACATACATGGGAATAGTATATACATTACGAATGTTTTCAGAACAATACGATAAAGAACACAATTTATGGATCAGGACGGGGATTTATATCTTCTTCTAGAACGTTTGCGTTAAGCTATAAACGTATGCTTACAAACTAATATACAATATGTATTATTATTTCAAATCTGAATTTGACCTATTTTGAATTCAGTTATTATTTTCTTCAGCCCCACACACTGATAACAACATCTGATACAGTATTTAATATAGTTCCCTTTAATTCGGAGATGAGCCTCCCAACAAATCAGACACGCATTGACACCTCTGTAATCCAGTCTGATGAGCCTGATGAGACCAATTGATTCAACTTCATTATGACACAACTGAGCAATCTGATTAAATAGCATCGGGTCTGTCAGTATGCTAAGTCACAGCGAAACCCAACTAATTAACTCTCGGACAAGGACTGCATGGGGTATGCTTGATGCACGGGAGTGGTTGATTGTTCGTGTGTGTTCACACCACTCAAAGCCATGTTTGTTTGTTATTTTTTTGCAAAATGTAAATGAAACTTTGATTGCATTGGCGTTTTGAATGTTTTGAACTGTGGAACGAAACGCAGATTATTTAAATATAGCCACCTTTTGTAACGTTAATACAATTATCTCGAGCATGTTTATGTTTATACTAATTTTATACACAATTACGAACATCAATCGGAGGCACATGCCAGTGCAACGCCAACGGAAAAAAATATTGTAGATTTTCAATGGTCACGCTGGTACCACCTATAAAAAGAAAAATTCGCCCTGAAGAATTATATTATGACATTAATGTTTTTACATTATGTGACGTGAACGCAGTCCTTTGGTATACTACATGCATGGACGAAATCGAGGACTCAGACCAATCGATAGAGGGGTATATACTGTTTGATCACGTCAGCATGGTCAGTGTATAGGTGTGATGTTTAATCGGGGCGCTGGTCAATATGGTTGGTCAATATTATTGTGGCGGCGGGTTTGATTCGGCCATCTGTCAAAACATAACGCTGGACAATTCCGACGATCACCACTGGGAAAACATTTCATTAAAAAATAATGTAATGTTTACCTTTGTATTTATTTATTTATTGTATTCTTTTGTATTTAAGTGGAGACTGAGTTGATAATGTACACGGATATGACGGGAAAATTATCTTAAAGAAATGTTGAATCCACCACTATACTGACATGTATTTGTTGTTACAATTTTGCTTGAAATGTGTAAAACTTAATTGTTGTATTGTTTGTAACTTTTTATCAGACTTGGAAATGAATGAGATTTGAATTTGAATTGAGATAAATAAGAAATACATGAGTGATATTTATACACACATGCATCTTTTTGCAATCATTTTGAAATCATGTATTGACCAAGAGAGGGTAGGAGAGGGGTGGTATACGGGTTAGTCGAGAGTAGATATTATGTGGGGAAAATATATCCATGATTTAAACATATAGGCTTAATTAACACACGGTAGATGACCCTACACAGTTGACCTAATTCATAGACTGTGATTATGGACATGTCAAATACGTGGTTCGTATTTTGATCAGGGCATTTGAAACTCCATTAAAGATCATCACTGTCTTTTATTTACTTGATGACAAAATTGCATATACATAATTAATAAAAACATATTATTTTGAATATATACCATGACTGTATACTGGAAACGTTATAAAACGCCTGACAGGTACCCGGAGGCATTTATAAATGCGACTTCCGTTTATCATTACAATAAATATTCACCTATCATTATCTTAATGATTGGATCATACTTTAACGCCCGAATATCCCTTTAATATCGACCGAATTGTGTATTCATTGACTCTAATCTGAATATGATCTAATTCTTTATTAATTGCCTTTGGCTTAGCAATATAACTATTCCCAACAGTCCTGCAAAAGTTGTATGTCACTTTTCATAATTGCGTAAAATAATTAAATGGAGTGTGTATTTTAAGACTCTGTATGATAAGCGTAATAAATTAGTAATAATTATATATACATGGAAGCATAATTATATTAAGTAGTATCCCTAAAATATTGCATTAAATTTAATGAGCTGTAATACATAATAATTTTATACTCGGACTCCAAAACTGCCACACCTTAGAATTATGCTCGTACAATGGTGCGTTTATTCAGCCGTGTCTAGCCTGGACTCAGAGTTTTGATAACGTATTTCACACTAACTTTTCCACTTGATAACATTGCCCCAAAATATGTTCCACAACGCTGACTCTGTACTCTATACATGTCTAGATAAACGCACCCCAAGACTGGTTACCAACAAACGTATCATAAAGGGTGATGAACCATTTTTAAAGAGATTAATCGTAGGATGGTGTCCTCCTTAATATAATAATTGGATGTTTAAATGCTAATGCCTCCTGTGAGATGGGAATTGCATGGTTGGGTTTTATGACCGACGTGCCGATATTACACTGCCGATAAAATGTCGTCTGGCGTGGTTGGTTGGTTGGTCGGTTGGTTTGGTCGGATTTTGCAGACGCGTTCAATCAATTTATGATTATTTACGTCTGGGACCGCCCGTTTATAGCGACCATCCGATATACGTGGACAAGATTCGAACCCGGCCGATTAGTGCGAAGAGCGTATACTCTGACCACTAGACCAACACACCTCTTCTGGCGACAATACATAATGGGCCGTATGCATAAAAACAAGCAATTGCTTATAAGCAAATGCTTCAAGCACAAGCAAGAGCTTGTCAAGCAAAAGATCAAGTTCAAGCAATTGCTTAAATTCGTATGCATAGGCCTTTGCTTGTGCTCAAACCTTTTGCTTGCACTGCCAAGCAATTGCTTACGTGTTGGACAAAGGATCGTTACGGTTGTGCGAACATCGCACTGCAGGGCAACAACGCTTCGTGCCCGACCTGGCAGCAGTATTTTTTATTACGCAAATAGGGGGGAAACAGCGCGGAGCATCAGGGGGGTTTCTGTGCAGATCGATGGACAAAAATTGCCGTAAAAAGTCTAAAATAACAGGAATTTGATCACAACATAACCTCTGGAATATGGAGCTTGAAATCATCCTGAAACGGTACGAAAAATTGATCCTTAAACGCGAATGCCCTGAGTAAGCAAGAGCTCAAGCTGGTCTGGATGTGCTTGAAAAAACGCAAGCAATTGCTTATCAAGACAAGTAAAAGGTTCGTTTTATGCATACGGTTTTAAGCAATTGCTTGTTTGGTAAGCATTTGCTTACGAGCAGTAAGCAATTGCTTGTGCTTGTAAGCAAATGCTTTTGCTTGCAAGCAATTGCTTGTTTTTATGCATACCGATTCAAGCAAAAGGCTAGCACAAGCAATTGCTTGTTTTTATGCATACGGCCCAATATTCTTTCTTCAAGAGAAATTACTATGACATGCTTTCTGTTCGAGCGCTTATTTATTTAGTTCGGTGGTTCGTTTAACAAAAATATGTTGACTAAAACATCATTCTATTTGCGGTAAAAATACACAAACAGTCGGAATGGAGTATAAGAAAAAAATGTGAAAAATAGGGAGTAAAAAGTATGTAATGAATATCGTAAATGTATAAATGTACAATATAAATGATTGTGTAACTAAGGCTTCTCTGGGTGCATTCTTTCACTTGTGATACACGACAATATTAATCAAGGCATCAATCTGATACCGTAGCTATGATAACTCAGGTAAAGGTAAAGGACCGGCGACAAGCATAATAAGGATTACGTCAGATATAAATGTCATCATAGTTGTGCTCCTTCTCAGGTTGGTGAACACCAGTGGCCTAGCCAGGGCCCCAGGGACCAGCCAGGCCGGGGTTGGGGGTTAGGGCAAAGATGCATTGGGCATGCAAGATGGCGATATAATATGTGATCACGAATGGGATGCATAGGTGGGGAAGGGGGGGGGGGGGGGCATAACTACCACAGGAGGTTAACTGACCCTCACCCCCCCCCCCCCCCCCCCCATTTCCCCCTTTGCTTCCTCGACGGGGTTTTCGCCCTCCAATCTCGTCGCCAGAGCTCTTCAAATTTCGATCACCGATAGTTTGGGGCGATCACCGCGTGCATCGTGTATCGTGTGCGAGTTGGCGCGGAGTACGTTCGCGGGATATTAAAAAGCCCTCTGGACGCAATTTAGCGGCCTGCGCAATTCGGTTGGCTTTGCCCGTGCTTTGCTGGGTCGCGTGTAACACGAGTCCGCAATCAATACACACCCTTGAGTGGCGCGCTTTTTTGGAAACGAATTCGGCGGCATGATCAAGTTTGGATAAGAAGATGATTTCAGTTCAGATATATTTCGAACTTCAGTTTTGACAAGGATTGAGGTTAAAAGTAAACTATGTTTGGGGAATTGGTGCATCGTTAGATTATGATATACTGCGTGCATTTGTATAATATACATTAAAATATATTATTGGAATAAATGTTACATATCGGATTAAAATTAAGTAAATAATTTAAAGTGTTATTGACAAAATGTCTAAAAGAAAATGTGTTCATACATATGAATTTAATTAGCGAAGAAATAGTACTTACGAACCCTTTGCAACGTACCTTTGAAACAAACTTGGAAATAACAGGAAATAAACATGCATAGAATGAAATATGCATGCTTGTATATTAATGAAATCTCCATTCATTTTGAAATAATGTTTAGCCATACATAATTTTGCCTGTACTTAAATATAATCCTGAGAAAAAAAGAAAGAAAAAACAACAACTACAAATGATAATTGGTACACGTTTCGTACAGTCCCACAAATATTGAAATACATACAGACAAACACATTTACATACGCGCGTGCACAATCATACACGCGAACACACACACACACACACACACACCCACACACACACACACACACACACACACACACACACACACACACACACACACACACACACACACACACACACACACACACACACACACACACACACACACACACTCACACGCACAGGCACGCACAGGCACACGCACATGCACACGCACACGCACACACACACACACACACACACACACACACACACACACACACACACACACACGCACGCACACGCACGCACACGCACACGCACGCACACGCACATGCACACGCACACGCACACGCACACGCACACTCACGCAAACGCGCACGCACACACACACACACCCGGTTTATCGCCATGATTGCCATGTGAAATGTAGGTTTATATTCATATTTAGCTTTAACTTTATGTTTATGTTTAGGGTATAAGTGTTAGTGTAGTTTTGGGGGGTAAGGGCTATAAATTAACGTTTTGGATTGTATAAAATACTAAGTAATCGTCGTAGCTTATGTCATAGAACTTCTTGAAACGCAAATAATTATTTACGTTATTTAAGGCTCATGGCACAGGACGGTCATCATAATTACAAAAATAATTATTTTTTGTCCAAACATACACACCGTGAAGGCCACGACGACACACGCCCGGGGCTGTATACCGGATCGTGATACGTGGTGTGCAATATATAATGCTATCTTCAGGGCGGTATAATTATCCTCTCTCTACCCCTCCCTTTCGAACTTATGATTGATTGAAGTGTACTGCCCTTTTCTTAAACAAACGGAACAGAAAGTATGTAACCAAAATATAGACAACGAGCCGTTTATTGATTAACAATGTTTATATCTTGTTAGTATTTTAGTTTGATGTTGATAAATTATTATAAAATACGGATGACAACATCCACTAATCACAATCATTCGATATAATAAATGTGGCATATTATGTTGTGTTTATGGCTAGCCGTTATCATAACTGCTTTGTTGTGTTAAACTGTTCACACGCCATGCACCAGTTCAGTCGATATTTCTCATTAAACCTGATTTAATTCCGACCCTTTGTTTTCAAACGCTAACGGGCGAAACACAAAAAATCAATGTCAGCTTTAAGAGAACAAAACTCAACTAATCGTGAGACAAATGTGTTCTGAATTGATTGGTTCCTTTGGTTGCCTAAGGCTAACAACCCAGGAAGAAATCATGAAATAAAACTGCTGACTTCTAAATACTATCTTTTTTGTTCGTATAATTGATTTTAAAGGATTTGCTGTATGTGATAAACAATAGATCTAGGTTATGGAACACTCACTTTAATTAATGAACGTCTTATTCATCCACTGACAAGAAAACATATTTATTTAAGTGTCATAATGTTTATATGAGTTTTATAATTATCTTTGCCTTATATAGGTACCCAACCAGTTGCAAAGTCTTACAATTTAGAAATAAGTTTAGTATGTAAATAAGTAATGTAATGCAAGTTGCACCTTCTTGTCCCTAGCTGGATCAAACATTTGAACACCCCATATTCATGTAATAGTGTTGTATAATGACTGCTAGTCTACAATTAACAATTTAATTAATGTTAACTAATACACATATCTTATATTACTCTCTATTGGTACATCAATTTAAGGATAATGGAAGTACGTATAGGTACATGGTAAGAGATTATAGATAATGAAGAGCACATATTTCAGGGAATTTAAAAAAAGAAAAAAATGTAAAAGATTCTAGCACATTTCCGTATTATAAGGATAAAGTTATAACAAGTGATATAAAATATAAGTACAACTTTGAAAACAGTAAAGAAGAAATCGTAAACAAACAAAATAAGAAGAGTTAAGAGATTTTAAATAAATCAGAGAGCAGAGAGGGAAAGCGGATGCATGCATGAGAGGGGATTCGGTTCTGCTTGGTGTCGCAGAGCGCGGAACGTAAAACCACTCCGGCTTTTGGTGGCGACATCTTGTAAAACCACTCGTCTTCAACAGTCTCCAGATGATCATTTATCAAGACCATGTTGTCACGGCTCTTGAATTTGATTAGCCTCTGATTTTATATTATATTGTCGGATATCTGTGATTTCATAGTGAAGTTTTTTATTGTTACGGTTTTCAGATTCGGTGATTTCCTTTACTCCGTGTGGATTCCATTTTTGTTTATCAAAATGTCAATTTCAACGGTTCCTAAATCAGTGTCGCTATTCACTGTTTGAAGGATCTGTATAAATTGTGTTCGTATCAAGACTTTGACGAATACAAATTGCCTCACGACTTGATCTGTTTTTGTATCTTGATGATGTTTATGGGTCACAATGATAATA
This sequence comes from Echinarachnius parma, assembly GCA_037951105.1. Taxonomy (NCBI): domain Eukaryota; kingdom Metazoa; phylum Echinodermata; class Echinoidea; order Clypeasteroida; family Echinarachniidae; genus Echinarachnius; species Echinarachnius parma. The sequence goes on along the minus strand of JBAMJV010002623.1, from coordinate 128,055 downwards.
CTTGACATGGAATATAACAGAGGACTGTGTGTATATGTTTTCAGAATAAGCATGTTTCTATTTTCTAATTTTTCATAATATCACCTTCGCAATTAGCTGTAATCATACCGAATTAATAATGAGTTATTATTAATATCTTAATATAATATACGCTAAAAAGTACTAGTTTGTCTATCTAACATGGCTGCAAGGAGAGACAATATTATATTCAGGAACTCGGATACAAATAAACATTCAATATGCATGTGCATGTTTTGATTGTGTGGAAAGCGGAAATTGTAAGCTATTTATTCGACATGTTCGATGCAAAGACAAGAATAGATTGTGTTTTTACAAGATGGCAAACACCAATAACACATTTATTGCCTCCATCAACGGATATAAGCAGTCATATAACCACTAGCCTTTAGTCAAGGTTCTATATGGCTGGGAGATTCTCTACACGAGCTGCGAATAGACTTATTTCGACTTTTGCACGGCACGGGATTAATGGGCCTGATTAATGGCTCCCATACAGGGTGGCCCCCCCCCCCCCCCCCAAAAAAAAAAAAAACGGAACTGGGCACTTCCCAAAATAAAGTAACACAACTATTATGTTCAACAGATAGTGTGTCTTTTCCAATGAAAAACGATACCAAGATCAGTATTTTTGGTTTTGTAGTTTTTGTTTTATGGCGCTCTGAGTAACACCATGTCAGGTTCTCATTTTTGTCAATTTTTACCAAGTCAGTGCCTGATAAATCGCACTTTGTGCTCGTCATAGCGTCAAGCAACCATGCCCATTCTCTCGGCACACGGCTGAATGCACACTAACAATAACGCGCGTATTGCTCGTTGTTCGAATGCTATGACAGGCAGTAATTGCGGTTTATCAGGCACTGACTTGGTAAAAATTGACAAAAAAGGGAACCTGATATGGTGTCACTCAGAGCGCCCTAAAACAAAAACTACACGACCAAAATTACTGATCTTGGTATCGTTTTTCATTGGAAAAGACACCCTATATGATGGACATAATCATTATGTTGCTATATTTTGGGAAGTGCTCCGTTCCGTTTTTTGTGGCCACCCTGTATAGCGCTCGCCCTGTCCGTTTACTTCGCTGACGATGCTCAGATGCTCGCTCCGTTCACGTAACTGTGCCACACGCGATTGCCTTGACAAAAGGCTAGGCAACCACTAGTAAAAAGGAGGGCAAGGTTTTTTCCTTCATATTATGTAGGGGGCACAGGGAACAGGCGGGCATTCTGATATGTTTTAATACAGAACAACAACATGAACCTGTATCTGTATCTGAGGGTAAGATATTGCAGGCATGGGAGATAAATACCACGCCTGCCTTCAAAACATACCGGTACATACTATTTACAATGCCGCTCATGCGAATTTTCATGAATATTTCCGTGCGTTTGTGCGCGTATGTTTTAGCAGTAATTGTGCATGTTTACGGTGTTTTTACGAGAATGTACGTATACAAGCTGGACCCTGTTTCAGTTTGCACGAGATTATGCGAGGAAATAATGATTATTGAACGCCACTGTAAACCGTAAATTAGCGACTGCTGACTGAACTTTATTACGCGCTCAGCTACCAAGCGCTTGCTTCACTGTCGTCGTTTGGAAGTGACAAATTGTCGATGAATTTGATGCGATTATTGGCGGGAAATGATCGCTGACAGAGCGTGTTTCTGGGACACAGGGGGGACACAGGTTGATTATAGACGGCAACATAAAGACACAAGTGTCAACGTCACCTATTACAGTTTGTCAAGTCAATCCATGTCATTAATAGTAACGTGTCAGAGATCTGCTCCCTATGAAATGATGAAAGCGTGTGAAGTCTTAATCATAATCGGTCTGTTTATACTCATATTTTCCTCAGATCCGCCAATTCAAAGTTTTAACTCAAATTTAATTGTTTGCAGTGTCATTAGCACATCAGTAGATTAAACGATCTCTTTCATTGGTTTGATTTCAACCAAATATGTACAAGATTAAAGTCTTTGTCTTTCTGCTATAGAATTAAGAATGCGTTTGAGTTTCGTTTGTATCGACTATGAATCTTTATGGTTTTCAAATTCTCAACTTCCCGCCAAAAAGCCATTAAAACTTGGTGTGAAATTATAAGATATGCCATAAGAAAGTCGTCTTAAAATAGGGGACTGCGACAAATACATCGGAAGGCATACAAAAAACAACGTACACAATGAGGTCAATGATTTGGGAGTAATTTGGATACTCCATAGATAATGAGATGGCTTAGGAAGAGGATACTGCGATATGTAACACGCCTTATCACGATTATTACTTAATAGTTAATAATTGTTAATATTGGGTAAAGATTTATAATACGGTACAGAAAATAAAAGGCGTCATGATAATTATGTAAACCTTTAGTTTAAGTAGTCTAATAGCCAGTGGCGTAGCTACGGGGGCATAGGGGCACGTCCCCAAATATTTTGCTCCCCTCCCCCCCCCCCCCCCCCAAAAAAAAACAACAACAACAAACAAACAACAACAACAACAACAACAACATATGGGTAAAAATCCGAAAAATAAAGAAATGCGAAAAGCGTGACCCAATCAGTTGGACCACGCTTACAGCCTACATGGCCTATGCATTCATAGCCAAACGATGGCATTTTCGCTGAATGTGATAGGTGCATAAATTCCATCACTTCTAAAAGTCATGTAATTATGTTCTCTTGTGTATCACTAATAATGGAAATAGTCGATGTTTTTTAAACCACTATCACCTGTTTGCCATGTTTCCCAACTGGCGCCGCATGAAACGTTATTTGATTGGCACAAATACAAACGGGTTACGTAACCTCTGACATAGCAGCATACTCAACAACATAACCCACTGCTGTTAGTGCACGCTCATATGCGCTCAGATGACGTTTTATGCTGTACAGTTGGAAAACATGGCAGCCTCCAGTGGTCTGTCAAAACAGTTGATAGTGGTTTCAAAAACATTGATTATTAACCGTTATTAAAGGGATCTAGTAACTTTGTTGAGATGTGCAAAAACTGATGAATGGTTGATGCAATGTATATTGTTGTTATCTCATATGTCCACAGGGTATTGTGTGAAAAATTCAAGTCAAATGGACAATGTATGGCCAAGTAATGAGCGAAAATGCAAAGTGATATTGGGTGATATTCACCAACTCACTGCATTCACTTTGTACAGGGATGAAAATCTCGCCCGGAGATTTTCTTATCTGAATACTTCAATCATACATATCTTTGTAATGAAAGGGAAATTTGAAAAACCGAAAGCTGTCCCATGATTTTATTGTTAATACGAATACAACAAGGTATAAAGGAACCACTAGAATTAAAATTTTATTTTGAGGATTTGGACAATGTTACTAAGTCCCTTTAATTATACCCAATATTAAATACGAAAATATACGACCAGAAGTGGCGGGAATAATGCACTTATATCATTAAAGCCCTCTGCAGACAGAGCCGACTCGACCCGATCCGACTGGTTTTCATTCGGATCGGCTCAGTTTTCAGTGCCTCGCAACACACATTTTGCCAGTCGAGAGACAGTCGGATGCCAGTTGGGACCGATTCAACACGATGAATCGGCTCCGACCGACTGGGCCCAACTGTAACCTGATTGAAACTAGTCGGATCGGGTCGAGTCGGCTCTGTCTGCGAAAATCCCAGCGTTTCGATCGTTTTCCTTGATTAAGTTCTAGTTGTAATACACTGTTTGATGGTAGGATAATTATAATGTCTCGTCTCATCTCCTGATATCCTGGATGGAGTAGGCCTATTCATCTCTTTGAAAGCCTCTGTGGTGCCGAAAGGATGCGTTTGTGAACCCACAGCATTAAATAATCATTATGATAAAGAACAAAATCAAGATGCTATTTTGTCATTGGTATAATGGGATTCCATATAAGACGCTGCCACTTATTATCTACGCCAATCCGGCGACAGCATGAGCTATAAATTCTTTGTAAGAATTTTCTGGATAAAAAGTGTTGTCTGAATACAAAAAAAATGATCTCTTCATCGAGTTATTTTTGTCGTTAATTTGTTTACGATTTGATCCTGTATGGACAATACTTTAATGTATTCATTGACGTGTTTGGCATATCACGACAAATAAACTGAGAAACCGGGATCAAAATTAATATACTGTCTTGTTATGTCATGCAGTCGCGTTATTCTTCCACGCTTCTATTATAAATCTTTCTCACTCTCTTCTCCTATCTATTTATCTCTAGAAACAGTATATCCTACATCTCTCTTACACTTAAATGACATTTTTATTTATTTTCTCTTTTTAGTTATGATCTTATTTAACTCTCTTATTTTTCTCAACCACAAAATCTGTGATCATCGTCTCTCGATCGGTTACCATGGAAACAAAGTCTGAACGCGCCATAATCCTAAAGGATTTCGTTATGAAATTCACCAAAATAACTTCGTTTCCCGTTACGAATACAGTTTTATACAATATTCTTTGTTTTAGGTGGGTGGGGGGGGGGGGGGGGGGGGGGCGAGTGTCAAAATAATGTCATAAATTAAGGGAGGGTGAAACCTAACAAAAACATTCAAGTCTTATATTCGTACTCGACGGTTCCGTTTTTTTTTTTTTATCTTAAAAATCATACTGTATGGAATGTATAATAAATCGATCGAATGGATAAATTGTTCGAAAGAAACTGTAAAATGTTTCGATATTAAAGTGATCCGTGTAAAGTGTCAGATATTGCACAATCTGACATTTGAGACTTCAATCCTATATCAATATCATTGTAAAATAGAATTGAAAGATTTGTGAAAGTTTGAAAGAAAACGAACACTGTTTACCTAGTGAAAAAACGAATATTGAGTTCACATTTTATCACCGAATACTGATGGTCTGTTGTAGATTTGTTGCAGTAATAATCATCCGTGTGATCTTGACGATATCCGCACCCGTGTATACAGCGAAAGACGGTACGGAATTCATGGAATTTGCGCACGCTAGGCTCAAAGTTCAGTGGGTCGGGAAAATTTCCCACGCGCGCTGGCGCAGGACGTGTTCAGCGACGACAATTGTACTTTTTATCAAATCCGTTAGCTAACGCTTTTGAAATAATGATTTTCAATGATAATTATCTTCATACTATTTTGAAAAAACCGAACCCTATTTTATTCTTCTCTTACCATAAGCTAAACAACACGGCAGAAGAGAAACGAGGAAGCCCCAAGTATTTTTCGTGGAGTTAGACGTCTTTACCTGTGTCACTTTAATATTTATGCATTCAGGAAAAGTGCCAATGGCAGTAATATTTATTAATGTTGATATGCAAATAAGAGTAATACCCTTGCATTCGTTCTACAATATTTGTTTGATGAAAAGTGGAATAGAAAAACCTTTATTCTCAGAATTACATCTGCATCTTATACTTGGGTTTACTCGGTTTAATTGGGTATATAATAGACACAAAGCAATCGTCACTTTGCTTTCTTGTTTTATATTGCAAGACACTTTCATTCTAATAAGAAATTCAAATGGACATTCACTGACTGATAGAGAAACGAATGGTGGTCAAAATTAAACAGACTGCACACCACAAATTGATGATCACGGAAATGCCGAGGACCGTCACACGGAATGGCGGGAAATCACACAGAAATGGCGGGAAATTGGAGTCGTGCAATATTTTCCGACCGACCGAGGCGAATAAAGATGTAACAATAAAATCATCGTCTGCGAGAGATCCTCGCTTTGTTAGCAACATGGGGCTAGTACTATTAATCCGTTGATAACAGGAACATAATACCATGTGCAAAGCATACATGTATTGGCATCATCCAAGAGATGTCGGGTTAACACGACTGGAAGTTTCGATTGTTTTATTTTCTCAATGGTTCCGCCGTTCCGGAAAGGAATATAGCTGCATGGTGCACTGACCAGAAATTTGAATTCGAATTTTGTGGTGAAAAGTCATCAACCACAGCTTGATTTTGTTCATAACCTATACTTTACACCATTTTTATCTCATCGTCATTCTGACCTCGATTGCAACACTTTATTTTCTAGCTTGTCTCTTTTGAGTTACTGCTACAATATATTTTCGTTATTTTTTACCTCATATCATTTGATTATCAATGCAAATATCGTTATGTATGTTTGTTTGTTTGTTTGTTTGTTTGTTTATTTTATTTCCACTTTTTCACATCAATACAAAGAAACATCATACAAATATATAAAATGAGTAACATGTAAGTTTAACAAAATATGTTTCTAATTAAAATACAAGCAAAAACAAATATATTAATTGGTGCCAATCCATCGTGAAAATAATCTGCATAATATAAAATAAGAAATAAGGGGGAGAATGGATATCTTATGTAATGCTTGGTAAGTTTCTTATAAAGGAAAAAGCAGGAGACCACATGTCGTAAGCGTAAAAGCTTGATGATGACTGTGGCCTCTGCCGAGTTAGCAAATAAAGAACAACCTATGCAAGGGACGCGATTAAAAATCCATTTATCAATTGTATTATAAATTTGTGTGTTATATTCAAAATTAAATAAAATATATGTTAAATAATTCAAAGTGAGCATGGCTGAATTAATTTCGAGTGAAAATAAAAAAAATATATTTAGTGACATGTTTCGTATTGAGAAGTGCATTTGTGCATAGTGCAAAACTTTAGCTTGGTGCATAGAACAATAAGAGACTAATATCGTGAAATTAAGTGTGTGGTGGTTTCAATTACGTGTAATAATATTAAAATGTATTAAAATGTATGCAGGGCCCTTTCCTATTGACAAACAAAATAGAACAATTCCAAGATATAACAAATCAAATTATTTAACATTTCTATGTAAGATCTAGCAAACTATACTGAGTTAACAAATATGTTTTCATATTAGCTTTAAATGAATAAGGGAGGTCCTAATTTTAATATGGTTAGGTAAGTTATTCCAAATATCTGGTCCATGGTGTCTAATTGATCGTAGGGCTAAACTAAGTTTGGGATTATTAAGATGGTAATCATGAGCATGTCGAGTTAAATATGAGTGTACGTTTACATTTAATAAAAACAAGTTTAGGAAAGATGCTGGAAGTGTTTTGGAAGTATACTTATACATAAAAATGGCAATTTGGAGCGTATGTATGTCATAAACCTTTAACGTTTTAAATTGACTAAATAACGGGTTAGAATTTGCAAGATAATTAGATTGTGTACAAATACGAATTGCTCTGTTCTGCAGAAGAAATATTGAGTTTATTTTCATTTTACTACAATTTGCCCATATAATATTACAATATGTTATATACGGTAAAATTAAAGTATTATAAAGAGTAAATAAAGATTTATCATTTATCAAATATTTCATTTTATACAAAATACCAATATTCCGGGATATCAAAATAGTTATATTATGAATATGTTCATTCCAAGACAAATTTGAGTCAATAGTAACTTAGTTGACTGTTTTTCTACCAGGGATAAACCATCTATAAACAAATTACATTGAGGTTGGTCTTGGGAGTTAATAGTTCTAAAACGAATGAAATTAGTTTTACTTATATTTAAGGATAATTTATTACATTTAAACCATAATGAGATATTACACAAATCATGATTTACAGTATCAACAAGTGTATCAATATTTTTGTGTGAGTAAATTATATTTGTGTCGTCGGCAAAAAGAATGTAAGTTAGAATATTTGATGATCTTATTATATCATTAACATAAATCAAAAATAATAGTGGGCCTAAGATGGAACCTTGAGGAACTCCACATGTGAGGTTCAATTTTGAGGAACTATTGGAATAATAATAAACGTACTGTGTTCTATTTTTAAGATAGTCCTCAAACCAGGATGGAGCAAGGCCTCTGATACCATAGTGTTCTAGTTTATGAAGTAAAATTGTATGATCGATGGTATCAAAGGCCTTACTCAGATCCATAAAAATACCTATAACTATTCCTTTTTAGCGAGAGATTCAATTATCTTATCACAAAGTTGAATTAAAGCAAAATCAAGATATGTGGCAAGATATTTCGGGATAACCATCAAAATACCTATGTTGCGATGTAGGACGCATTAAACTTGAAACCATCATGAACTAACAAATATAACTGCCATGAAATAATTGACTAGTAACATGACCGACAAGATTCGTCAAAAAGAAATCCCTTGTATAGGTATATATAATTGAAATGCCTATAGAAATCGGATGTTTATTTCCAAACAGATTATCACATCTCTTTTATTTGAGGTTACGATGTCGAATCATATCAGGAAGACACTCATTTCCCCGATAGTTCAATAAACAAAGAGCGATGTTACAATTCTACAACTTACTATATATAATTCTGTTTATAATATCGGACACGAAGGGATTTGAACAATTAATGGAATAGAATCCGAAGATAGGTCAAACAGAACTAATGTCAGTTGGCAGTTAATTGCTCTCCGGTGACCTGCGTGTACGATTCTATTATCCTGATTGGACGACATGACTTGTATGCATGCATTTTCGCCCTTTATGGTCAATCAGACGTTATAATATATCTTAACTCGTAATCTGCCGGAAGGTGAATAAAGCACTTTTAATTAGGTGGGCTGTACATCATACAGACCACCTCATAATTTCGTTAGAATTGCCTTTATTATTATTAGGTGGGCTGTACATCATACAGACCACCTCATAATTTCGTTAGAATTGCCTTTATTAGGTGGGCTGTACATCATACAGACCACCTCATAATTTCGTTAGAATTGCCTTTATTTATTTATTTATTTATTTATTTATTATTATTCTTTATTTTTCTTATTTCCAATCACTTTTTTGTTACCACGATAACTTGAAAATGGCTCAATCAAGTGCCTTGAAATTTGGCACACATATATATAGGCATATGGACAAAGCAAAATAAGGTTTTGAACCCTGACCTTGACTGATGACGTCATCTAGGCGCCATTTTGTAAAATTTTCTGAATATCTTCTCATGATCATATCTTCATAACGAAAAGTTGTTTCTCATTCATATTTATCATGATCAAGGTCAATATCCGTCCGGTCAATTTCAGGTCAAAAAACGCGCGCGCATGCGTACGTGCGCGCGTCAGCGCGCGCGCAAAATTTTAAAATGTTCAAAATCGTCGCAAATTCATTTTGGATACGTTTTAGGCCATTTTAAGCATTTTACGAAAAAACGCGCACACGCGCATGCGCGCGCGTTTTCGCGCGTACTGGCATTTTGCAACATAGAATCGCCGAATTTTCTCTGTTATCATATTTAGCCCATCTTTCCAAGCATTTTGATACCTTGTTCACCTTTTTCTGACTAGTAAAAACGCAATGAGCTTCCGTTCAAGAAACATGTCCGTGCGCGCGAGCTCTTGTAATACATAGCATATATGGGCAAAAACATGCCTATACAAAATTCATTGTAACTCTTCAGAATGGATGGGAACTCCCAATTTTTTTTTCATATTTGGATAGATTATGAGTCGGAGATATGATTTCATGTCTCATTTGACCCTCAATTAACTCATGGCGTCATCATAATGGCCTCCGAACTCAAAATTTCAATTTGCATATTATGACGTCAGCATATTTTTGGAAAATTTATTGTATCTCTGTAAATATTGATCGATTTTCTTCCAAATTTTGATATGTTCTATCTGAGACAATTCTCTACAAATGTGATGATCACGATTTTTCATTTTGACAAAGGCATCATGGCGTATTTTTGCGATTTAAGGAGGTATGTCATTTTTTCACATTTTGCGTGTATTCTCTATGGGACATGACTTTTTTTCAAAACTGGATTCTAAATTCCCGTCTTTCGCGACCAATATCTTCTTCGTTTTAGCTTCGTTTACGCTGAACTTCGAGTATGTTGTAGCTGAGACAATAAGCTATCTCAAATGAGCCCTTGATTATGTCTTTAATTTTAGTTCGACCAGCCCACCTATACTTGTTCTAAACAAGTATTACAATTCTAGTTATTCTTTATTTTTCTTATTTCCAATCACTTTTTTGTTACCACGATAACTTGAAAATGGCTCAATCAAGTGCCTTGAAATTTGGCACACATATATATAGGCATATGGACAAAGCAAAATAAGGTTTTGAACCCTGACCTTGACTGATGACGTCATCTAGGCGCCATTTTGTAAAATTTTCTGAATATCTTCTCATGATCATATCTTCATAACGAAAAGTTGTTTCTCATTCATATTTATCATGATCAAGGTCAATATCCGTCCGGTCAATTTCAGGTCAAAAAACGCGCGCGCATGCGTACGTGCGCGCGTCAGCGCGCGCGCAAAATTTTAAAATGTTCAAAATCGTCGCAAATTCATTTTGGATACGTTTTAGGCCATTTTAAGCATTTTACCAAAAAACGCGCACACGCGCATGCGCGCGCGTTTTCGCGCGTACTGGCATTTTGCAACATAGAATCGCCGAATTTTCTCTGTTATCATATTTAGCCCATCTTTCCAAGCATTTTGATACCTTGTTCACCTTTTTCTGACTAGTAAAAACGCAATGAGCTTCCGTTCAAGAAACATGTCCGTGCGCGCGAGCTCTTGTAATACATAGCATATATGGGCAAAAACATGCCTATACAAAATTCATTGTAACTCTTCAGAATGGATGGGAACTCCCAAGTTTTTTTTCATATTTGGATAGATTATGAGTCGGAGATATGATTTCATGTCTCATTTGACCCTCAATTAACTCATGGCGTCATCATAATGGCCTCCGAACTCAAAATTTCAATTTGCATATTATGACGTCAGCATATTTTTGGAAAATTGATTGTATCTCTGTAAATGTTGATCGATTTTCTTCCAAATTTTGATATGTTCTAGCTGAGACAATTCTCTACAAATGTGATGATCACGTTTTTTCATTTTGACTAAGGCATCATGGCGTATTTTTGCGATTTAAGGAGGCATGTCATTTTTTAACATTTTGCGTGTATTCTCTATGGGACATGACTTTTTTTCAAAACTGGATTCTACATTCCCGTCTTTCGCGACCAATATCTTCTTCGTTTTAGCTTCGTTTACGCTGAACTTCGAGTATGTTGTAGCTGAGACAATAAGCTATCTCAAATGAGCCCTTGATTATGTCTTTAATTTTAGTTCGACCAGCCCACCTATACTTGTTCTAAACAAGTATTACAATTCTAGTTTATTTATTATTATTATTATTATTCTTTATTTTTCTTATTTCCAATCACTTTTTTGTTACCAAGATAACTTGAAAATGGCTCAATCAAGTGCCTTGAAATTTGGCACACATATATATAGGCATATGGACAAAGCAAAATAAGGTTTTGAACCCTGACCTTGACTGATGACGTCATCTAGGCGCCATTTTGTAAAATTTTCTGAATATCTTCTCATGATCATATCTTCATAACGAAAAGTTGTTTCTCATTCATATTTATCATGATCAAGGTCAATATCCGTCCGGTCAATTTCAGGTCAAAAAACGCGCGCGCATGCGTACGTGCGCGCGTCGGCGCGCGCGCAAAATTTTAAAATGTTCAAAATCGTCGCAAATTCATTTTGGATACGTTTTAGGCCATTTTAAGCATTTTACGAAAAAACGCGCACACGCGCATGCGCGCGCGTTTTCGCGCGTACTGGCATTTTGCAACATAGAATCGCCGAATTTTCTCTGTTATCATATTTAGCCCATCTTTCGAAGCATTTTGATACCTTGTTCACCTTTTTCTGACTAGTAAAAACGCAATGAGCTTCCGTTCAAGAAACATGTCCGTGCGCGCGAGCTCTTGTAATACATAGCATATATGGGCAAAAACATGCCTATACAAAAATCATTGTAACTCTTCAGAATGGATGGGAACTCCCAATTTTTTTTCATATTTAGATAGATTATGAGTCGGAGATATGATTTCATGTCTCATTTGACCCTCAATTAACTCATGGCGTCATCATAACGGCCTTCCAACTCAAAATTTCAATTTGCATATTATGACGTCAGCATATTTTTGGAAAATTTATTGTATCTCTGTAAATATTGATCGATTTTCTTCCAAATTTTGATATGTTCTATCTGAGACAATTCTCTACAAATGTGATGATCACGATTCTTCATTTTGACAAAGGCATCATGGCGTATTTTTGCGATTTAAGGAGGCATGTCATTTTTTAACATTTTGCGTGTATTCTCTATGGGACATGACTTTTTTTCAAAACTGGATTCTACATTCCCGTCTTTCGCGACCAATATCTTCTTCGTTTTAGCTTCGTTTACGCTGAACTTCGAGTATGTTGTAGCTGAGACAATAAGCTATCTCAAATGAGCCCTTGATTATGTCTTTAATTTTAGTTCGACCAGCCCACCTATACTTGTTCTAAACAAGTATTACAATTCTAGTTATTATTATTATTCTTTATTTTTCTTATTTCCAATCACTTTTTTGTTAGCAAGATAACTTGAAAATGGCTCAATCAAGTGCCTTGAAATTTGGCACACATATATATAGGCATATGGACAAAGCAAAATAAGGTTTTGAACCCTGACCTTGACTGATGACGTCATCTAGGCGCCATTTTGTAAAATTTTCTGAATATCTTCTCATGATCAAATCTTCATAACGAAAAGTTGTTTCTCATTCATATTTATCATGATCAAGGTCAATATCCGTCCGGTCAATTTCAGGTCAAAAAACGCGCGCGCATGCGTACGTGCGCGCGTCAGCGCGCGCGCAAAATTTTAAAATGTTCAAAATCGTCGCAAATTCATTTTGGATACGTTTTAGGCCATTTAAGCATTTTACGAAAAAACGCGCCACACGCGCATGCGCGCGCGTTTTCGCGCGTACTGGCATTTTGCAACATAGAATCGCCGAATTTTCTCTGTTATCATATTTAGCCCATCTTTCCAAGCATTTTTGATACCTTGTTCACCTTTTTCTGACTAGTAAAAACGCCAATGAGCTTCCGTTCAAGAAACATGTCCGTGCGCGCGAGCTCTTGTAATACATAGCATATATGGGCAAAAACATGCCTATACAAAATTCATTGTAACTCTTCAGAATGGATGGGAACTCCCAAGTTTTTTTTCATATTTGGATAGATTATGAGTCGGAGATATGATTTCATGTCTCATTTGATCCTCAATTAACTCATGGCGTCATCATAATGGCCTCCGAACTCAAATTTCAATTTGCATATTATGACGTCAGCATATTTTTGGAAAATTTATTGTATCTCTGTAAATATTGATCGATTTTCTTTCCAAATTTTGATATGTTCTATCTGAGACAATTCTCTACAAATGTGATGATCACGATTTTTTCATTTTGACAAAGGCATCATGGCGTATTTTTGCGATTTAAGGAGGCATGTCATTTTTTCACATTTTGCGTGTATTCTCTATGGGACATGACTTTTTTTCAAAACTGGATTCTACATTCCCGTCTTTCGCGACCAATATCTTCTTCGTTTTAGCTTCGTTTACGCTGAACTTCGAGTATGTTGTAGCTGAGACAATAAGCTATCTCAAATGAGCCCTTGATTATGTCTTTAATTTTAGTTCGACCAGCCCACCTATACTTGTTCTAAACAAGTATTACAATTCTAGTTTTATATCATTTTAAACACAATACATATATAAATTCTATAGAGCTGTAATACGAGTATATGATGTGCGAGTTGATCTAGAGCGAGGTGTCGGTTCGACTTAAATCATCGTTTAATACCATGAACACACTTCCAATCTACAATTAACAACAATGACAACGCTACTCATATATCCTTTAACTCTAGGATCACTCCAAAGTAATTGCTCCACCATACTAGTCGTATAGTTTACTGCGTTGTTTGGTAACTTATCGGAAGTACAAGGCTTAATCCTATAGTAGATAATCGTGGACACATTACGATGCGATGGAGCCACTTTAGATTTCAGTGAGATCGAGTTTTGTGGAGTCGTAAATTTCAGTTTGGATTTCAGTCACTCGCGCCATTATTGTCATTCTTGATTAAAGGAAAGCTAACTGCTGGCCCTTTTGGGCTTTCTGGTACTGATCTCGTATAATTGCTTTTGGGCATCTATTCACTAATACTGGAAATAATCAACTGTTGTGACCGCTGTTTGCTACTGTCACTGCCCACTGAATGCTATAGTATACAACTAACGAATGGGCTTCTTGTGGTAGTCAAATCTATTACCGAGGTGGGCTCAAAATGATTATTACCCGAAGCGTAGCTGAGGGTAATAGTCATTTTGAGCCCACCGAGGTAATAGATTGCCTATCGCAATCAAGCACATTCGTTAGTTGTTTTATATCACTCATCAATATCACGGATTGTGTTCAGCTTATAGCAAAATAAGTGAAAATCTCTTGAATATTTCATAAAATCGCTTGTAAATTTTGATATAAAAATCAATCGCCAGTATGAGCCTCATGAACCACGGCGCATCTAATACGCTTAAAGTCAATGTTATTTTGCGCATACAATCCACAAAGACGCAAAACTGAGTGCGCACCAACGCGCTGGCTGTTGCGCACATACGCAATGAATGCGTGCTAGCGCTCCCACGGATGTGCTTATTGGCTGTCTTGGCGTTCTTCTTCCAGGGTGTTAGTTTTTACCAGGGGGGTGTCACTGCTGCCAGAGTGCCACGATTTTTGGTCATCGAAAGGAATACCACTGCAGGTTGCATTATGGGATACTTAGGAATTACATAAACCAATCACAGAGCAGTTCATACGCGTCGTCACCAGATCGAGGTCAATAAAACAAGTTCATATGCATACGTCACCATAGATCCCATTGTTCTCAAGCGTGATACAATCTAGGACAGTGCGCATGAAAATAGGCGCGATAGTCTACGTGCACTTCATAGCATGATGATTGGTCAAGTCTTTCTAGGTCACTACGCGATGACGTCTAGTGGTATTCCTTTTCAGCTTCAAAAATCGGTTCACTCCGCCATGTTGCCCATGTACAAAGTATATTGGACACGTGACTTTCGCGTGACTTATCACAAAGTTGAATTAAAGCAAAATCAAGATATGTGGCAAGATATTTCGGGATAACATCAAAATACCTATGTTGCGATGTAGGACGCATTAAACTTGAAACCATCATGAACTAACAAAATAACTGCCATGAAATAATTGACTAGTAACATGACCGACAAGATTCGTCAAAAAGAAATCCCTTGTATAGCTTGTTTTTACCAGCAATGTCAATCACGTGACTAGAACGTGTGCGCCAAAGAGTACTGCACAAATTTGATCGCGTGTGCATTTTGCTAAAACACATGATCTATGGGACGAACGCGTAACGAACTTTTAATGTTAATTTTTGCTAACAAGCCCGGTCACGTGATTGCGCGGGGATTGCGCGTGTTGTCCAAAACTATCATTTGTCAAATACAATGGTAAAACGATCTTATGAGGGATATAACATGTTTTGAAACACTCCGCGCTCAAAATGACGTCGTATAGCATTATAGGCATCGTGACAATGGGCCTTTTGAAATTCAGTCATAGTATAACCAGTCACCAGCAATACAATATCCAGGATGATCCAGATCACAATTTGGCTGACGACCGACTATACTATGACTGAATTTCAAAGGGCCCATTGTCAGGATGCCAGAATTGACTGGATAATGTAAGGAAACCATTATAATATCTCCGGGGACCAATATCAACAAAACAAAAGGTCTGCGGGTGCAAAATGGTTTAAATGGTTACCGGTAGTCTTTGTCTTTTTAGGCCGGGCTCAAGTGGAGCCACTGATGAGAATTCGGGCCAGTGTGTCTTGCACAAGTAATAGTATAACTAATTTATATTCAACAATTTACAGGTTTATTTGAGGTCAAAGTCAGGATATAATATAAGAGCAAAAGACCTCAGCTCTCCTGGAAAAAAAATGCCCGTGCCCCTTTAAAGTTGCCATCATTTCTAACTTGGTCGCTGTCGTTTAAACTGAGTATGAATAGGTTCTCAAGATATCAAACTACAAGTTTATAGCAAACAGATGTGAACATTACCTATAATAAAAACATAAACGATGGGCTGGGGGATGGGCTGGACAACATTGCGTAGTATCATTAAACAACCCCAGAGAGAATGTTAACATCGTTCATTTGGGTCGTAATATCAGACAAGGCCAAGGAGAACAGTAAGAATGCTTCACTCAACTCAATATTTACAATCATATCCATTCCACACCGGTCAATCAACCTATGCCCATCGGACACTATAGACGGTCCGATTCGATCCGACTAACTATTTAGATCTGGGAGTGTTTCACAAAGATTATACGTTGAACTTAACTCTATAAGTTGAACCTAACAATTATGGAAGCCAAGAAATGTGCCAAGAAATTACAAACTGTGTAATGTATTTTTAATTAATTTTCCCCGCAGGGGGAAGACCCTCGTTAGGGGCCACATAGATAGACCATACACTGTCTGAGGAATCGCACAGCTACAAACAATAGCCATACAATGAAATAAAACATTTACTTTGCAGTTACATTATGGATCTGCAATATAAAAGTCTTTGTAAAAGAGTGTCCAAAAAAGATACCGGTACTTAAATCAAAACATGGCCATGATTAACGTCCAGTTTGGGCAAATTGCAACGCCCACATCAAAATATGTATTAGTAAATGAAACATATAAGAATGCATGCTAATACTGTTAGTGATTAATA
The DNA here is from genome assembly GCA_037951105.1 of Echinarachnius parma. Lineage (NCBI taxonomy): Eukaryota > Metazoa > Echinodermata > Echinoidea > Clypeasteroida > Echinarachniidae > Echinarachnius > Echinarachnius parma. The sequence goes on along the minus strand of JBAMJV010002623.1, from coordinate 111,349 downwards.
CAATTCGAGTCACGATATATTACGATTGAACATATACCTGTATACTAATTTGCAGACGTGTTTTTGCAGATGTTTCCCCCCTGACAGAAACGATTATAATAATTGGTCAGTATCTTTTGTTTTCATCTTACTCACATGCAGCTCCACCGAGCCATTCCAAGAAATCGGTATTACCAGGGGAATCCCCGAGGATACACAACATGGACACATGAATGATTACTCAATTTCCTTTAATTAGATCACGATGACGGACTCTATGAAGAACGGCCTCAAAAGGCGAGTCATAAGAAGAAATGGGTGATGATTTTAAGAACCTGCTCGTGAGCAGAATCATCATCATAAGAAGAAGATAAATAAACATCTTTGGACAATCGACATAAATAGAATTATGTTCTAGAATTCGATAGCGACTGTAACTGGGCGATTTCTTTTCTGGGAAGAGATCGTTATTTATATACGGTGATACGAACAAGAGAAACGAAATATTAGCGTCAGTTCATGGGTTGTCTCTCTTTCACCTGCTCTTAACACATGATAAAAGCCCTCTTTTCCGCCAGACAACCATGAAGAAAGATACCGACCGTACCAGACAGGGACCAGACGACGGGATAGCTTCACGTTTATTTTTATTTTTATTTTTGGCGGGAATGAGGTAAATTAGAAAAAAAAGGGCGTACCATTATAGGTTGATGCAGTGGTGAAGTGGTGGGGTCTAATGCCCTCAGTTGGAAACCTTGCACATCTTCTCTATACACCCCCCCCCCCCCCTTTGTAGGTGAAAATTAACTATAATAAGTTGACACACACACACGCCCCCGCCCCCCCCCCCGCCCCCCCCCCCCCCCCCCGCCCCCCCAAATGAGAAAATCTTGTCCCATGTTTGACCCCCACCACCAACCCCAACATCATCCCCACATGGGTTGTCCCTGGTTACGACATTTTGGACGGAGGAGGGTGCAGAGGAAAATCGGAGGGGTTGGAGGTTGTGATGAGATGAGATAATGAAGATTGATTTGACGAATGCCGCATCGTTGTGGTTATCTGCATGGGATATCTGCCGGGGTACAGGTGTTCAAATTAGGTTGCTTTTGTTTTGGGCATGTTGGGCTATAGGGGTAAAAATGGGTTACTCGGCGAATATCAAGCAACACACAGACGTCACAGACAAACGTGCCTATTTTCAGCAGAAAACCAATATCGGTTATGTAACATCATAACGAGGGGAGAGAAAGGTAGAGATCTGAGGAGAGAAGGCAGGGGAACGGTGGCAGTCATGAACACGGTTGGTCCTGCTTTTGCTGCCTTGCGGAGAAGCTATTGGCCTAATCGAACAAAACGCTGAGATATTTTTATCCGCTATATTGCCATAACCTACGGGACATTATAGGAGCTATTTTTGTTTTCTTGTTTGTTTGTTGCACATGTATTTGGTTTCGAGAATATCTCCCTCGAAGTTTCCTCTGGAAATTCTTCTTCTTCTTTTCTTGACGATGTGACAGCTGAGCTAGGGCTGCTACGAACAGTATATTATTGCAGACCAAAGCGGGACTTTCTACGTGACAAAAATTGCATGTATACTAGGTCACTCTGATATTCCGGACCAACCTGATAATGATATAGATACGGACAAGTCAATCAATCTGCATTTAGTGGTCACTGATGTCGCTAGAAAGTTTTTGTTTTAAGTGAGCAACTGAGGTATACATGTTATATATAAACACATAGTATCAATGTGATACGGCTTTGGAGTTCATTAACGGATTAAGGATTAAGGTTTATATTTCAATAACGAGTAATCCAACCAAACGTGACATGTTCACAAATCATCATCATTACCCATCATTGATGTGTTTGCTAAATTGAAACCGTGTGATACATCTAGTATCATGCATATCCACATCACTCTCTCACTTGTCTTTTCCATTAATTTGCATAAACTTATAGTACTAATGGATCACAATTTATAGCGCTTATATTATTACCCTAAGACAGTCATCAGGTACAGTTTAAAACGGCGCACTCATCTTGTGCATCATCTCAACACCTTGGGGAGTATACTAGCCCAATCTGCTCAGGGCTCTACAGGCTCATTAACACCCGACCAAGTACCCATTTATACTCCTGGGTCAAGAGCAGCATGCAATATGAATTAAGTGTCTTGCTGAAGGACAAACATGCTGGGCATTGATAGGGTTCGAACTCGGCTCCCGTGATTGGAAGTCAAGCGCTTATCCGGTCGTGTCACAACGCCTCCACTTTTTGTTCAGAACATTTTCCTCAGAAAATTGATATCTTGGTGGTGTCAAGAGTGAAGACTGACGTTGAACCTGCATCGTGGCACGACGTCCGAGTTCAAAATAGTCACCCGGGGTGCAAAATGTGATTGACAAAACCGCAACAACTGTTCGGTTAAAAGGGGGTCACGTTTGGCGGTCAGAAACCCCCGCTATCCCGACATGGTACTCTCCCCCCGTGATACCCCCATGCACAGTACCAATAAGTGAATAACGCGCAGCGACATTTCTAACAAGCCAATGGGTATTCTGCCACGGTGGTCCATTGGCAAATATAATAGACGACAAATATGAGCTCATTTAGCGTCTCAGAGGTGATATTATTATCAGAGGTTATGATTTACACATTGTCTAGAAACAATTACGATGCTATAGAGATATTGCAAACGTGACTGTTTAGAGCATAATGCTGATATGTGTTTCGGTTATTAAATCACGATCGAAGCAATAACAATATTTTGCCGATATGAATCATACGCTAAATTGATAAATAAAGATTTTCAACGACTATCGTCAGATTTTATTTGTGCTATTTTGTTTTAATTGGTGTTATCATATGTATAATGACATTTAAAAAAAAATACATGAACTATTGTAACCTATAGAATTAAATAAAAGCTTATTTTATCCGACGTTGCATTATACAAATGATGTATAGTGTATAGGTACTAGGTATACAGCTGACATATGAAAACACTATGTAAAGTAAGATATCACATTGCGCTCATTGTGACCCCTAGATGTAGAAAAGGCGAGCTCGAATAAAACAAAACCAAGGGAAAGTAAAAAGGCAGAAGAAAATTGGTGTCCTGGATTTGTTTTTCTTCCATTTTGCTCCTAATAATGCACCATGCTGTTCTAGTAGGAAGCGGAAATCAGGTCTTCCCAGGCCAGTCAAGTGTTGGTGGGTGTTTCACGAGGAGTTAAAGGGGTAGTTTAGTTTGGTAGAGAGGGCGCTGCACATCACAATTTTTTTGTGAGGTAATGAAAAACTGAGTGTCGAATTTGAGAGGAACATGCAATTTTAATGGCAGAATAAACTTTATTTGGTCAAAATCGACCCAGAAATGGCTGAAATATCAATAAATATATCTGATCATATAATTATTTGGGGCCCAAATAATTAGATGATTTTTAGAAATTTTTTTTTAAAATGCTTGCACTTTTTCAAAAATTTTCAAAAGCGTTTTTTAAATAGTTGTTGATGATCTCGCGATTTAATCATTATATCAATAAAACATCATATGCATACTTTTGTATGAATAATGGGTTGAAACCAATGCCTTTTCAAAAAGCGCCCTCTTGTGTTTTAATGGCTCTTTTTGAATGATAACAGGCTTTTTACTTAGTCGTTTGCAATTTTGTATACCTTTTGAGCATGGTGGAGTTATAACTATTAGTTTATAATGTTACTGTGCAGGTTTTGGCTACTAAAGTTCAGCCTTACCAAAACTAAACTACCCCCTTTAAACTTAAGTTTAAGTTGGTCATGTGTAGCTTTGGATTGCAATTTATTACGCTGGCAAATATGCAAAATTAATAGTTGAGATGTTTACGAAAGTTTACATGAAGAACATAAAATCTCCTTGAAAAAAAAAGACATGTATGCTTTTAATCAAACACTATATTGTGTTTTAAACTCTTGTTTAGCAATGCCACATAGCAACAATCCATCATAACTTATATATTTAAGTTCAACTAAAAACCTTGTTTGAAACACCCCGTGTCTTTTGAGGGTTTGTCGGGAATATACTATGTGCGTTGTGATTTGGCACTCATGGGGTATGTTTGTATGCGTGTGTGCGGGTGCGTTTTCGTATGCGTGTTTGTGTGTGTATATGTGTGTGGATGTGTGTGTGTGTGTTCATGTGTGTTCGTGTGTGTTCGTGTGTATGTGTGTATGTGTTTGTTTGTGTGTGTGCATGTTTATTATATTTATCAGTCAGTGTTCAAATAATGCATGATTAGAAAACGGTACTTATGGTGAAACATTATACCATAATGGTCACGCACAAATGGTATACCGCTGAATATTATAAAATAATAATTATGATGATTGAACTTACCTGGTGAATGGTCTTGTGTAAAACGAGCACCAAAGCGCAGAGGATCTTTTGAGTGAATATTTCACTTTATCACGATTAAGTCTTCATAATTATTTGAATGTTGCAACCCCGCAGAAAACAACATAATATTGTTTCCCTAAAAATGTGTTCATAAAATTTGCAGTTAATATACTGTCTCATAATAACCAGATTATGTGTTAAACACACATGTCCATGCACATGCTCAATCTTCACACAAGTATTACATTAGAAGGGGTCCATCATGTGATTCAGACCGTCTGAAATGCCAAATGTATTTTCTGAAAATGTCAAGAAGGCCGAAGTTATGTTTGCAATCTGATTAGTGACCGCTCTCCCCTGGAAATTCCAGGTAAAAAACAACCACACCTGAAGAAATTGGACATTATTCCACCGAATTCGTTTATTTTCATGGAACGATGTTGTTATTAGGTATTTGATCCAAACGTGCTAATTTGATAGCTCGTGGGTTTGTTTTTCTGTTTGTTTGTTTTTTGTCGAGCGAATGATGTCTGAGGGCGGAATTACTCGAAACACGAGGTCGCCTTCCAACGATGTCGTTACTCCTAGCGTGACTTTGGGCGAACGGACAACGACACTATGACGTTTGCTATATATAGACCAGAGACGCAGCTCTGCATTGGTAAAGAAAACAAAATAAAAGAAGATATGAATATACATTATGTCTGCATATATTGTAAATTAAATTACGAATGATACATGTTTCATCAATGCTGAATGAACAGAAGTTAGTGGAGATAAACAAAATAATTATCGCACTTTTGTTTGAAGTATTTTTCACAAGTTTTGTAAATACTTGAAACAACGACGTGTGTATACTGCAATATTGAATGATATCCGGTAAATGTTGGGAAAGGTCTTTTAATTACACGTCACTATACAATATATTTGTCTTTATTTTTATTGATTCATATTTAAAAAAATTACAATCGTTGCTCAGTACATTCGTCCTGCATACAATAATAAAATACAATACATTTAAACAAATCAAGCAATTGCACGTGTGAAACAAAAACATTAATTGTGATGTCTCCAATGTGATGTGTACTCTCCTTTCCTTTTCTAATTGCTATTAGTATTATATTAAACGTGTAAGTTCCATTACAACAACTTTATTAATGTGGTTCTGCAATTTAGGGCCTAATTAGTTTTACCACTTTAATTTATTTTGTTCGTTTTTTTAAATTTATGTTCTTCTATATTGGGGTCTGAAACCATTACGTGTAATTGATAATATAATTATATTGACTACATCCTGTGTTAATTTGTTTTAGGGTTCGAATAAAAACTGAATAAAATCAAATTGAAATTATGTAAACACATCTGATGCTTTTCATATACATATTTGTACTTGTTGTTGTTGTTTAATGTGTGATCGACCTCTTTAATAATATGCGTAAAGAGTTCATTGACCGTTCATACTCATTTTGGTCACGTTTACGCGGATTGTATCTAGGTAGGTCTAAGCACGTGATCTTCTGCGATAGAGTGAGGACCAGTCGTTTCCAGGCCGGTAGCCAGGATTTGTCAAGGGTGTGTGTGTGGGGGGGTGGGGGGGGGGGGAGGGGGGGGGGGGGGGGGGGGGGGGGGGGGGGGGGGGGGGGGGGGGGGGGGGGGGGGGGGGGGGGGGTTTCGTCAACAAGACCGATTCCCCCTGGCTATGGGCCTGGTTTTCATTTATTGTTTTTTAATAAGGGTCTAAACAATAAAGTGCAATGTGATTGGCGATTCTAATAGCACATCACGCAATGTATTTGGTACCGATCGTTTTATTTGGTTTTTAAAACAAATGTTGTGTTCGTGCTGTTTAAAACTGTAGCTGGTGTATTCACGCACTATCTAGACAGCCGCAATGTTTCAACATACATGTATTAAATCATTAGTACATTCTTCACTAAAAATGTTTTACATTCATTTAGATTATATTAGATTATCCCCAAACAGACTGTAAAACAAGTCTGTGGTTTCTCTGTGTAGGTCGAGCAATAGTCACTCAATCTTCGCCAAGCGTACGTGGACCATGGCGCAAGGGCACCAGTTCTCACCCCTTCTCCCAACCTAACCGGTTTATATTCGCTTGGTCTACACCCATTTTGTCTACGTCTTTGGTCACTTTTTTCATAATAATTATGCTATAGTGAACATTATACAGGGTGGCCCAAGAAAAAACGGAACGGGGCACTTCCCAAAATGTAGTAACAACATGCCCATTTCCAGCGGATAGAGTGTCCTTTCCAATGAAAAACGATACCAAGAACAGTAATTTTAGACGAGTAGTTTTTGTTGTAGGACGTCTTAAAGGTGCACCTGTAAAGTGTCAGATAGTGCCCAAAATTACATTTGAGACTTCAATCCTACACCAAAATCATTGTAAAGATATGTCCGAATGATGTGTGAAAGTTTCATTGAAAAAGAAACACTGCTTTCCTGGTTTAAAAAAAGCTAAATTTTGCAACGAATTATCGTATAAAGTGTATGAGATTTATGACCGTTCATTAACGCTCTTGAGCTGAATAGAATTTCTAGATTGATGGCGCAATATAAATGCTGGTCTATAATGATAGATATCGTCCATATTAAAGGGGCATTAAAAAAAATCTCACCCTATTTTATTCTTCTCTTACCATAAGCCAAACAACACGGTAGAAAGAATGTGGAAGCTCCAAGTAATTTTCGTGGAGGTAGACACTTTACTGGTTTCACTTTAAGTGAAACCATGTCATGTTCCCATTTTTTGTCATTTTTTTACCAAGTCACTGCCTGATAAATCGCACTTCCTGCCTGTCATAGCATCGGACAACTATGCCCATTCTCTCGGGCACACAGCTGAATGCACACTAACAATGGCGCGCGTATTGCTCGTTGTTCAATGCTATGACGGGCAGTAAGTGCGAGTATCAAGCACTGACTTGGTAAAAATTGACAAAAAAGGCAACCTGACATGGTGTCACTCACAGCGCCCTAAAACAAAAACTACACGACCAAATTGACTGTTCTTGGTATTGTTTTTCATTGGAAAAGACACCCCATCCGATGGATATTCATGATATGAAATGATGGTCGATATTCATAATACGTAATGAGGGTCGCTATTCATAATATGAGAAGAGGGTCGCTATTCATAGTACGAAATGAGGGTCGCTATTCATAAAATGATACAAATTTCGCTATTTGATTGATCCTAATCACATGATTCATAATATTTGCCCCGGGAGTGGGGGGCGCGGGGCACGTGGCCCTGAATAAATTGTCAAAACATTAGAAAACATACATTTCTGAACAAATAATGTATGTGACCCCCCCCCCCCCCCCCCCCCCCCCCCAATTCAGTCCGATCACACTACGCTACTCGACCCAATGTCGTAGCTTGTTTTATTTTGGGGGGTCACGTAAATAATCGGGGCAAATCTATATGGATCATGTAATTAGGGTTAATTAAAAAGCGAAATTGTAACCATTTTATGAATAGCGATACTCTTTTCGTATTATGAATAGCGACCCCCCATTTCGTATTATGAATAGCGACCCTCTTCTTCGATTATGAATAGCGGTCCTTATGAATAGCGAGCGGACCCCTATAAATCAAACTCAAATATAGGCAAAAGACCGCTATACATCCTCATAGGCCAATCACAAGATGTATGAATGTTCCCTTTTCCCCAAGTACCCATCCAACTGCATACTTGACTCCCAACCGTAAACCTACATCCATAGCCCCCAACCCCGTTCCCCAATCTTAATCCTAATCCTACACCTCTAAAATTCTGCTTTTGATAGTTTGTACACGAGGGAAGTATACCAAATGAGTGTAGACCGAATGACATTACTCCCTAACTTCTAGTGTTGCTCTCTCCACTCCTCGCGCGTTACATGAAGTGTAAAATTGCAGCTGCGAATCGAAACATGGCTCGATCTCGTGCCGAAATGTTTCGACTATACAAATCCTCTACAGCGAAAAGGCTAAATCCAGTAGAGCCAAACATAAATACATCAGTAACAAATGTCTGCTTGCAGATGATAGCAACAAAAGTTTAAAGGTTAACAACCGTTTTGTGAAACTTGTTTAATCAACCCGTTCAGGACAGTTTTGAAAACACTTTGGCCAGAATCAAACCAAATTCAAACAAAATATAAATATTCGCTTTATTTGTTCACACTATGACAAAATATAATACTCTATTTAGAAAATAATAACAACAAATATGTTGATGTGATGCATGTATACAGCTTTTCTCGAAAATGTATAACTTATACGTTACAGCAACGATTTAATTTAAAATTTCCAATTTATTATCGTTGGATTTATACAATAGAGAAATCATTAAAACAAGCACGTGTAAAATATCAATATTTAATTATGGGTTTTGTTCTTTATCTCTGTGTACCTCACTAATTCTATCTTTCAATAGATTTGTCAAAAATTTCTAAATGTTCACAATATATTTGTCGCTTTCCCAGGTTAATCGCTAATCGTTTACATCTAGATCTGTTGAAAGATATTTGTTAGGCGTGGCATAAAAGACAAGCAAAGGCTAGGCGACGAGCGACAGGAAACATACTATAATAGTTGTGGTAGTTTGAAATGTGGTGATAATTGAACGAACGTTTATGACATTTAAAGGGATCTAGTAACTTTCTTGACATACGTACATGAGCAAAAACTGACGAGGCGTTGATCAAATATGTTTTTCTGTAATCTGATTATGTCCACTGAAAGATGTGTGAAAATTCCACGGTTAGTGGATGTTATATGACCGAGTAATGAGCAGAAATGCAAAGTGATATTTGCGAACTCATTGAACTGACTTTGTGCACAGCTGAAAGTTTCCCACGGAAAATTTCAAATCCGAGCAATTTCAATATTTTTACAACGAAAGAGAAATTCGGAAAACTAAAACCTGTGACATGCTTCTATTTGTAATATGAATACAACTAGGAATGTGAGAACCACTAGACTAGTTCTAACTGTTGTGTGGAGTTTGACAATCTTACTAGGGTCCCGTTGCAGAAAGAGATACAATCGATTGCAACTTACTATCGATTGTATATTTTTCTGCAACGGGGCCCTGATCCCTTTAACGAACGGCATGAATGTTGATTGAAAGAGTAATGCCTTGGGCTTATTCGAGCATAGACCTACCACATATTCGAGGCAGGAATGTATGCGATCTTGGACATGCACGACTGGTGTAAAAAACTTGTCGAAACAAAATATAGAACTAAAGAGCAAGTCGCAAAATCCACAACACACGCAAAAGTGTTGAAAAGTCTGTATCATGATTTATCAAACTTAAAATCACGATTACCATGTATTAGACCCCGTTTACAGTGCAGGGCCGGGCCGAGACGCGTCTCGGCCCTGCTTAAATTGCGGTACTCGGCCCCCCAATTTTGGTGCGTTTACAGTGGCGGGGCCCGGCCGCCCTTTCAATATCTTGTCGTAGTGGCGCTCTGCATGTAAACAAACACAGTAAACAAACCATTATTTTGGAGGCACGCCGGGGTCACAGAACAAAGGCGCGTTATTTGCAATGAATTGTTTTCCCAATTTGGTACCGCATTTGGCCCTGCGTGCGTTTACAGTGAGAAAAAGCGGGGCCGAGACGCGTCTCGGCCGCGGCCGAGACTACCTCCAGAGCAGGGCCAAATGCGCGGCCACTTTTGGCCCCGCATTTGGCCTTTTGAGCGTTTACAGTGAAGAAAAGGCCGGGCCGAGACGCGTCTCGGCCCTGCTTAAATTGCGGTACTCGGCCCCCCAATTTTGGTGCGTTTACAGTGGCGGGGCCCGGCCGCCCTTTCAATATCTTGTCGTAGTGGCGCTCTGCATGTAAACAAACACAGTAAACAAACCATTATTTTGGAGGCACGCCGGGGTCACAGAACAAAGGCGCGTTATTTGCAATGAATTGTTTTCCCAATTTGGTACCGCATTTGGCCCTGCGTGCGTTTACAGTGAGAAAAAGCGGGGCCGAGACGCGTCTCGGCCGCGGCCGAGACTACCTCCAGAGCAGGGCCAAATGCGCGGCCACTTTTGGCCCCGCATTTGGCCTTTTGAGCGTTTACAGTGAAGAAAAGGCCGGGCCGAGACGCGTCTCGGCCCTGCTTAAATTGCGGTACTCGGCCCCCCAATTTTGGTGCGTTTACAGTGGCGGGGCCCGGCCGCCCTTTCAATATCTTGTCGTAGTGGCGCTCTGCATGTAAACAAACACAGTAAACAAACCATTATTTTGGAGGCACGCCGGGGTCACAGAACAAAGGCGCGTTATTTGCAATGAATTGTTTTCCCAATTTGGTACCGCATTTGGCCCTGCGTGCGTTTACAGTGAGAAAAAGCGGGGCCGAGACGCGTCTCGGCCGCGGCCGAGACTACCTCCAGAGCAGGGCCAAATGCGCGGCCACTTTTGGCCCCGCATTTGGCCTTTTGAGCGTTTACAGTGAAGAAAAGGCCGGGCCGAGACGCGTCTCGGCCCGGCCTTTTTTTTCACTGTAAACGGGGTCCTAGTAACTTGGAAGAATAAGAATGAACGATTTTAGTTAAAGTAGGCCTATATTTTCAAGAAATGTCATAATGCATCCCGGGGGTATTGGCCTACGCGGTGTACGCAGGCTCATATCTAGATTTGGGAATTGATTAATGATGTTGATAAGGCTACATAAGCGGCCTTTTATTGACATGCTTGATAAAAGATTTTGATAAATCGAATAAAAAATCACTACTGGTTATAACTAAAATGGACTCGTTATTATTAAAGTCGTTTTGGTAAGTGGATCGCTGCGTTGACAAACCACATGAATGTTTGGTTGTTGATCGTGGTGTCTAATCATGTTTCTAATCTCATATTTTGGATAAAAAGAACATTCATATTCCATGACCCCACTCTCACATGCATATTATCATTGATATAAGTATGCCACCAGTGGCCTGCATGGCGTGGACGGACTGATTGAGGGGCACACACATTATTTAGGGCATCCCATTATTTGTTCTCTTTCTTTCCGTCTTTCTTTTTTCTAATTTGTCATTGATTTAACCCTTTGTTTTATTGTTTTGTCAACATTATTGGAGGCTCTTTGTTAATGATAGCATGCTTTTTACTTAGTCATTTGTAATTTGTTATTCCTTTCTATCATGGTCGAGTTATAACTATACGTTTGTAATGTAATGGTGCAGGTGTGTTTCACAAAGATCCTAAGTTGAACTTATCTCTAAGTTGGACTTTCAAAATATGGTAAGCCAAGTGTAGCCTTGGAATCAAATAAATTCAAAAGCAAAATTGCAAGAATTGTTTGACTTTTCATAAATTTTACATTAAAAACTTGAAATATCCTTGCTAATACTATAGAAAATATTAATGGTTTGAATCAAAATGTTATGCCTTAAAAAAAACCTCTTATTAAACAAATCAAAGAAACCAATGGCTTTCCATAATTTTAAAGTCCAACTTAGAGTTAAGTTCAACTTAGGATCTTTGTGAAACACCCCCCAGGTTTTGGTTACTAGAATTAAGTTTGACCAAAACTGTACTCTCTTTACCAAAACTCAAATATCCCTTTAAGGGGAATGTAGTCTATGACCACCAACATAATGTAGAATGAATTTCATGTATATCATTTACTATATCGTTTGATCATTCATTCATTAATTAATTAAAGCATTCATTCATTCATTCATTCATTCATTCATTCATTCATTCATTCATTCATTCATTCATTCATTCATTCATTCATTCATTCATTCATTCATTCATTCATTCATTCATTCATTCATTCATTCATTCATTCATTCATTCATTCATTCATTCATTCATTCATTCATGTATAGTATTATGTTCGAAATCAATTAATTTACTTGAATTTAGTCCATTGTTTTATTTAACTTTTAGCCAAACAAGTTGTTTTACGCTTCTCGAGTTGCTGGAAATATCATGATTTATTTTGTTTTCAAAACAAAAGCAACACTGCGAACAAACTATAAAATATGATTTTGGAAGCTTATTTGGAAGCTTATAAATAAAGCATGATACATACCAAAAGCTAATATTGTACTATTCTTGGAAATTTAAGGCGCCCCCTGGACATTGAATGAAGAGATATCAATATAATTATGCTCGGACAATGACCCCTGAAGATGCATCTGTTATGAATGCACCGGATTTCAACTACGGTCACACTCGAAATATTATATGACTACTCCAAAAATGCCATAAATTATGACTCTTATGTCCATGAAATTCTATACAGACACAGATGGATTACTGTAAAATATATTGTTTTAATAGTTAATTTAAAGTCTTTTTTCGGAAATAAAAATAATGCAAGTGGCCAAGTGCATTATGCATCTAGCCTTTTGTCAATGACCCGCGTCTGAATAATAGGAACGGCTGGCAATGGCGACTATCAAACGCGCATCGGCCGTTTGAACATTGCTCTTTTGTATAATAATTACGGTATTATACGCGCTGTATATTCTTTCACCAGTAGATTCTAAAATATTCAGACTTTTTAAAGGGCTGATAATTATACATTTGGAGGTAAAAGAGGTTACACGTTATACGTATTTTGCGCGACTAATTCGAGACTCCCAGAGCGAAGCGATTACTCCAAGCGTAAAGGTACATATTACCCTAGATATCAGAAGGATTCAAGTTAGTCCTTGTCCATGCTGACAGAAGAATAAATCCTATTCCCATTCCTTCCACCGTGACAAAATGTGGTATAGTTTGGCTATCAGACTGCCAAAGATTTCCCCTATGCTAGATATTATTATGTCCTACATTTTTGTGCGATGACTTTTTGGCGCCTCTTTGCTGTATAAAAGTGACTATCCCTTTCTATTTGATTATGTTGCATTTGTATTCATCATAGCAGGAAATTTAACATGTATTCTGAATCATTTTCATTCTTATTTGTAACCGATGATACTATAAATTTCATTCACACCATAGAAGTAGGACATTTTTTAATTCGATAAGCCTTGGATTTAAGCTACAATCACTCGTTACATGTTTCCATATTTCCCATTGGAAATACGGGGGGAATGTCAAAGACAGGCGAGGGATTTGCCGGGACCACATGCACCACAAAAGATGATTAATGTCCACTTTCATCAACCCTGTGGTAGATGTCATGAGTCACATCTAGTATTAAATGCTCCCTTATCAGCGCCATGTTTCACTGACCAATAAGTCGTAATACGGATGAGACGACATTTTAAAATCCGACTGTAATAGAAGACGAACGAAGCGAAGTATACAGTTATGTCTTTCAATAATTAGACAGACAACATATCAATAGCCGACATATAGACGTTAGGTATTAATGTGATACAGCTATTCTTCCCCGGGGTCCGGTTTAGAATTAAAACCCATTACAATAGAAAACATAAATATCTAAAAATTATGCGTCTGAATGCCAAAAAACGACTGTTGAGAGAACACTAGCGCATGCAGAAGCAGCTCCAGTCACCGCTCGCGGGATAGTCTCCACTGCCAGTCGTTCCTACCATCCAAACCTGGAGGGCTTGTCAATTTGCTATATACTTCACCACCGGCTAGAACTTGTACTTGAACTCGAACATGTACAGGAAGTTATCAACTTGTAAAGCATTTTATAGGACCCTTCCGTGATTACTTTTCCAGATTCTCTGCTAATTCGGCACAAAACATGACTTCCTTGATTAATTTCCGTTATTTATATGATGCCTGACTCAATTAGGCGATACCGATGAGTGATCGACAGTGATTGACATTGATCTGAATGATCATAACAGATGAAATATTAATAATGTACACTGTTTCACACCGTGCGTGCCTTGAGTGTGTGTGTGTGTGTGTGTACTTTTAAAAAAAGTGTGTGTGTGTGCGTGAGTGTATGTGTGTGTACATATTTTGTGCATACAGTCGCGCTCCATTTACATTTGTATTTCTCCCTCAAAACCCATGCCATTCTTATGTTTTCTTTATTTTTTCATTTAATGTTTGATAATGCACTCACTAATTAAAGGACAAATCATGCCGATGATCTCAAAATGCTAATGGTGGGATATTTCATTTCATGTGACTTTCACTTTTCTTCTTGTAGAAAATAAAATAAACACAAAAGACAGACATTTTTGTCCTTCTTGTTGTCGTTCAATTTATCTGTGCACATTTTGACCCTCGGCTGATCCCTTCGACAAATTGAGGCAAATCTGACAGAAACAGCGGTAAACTTGTCACTTGAAGCAGCAAATTCATCCCGTAACACTCAATTTCCCCTAACAGCCCTGTGACGTCACGTATATGCCGCCAGGTGCTAACGACGCAACGTTTTGTACATTTCTGGCACGATATATCGAGAAAATACAACAGGAAATAACAACATCAGCTTATAGTACAACACCATGTATGCTATATCTTTTTTTGTTGAAATATAATAATGAAAAATTAACAAAGAAAATAGGGTTTCTGTAGGATAAGAACCCGAGACCTACGGATTGCTAGACCGGTGCTCTACTAGCTGAGCTATGGAAAGCCCTTATGCTGTCTTTTAGGTACGGCTTTTCGACCTCTTTCTTTCGTATTTCATTGCATAAATTACATTTCATGAACTTTTCTTTCTTTTCTTTTTTTTTCTTTTTCTTTTTTTCTCGCAATATACAGTAATTCTTCTGAAATAAAGAGCTCAAGAACCCGCATCAGTAATTCCATGTAGGCAATTTTGTTACGATCTACATGACGTACATTTGAGTCATTTCAAGTTCGGTGTGAGTTTTTTTTTAACCCTAACACTTAAACACCGAACTTGAAATCACTAATTGTACGTATATCCCCAGAATCCCTGTTAGTTACACCACTGATTCTAATCTTGGGCTAGTGAATAAGGAGTACCCAACCAACACCTACACATAACTTAGTGTTTTTTTTATAATGATACTAAAATATGCAGGTTTTTCCCGTGGTGTCTTGAAACAAGACTATGCAAGTTTGATTCGTATGTATTTCTTTGAAGAAGAAAAACAAAAGTCAACAAAAATACGCAGAAAAACTTATAGATTTATATAGGCCTATACATGTATAAATAAAGAAATAGGCCCATAGATTTATAGATCTTAATGATAATAATGGAAACGTTTCGAATTATATTGTCGCTTTTGCAGAACTTCAATCACTATGTTTTATAGCAATTCATTATTTAGAGAGCTTTTACGAGTTTATACTATATTCCACGTGTCTGCTTTATTTATGGGCACGGTAAATGAGATGTACATAGTAAAGAACTGCTAGATCCATGGTTTAAAGTGTTGACAATAATTGGAAAGAGTCGCATTAGGCATTAGATAATCATGCGCCGTTTTAATGGCTCCGCGCTCGTGCTTTATCATCACAAGAACCTTTTGGTACCTTTATATCGACAAAGTACAAGTATTTCTCTATTCGTTATACTCTTTCAATGTGCCCGCCTTGATGCCTCGTAAACCACTGGAATTAGTCGTTAAATAAAGATAGCACACACAGAAGTACTTCATGCATTTCAAAGAATTACCTCGCATAAAAAGATGTATATCCAAATTAATCAGATACAGCTGGAAAATAATGGTGAGCTTTGATTTCAGTTTTTAGCGATATACTGAAAATATGTCCGTCGGAGTGATATTTTAATGGGGAATTTTACTGGCCCCGCTCGCCTCCTTGCCATAAATTGCGATAGTATTTCTTTTATGATGGCGTCGTTTATCATCGGTACCAATTTACAATTTCAAATACCGATAAAGCAAAGAACCGATCCGTTCCTTGGATCAACCCGCCTCGACGCGTCACAGATTCTTGTCTAGAGACAGTAACCATGGTAACAAGCGAAGTGAACTTCACGCATCCTTGGTCGTCAATGCCTTAACGGCGTTGACCGTTTAAAGACATGTGGATAACAGACGGCCCTTGACCGATAGCCACGCGGTCAACCCAGGGTCAACAGTATATGGGGTCACTAGGTTGACCCTTAGATTCTCGCTTCAACAGACTATAAATAAAATGATGTAGATTTGGCACACATTGAACCTCTTGGCTATGACAAGGTCATGGAGTAACGACGTTTCTGGTTTTATATTACTGTGCACTATGCATGGTTTAATACATTATAATTATGAGGTGGTTATAAAGGAAGACAGACACGTAGCGGTCAGTCCAGTGTCAATAAAACAGGTTTACTCTTTTGATTCTCACTCCGTCAATTACGCTATATTATATTCGTCATCATCGAACAATTCATAATCGTGGTTATAAATAAGCCTCTTTTCGCATTCCGTTCGACTATGGACCCTCTGGAAGAAATTATGTTTTGTTTATTATGGGTCATCAAGCAGTTTGTTCAAGATGCACCATTAATTGCAGATCTGTTCGTTTTTGTAAATAGAAAATATAACCGACCAACCAATCGACCAACCGACCAACCAACAGACCGACCGCTTAACCAACCAACCAACCAACCAACCAACCAACCAGTCAACCAGTGTTCTATTCAATACCAGGCCATCCGAGACCAATACCAATACCAAGACCACACACCCCGAGACCAAGACCAAGACCAAGACCGAGAGGTCCAAGACCAAGGCCAGAAGTCCGAGACCAAGTACCAACCAACCAACCAACCAACCAACCAACCAACCAACCAACCAACCAACCAACCAACCAACCAACCAACCAACCAACCAACCAACCAACCAACCTACCTACCTACCTACAATGTACCTACCTAGACTCGGTGCAACGCGTGTCTAGCACAATACATGCAAGTAAAGATCCAGAGAATGATGCAAACAAATCAAGAATATGGGTGTAATCGAGAATACGATTTGTAGGTGGTCGGCAGTCATAGGTCAATCACATAATCATTTTTATTTGGATGAACTTGACGAAAAAGAGCTGTGTTTTGTGTTTACGACCGAACAATATGTATAGTTATAAACAATAATACACTGCTGTAAATCTTCACCGTAACCTATTTACCTTTTGCCTTCTCTATTTCTTCCTTGTCCCACAAGTGGTATTTTTAAGGAGAGTAGGGAGGGTGGATGGGGTGGGGGGGGGGGGGGGGGGGAAGGGGCGGGTAGGGAAATTGAAAGCGGTTGAATTAATTAAAAAAAATTTGTTGACGGAAATACGAATAATGCACATAAGTCCATTTCTGTTTAACATTCTTTAATGTAATCACAATAAATATTTGCAAAACGAACCATTTGGGAATATTATTTACGCAAGGTCACTGCATTCCTACACTGTGCATCAATGTTAGTTCACTTTGTAGCGCTTTGTAACTTTGTACAATCTTTAACTATACGTGTTATATGAAGAACATGTTTTTAAGCAACAATAATATGCCAACGTTCTTATCACGAACAAATAATTGATTATAGAAATGATGAATAATATTGACTTTTATGATGAATTTTGTAGAGAATTATATCCTGTATTATGTTGGTTGAAACAGAAACGAGCAGCAGCTAGGATTGTAGGAAAATGTCGTAACCTTTCCCCCTTTCACTATACATGGTTCTCGATTTCAACCAGAGGAAAATATGATTGTCTGAAAAATCAAAGAGCGGAGGTTGAAAGAGTGAAAATATGTTGTGGTTATAAACTGTCACATAAATAATTGTATCCATCATGTCAATCGTAAAGAAATGCCAGGAGAGAACAATAATCGCTGCAGACGTTGTCGAAGGACCCCAATCCTATATACAATGTGGTTTATGAGTAAATATTGTGTAATTCCACTATAAAGAAACGCACACTTTCTTACAAACACAAACACACGCACACGTACACATATAACTCTCCCACACAAACACGCTCGGGCGAACATACTACCACACGATATTATACAAACAAAAATGGAATGCTGTGAGAGGTATACCTTTTATACTATATATATGAAATGGGTCTGAGACCAATAATATCGCTAAACAAATATGAATAGAGTATACTGCCATAGAACTTATAAATTGAAATCGTGATTTTGGTTAAAATATGGAAAATATTGCAACCCTCTGCTATAAATAATTCAGACACCACGGAATGTATAATTCTCTCTCATTTGACTTGCAATCAAATCACTGTCAAAGTTATTTACTTTCAACTATCATAAATTAATTACCTTCACAAGGAATGCACAATGTATAATCAATCCCAGTACAATTAAAAGTATAAGTCATCTGACATCTTTAAATAACTTTTTTTTTATAATTTGTTTTCTCCAGTCGTATAAGTTATGAATAAATTCAATTATCTTCTATATAAGCACGATCCACCAATAGTTCCACGTAATTCTTAAGCATCAGTTATATGTCACTGTTATTGTGAACAAAATTATTTGAGGATTACCTATACGAATGTATAGAGTATAGACATTAATATTTCAAATAAGAGGGCAACTATGATGAGAACAAAACAAATACATTTTTTTACAGAGGATGCTCACTTCGCTTCATTTTACTATCACATGGTGGCGCTCTTCTACTTTCGTGATCAGAGCCGATACGACTCTCGATGCTCTGTTTGTGATTCTGTCAAAATGTTGCTGGTCGAAGTCCAGACTACATAATAAGCCAACCAGAACACAATCTAAAAAGTTTCATCACCGATTATGGGATAACTTCATTATCCATGTTTCTGATGTCTAGTCCGAATGGTCTCTTGCAAAAGTGTGTAATTCTGTTTGAAAATGTACTGGATCAGACTTTAGACAGAATTCTCCAAGCAGATCAAATCTAACAAGTTTCGTCACCAATACGCAATGTCATCTTTAACCTATAATATGAAATATGGGCTATCTTCATATTATCATGTCGCATTTTTTCTAACTAGTGCACATCATGGTTCCTTGCAAAATGATATTTTTCTTCAATCAAATTCTAAGATTTTGCTGGTACAAACTACAAAATTTGATAAACAAATCTAAAATTTGATACATACATGTATACCAATACTCAATACTCTCTTTAAATGATATAAATATTATGAGATCACTTCATCAACTTTTGAGAGAAAGATTATCGACGAGAAATTCGGTCATCAAGGACGTGGAGAAGAATGGTATGGCTGAGAAGTAGATGATGACTTTATATTGAATCCCAATAACCTCTCTTTTGTTGCTAATTCGTAAGAAGAATTAAGGGATCACAAACCATGAAATTCACCGGATTTTGTTAGAGGCTATCCTTCGGATTCTTCGAAATAGGATTTACAGTCATGGTGTAAGTCTCTTTTTTGTTTGGCCAATACGTGAATAGAGAGACTGTGAATCATCGATGGAAATAATTTGACGATTAACACTTATATACAATGGTGTATACACGTCATCAGCATGCATTTAATGAGAAGGGGTGAATGCAAGGTTATGAACAAAAATGTATGTTTGCAATTACATGTATAACAGCAATAAGATATACAAACTAGGTAGATTCTTCGTGTTAGATTAGAGTGATCGAGGTTACGGATAGCAAGCCAAAAATAAGATGACTTTTTGTGGAGAGGGAACTTAAAATGCGAGGTAGACGAGAGATATAATATATGAATACAATACAAAAGCATATACAAAAATATATCATACGCATAAAAAACGCGGGCGTTGATTTTTACTAGCGATTTCACTTATAGTAAATAAAATATTATACAATCAACACATTTGTAAAAAATATGCCGAAGTGGCATTATATTGACTCGGATATAGTTGCTCTTTTGAATGTTAATTTTAGGGG
This sequence comes from Echinarachnius parma, assembly GCA_037951105.1. NCBI lineage: Eukaryota > Metazoa > Echinodermata > Echinoidea > Clypeasteroida > Echinarachniidae > Echinarachnius > Echinarachnius parma. The sequence continues at coordinate 91,217 of JBAMJV010002623.1, read as the reverse complement.
GAAAATCACATTTACAATTTGTTGAACTAATATAAGCTATGGAAATCTCTGTCTACCAAATTATCGTGGTAGCATTCTAAAATAATATCAACTTTCCAATGATAATACACACAATTTATGTAGTATATGTCAGTTTTACAGGACGGTTTCTTTCCCTTTACAAGTTTGGAACAGTCAATCAACACCCCATCGACCCACCACCCAAACTTTCTTGTTCTCGTTGTATAGCTTTCGTGTAGTTGTTTATGGCGATTCAGAAAGAAACATATAGATGGCGCTATTGTACAATGAAAGTCTGATGCATAGTCGGGTGGTGATTTCGTGTTTTGTTTTACCAGTTCACTTTCACGATTACTATTTGTATAGAGTTCATAAAGTGGGGTTTTTAAATATACATTCGGGCACTTTAGTCAGGAAACATTACTAACAATCTTTTAGGGAACCAGATAAATACAAATAATGTAATAGAAAACAAAGAGGATTATACTATATTTTCAGGATAATTCTAGGATACACATGAAATGGGGCTTTCAGTTATTATTGATCCTTTCATCCGACCGCTATACCTCAGGTTACGATTACAATTATTAGAGATGGTAAGAATAAGATTATGATATTCCCTTCGGACTCAGACAGCTTTACTTATTAATAATCTTTATTTCAATTTACGGAATAAAGACTGCAATAAAGATATCGCGACATGTTACTTTTCATTTTTATGTACAGTATAACATGAAAAAAAAATTTAAACGAAAGGGAAGGAGAGAAGAAGGAGATGAAGAAAAAAGTAAGACGACAGAACACAAGGAGAGATAACGTAAATAATAATTATGATTATGATAACGATGATGATGATGATGATGATGATGATGATGATGATGATTTATATTGTTTCATCTGCTCTGTTGTTCAAACAATTGTATTGTTTTATTTAAATACGTATGTATTCCATTATACAATTATATGCTACTACTACTTGAAACTTATCATTTTCAATACAACGACATACATATATGACATTGGCATACCGATTTAATTTTTGCTGGGGGGGGGGGGGAGCGAGCTAGCGTCTCTTGTCCGGTTTTCATTTCCCGCGTCTTTTTCCAACATCCCCTCCTCACGCTCCGAATATAAGTTGAACTAAAAAAGCCTAAAAATAATGTAATAATAATGTTAAAACTCGCAGGATAATATGGGTGTGTGTGTGTGTGTGTGTGTGTGTGGGGGGGGGGGGGGGGGGGGGGTGTGACCCCTAGCCACCCTTCTCCCGCGGCCCTACCTCTAACCCTCATGCCTGCGGACCTATATAATCGTATTTTTAGCTGAACACACAATACACATAAATGGAACTCACTATTTTCTTGGTATTCATGTGCTGACCTTCGATTTATTGGTTATTAGTGTTTGCCTTTATGGAACAGAATATTGATAATTTTCCTGGCCTAAAAATGAGGGTGGGGGGTTGTGTATAGCAGTACGTTATTAAATATCCTCTACGTCTATCATGATTATTTAATTTTGAATATTTATTTTTAGAAATGCGTGTAAAATAAAATGCTATCGAAATCAAGCAGAAATTCAATTTCATTGACTTAATATTCGGTAGATTTGTAGAACCTTCATTCCCCATATGTGTTGACTAACGCGGCGTGATATTTAGACGTGTGCTAAATTGGACAAATTGCGAAGAAAATTGACCAAATTAACGTAATGATGTCTGTAATATGTCCTTGATGGTCTCTCATTAGTCTTGCGCAAACACAACATAAATTCGATAAAGGACAAACATTGATCAACATTAATGAATGTGTCCCGTTTAACGTCAAAATACATTATTCGAATTTTCAAACGGAACATAATGCTTAAAACAAGCAGAATAAAGTTCCTATTAAGCACATACATACGCATTTCACGCAGTTATTAGCATTGCAATTATGGTTAGCCTTTGTATGTTTTCACAGTTCATGTATGTCCACGTGAGCCTGTATATTCATATTACTATCTGCTAACATTTATAAAGTCAGCATTGGTTCTCCCTAATTCATGTTATTAGTCCACAACAGTTATATACGGATCTTGGTAAACGCTGCATTTCGGTATTTTTGTTGATGATCGCTACTGTGTAATAATAGTGTTCGAACAGTTTTTATCATTATTAAAAATAAACTTTACACCGTTTCATATATACTCCGCACAAAAAGAAACTGGACACTTGTTTAAGTTTAAATATGTATTATTTATGTACGACAGAGTGTATACATTATCATATTATAATATCAAATTAAAGGAAATTTAGTCCTCTACAGGTAGAATATAAATTAAAGGTGTAATCGTTCATGCATGAACTGCCATGATCAGTTAACAATAGCAAGGTCTGTTTTCAAAAATAGCAAAAACAATGGATGGCCGCACCATTCGACTGCAATGAGTAAGCGTCTTGCTTGAAACAAGATGTGCGGGGCAAGTCTTTTATGACACCATTCAACCTTATTGTCATAAACAAACACCAAAAATACACATTTTCCAATAAAACAGGGCCAGGTTATGAGAACATCAACATATTGGTCTGTTTTTGAGGCATAAAGCTTGTCTGTTTCATGTGTCCCTTGCAATTTCAACTATAGTTACCTAGAGAAGTGACATGTTAGAGACTGCCCAAATGGTTGACCAAGGGTGACATCAGATTTTGAAGATCTTTGGACTACGGTAGAATTCTTGACAAAATTTTATACCAAGTTTCATGCTGAAATAAGGGCACAAACTGTAGTTTCGACGAATAAACCTTAGCCATGGAATTCCCCATTGTGTTAAATAAAACCTACAACGTTCACAATTTGTCTTCATTTACACTTTTTCTATTGAGATGAAACTAAAAAAGATCACATTTGTAATGAAATAATTATGCTATGTCATGAATATAGCGTTTATATCATGCTTGTCAACATTTAAATGGTTGAATGGATGTTCCATTTTTGCTATTTTTGAAAACAGACCTTGCGGTGGTTAATTGACCGTGACAAGTCATGCATGAAGGATTACTCCTGGATTCTATGCTAATATCGAAGAGGGTTATTTTATATTTAATTTGATATACAATAACATATATTTTATCGTTATAAAATATGAGATATGTTGTCTTAAATAAGTGTCCAGTTTCTTTTTGTGCGGAGTATTATGTTGAGACAATAGTGGTGTGGCTAGGGGGGCATGGGGAGAGGCGCCCCCAATAATTAGCAAAAACGATACAAACTAGCTATACAAACAGTACAGTGAAATAACATAAGGGGAAATCCTTGAAAGGGATCTAGTAACTTTGTTGGTATGTGCAAAAACTGATAAACGGTTGATAAAGTGCATGTGATCTAATATGTTCACAAAGTAATGTGTAAAACATGTTACATTAAATGGATGTTATATGGCCAAGTAATGAGCGAAAATGCAAAGTGCTTTCGCTGATTCATCGCACTGACTTTGTACACAGTTATGACTATCCAGTGGATAATTAGAACTCTGAACTCTTCAATCGTAAATATCTTTTTAACGAAAGGGAAATTCAATCTAACCTATTCAATGCTTTTATTGGCAATACGAATACCAGGATTGAATGAACCGATAGAGTTCTAAGTAAGCTTTGTGGATTTGGACAATACTAGATCCCTTTAAGGCACCATTAAGAAATGTAAAAAGTATGACATAATCTGGAGATCCTGTGTATCTCGGTCATCGCAGAATTTTGTCAGTTCCATGTTCGAGACAAATCTGTAATTGGTCCATTGTTCGCTCAGTTCTGAACATTATTTAAAACCTATAATTGAATACTCTGTGTCACGAACAGTGAGACAGCAGTCTACCATAATGTAATCTAGGAAACAAATCTCGGTCAACGAGGATTTAGTTTTGTTGTCAGTTTTTATCCCGTTTTTATTCTCAAGAAAAATCTTTAATGGGTCCATTGTTCGCACTGTTCTGAACATTCTCTAAAAATCTTTGAATTAGAGCGCGTTACTCATTCTATAATTGAATCTGATACAAATTTTCATCCGTAAATTTGATAAGCTGCTGGGGAAGATTTTCATTTCACGCTGCTGCGTTTCGAAGACATTTTTTTTCTTCATTTTGTGGCTTAACGGAGAGAAACCTCAAGGACACTTATATTCAAGTTGTGTTCAACCTTTGCAATGTGTATGAATGAGAAAGACCAAGAGCAGATTTCAACAGACATTCATTTACTCGATCTTACCGAGTGATTCAACCTTTATTATGTAAGTCGCTTTGAGAAAAAAAAAAAAAATTACTTTCTCTTGCTATATTATTAACCCACGACGAATTATAATGCGAATAAGACTAGACATATTGAAAGGAATGCACATGAATAATGCTATTATAAGAGACCACCAATTAACTTTTAAAAGTATAAATTCAAACTGATTTTCCTGTGTAAAACAGTAGTAGCATATAGGCGAGGCATATGTTTAATAATTCTGTATAATACAGAACAGTCTCTAGAAATACTAGATTTAAGATACGAACGAAAATGAAATTTAAGCAAAGTAAAATGGCTTCGAAGGAGGGTTTATCATAATATAAACGCTTTCAGACAAAATGATAGATACCTTTTCGTATCTTGGTAACTTCCACCAAACCTTTTCGTATTACCAGGTTAGTGTACATAGCCAACAGCATGACTACTGATATTCCACTCCCGAAACGAACAGTTGGGCAATTAATGTGACCTTCAAGCCTCTGACAATGTTACCAAGTACCATGCACCTAAAGACGACCAGTGTGGTCGCGGATTGTATCCGGCCACGGCATTAGTCCGGGCGGTGAAATTTAAGGGGATATATTATTTGTATAGTTGCTAACTTCAATTTTCAAAGGTTTAGCCACCAAATCCAACCATAGCCACTAAATCTGACCAAATCTAACATATAGCCACCATACTTAGGATTAGGATTAGGGTAAGCCTTGTTCGCAGCCATATTTTGACAATTGAAATTATCAACCAAAGATTATACTAGTATCGGCACCTCGGACAGAATCTGCTGGCGAAATTTGTCCGCCCGGACTAGATCTGATCCTACACCGGTTAACGACCGACCCTCTTAAAGGTTGTCAAACGTGCACAGGGATGCTACACAGTGGATCGCCATGTTGAACTAGGCTAGTTTGTTCGCATGCAATGCATGCATAACAGTGAGCAAATGTATTATTACGCGCCGTGCGCATGGGGTTCGCAAGATGTCATGCCTGCACCGTGCATCTGAATGACGAATCTAAACTTTAAAGGAATCGAGTATTACTTTATCTGAAATGACCAAACGCACTCACAATATCTTTTTAAAAATAGTTCTGTCATGTCTGTTTGTTTTTTTTTGTCTTACTTAAAGAAGAATATGACACCATCTTTGGTTTTCAATTATTTCTTTGTACTGAAATATTTGAGTTTTCATTTTTAAGACAAAAAATATAATTCCCAGGGATTACTGTGTACCAACTCCCAATGAGTAACGAATTAGCAAAATTCTTAAAGTAGATCTTAGTTGTTTTCTCTTTTTTCGCCTATTACTCGGCCATGTGACATTCATGTAATATTCACACTTTACACAGTATAGGCACATATCAGATAACAAAAGTAGATTGTCAGTGTTTGTATACGTCAACCTATAGTAACTAGATACATTTAACTATAATTATAGGGGCGAGAAAAGGAAGAAAAAAAAACACTATTAACTGGTCCTTGCTTTATTAGATTATTGTAACGACGAAACACGTTCATATCTTAGGAAGACGAAAAAGAAGGAACCCTCACGTGTATATAGACAATGTTGTAGAAAGCATTATGGAATAAGCTCCAACTACTGTGTCATCTCCTATCACCCCATCCCCCCATCCCCTCTTTCTCTCAATTTCCCTCTTCCCCTATACCTCATTATGTTGTCTCTGTATGTATCTCTTCATATCCACATTCCCCCTCTCCCTCCATATTACACCTTCTCTCCATATGTCTCTCTCCCCCTCCCTCCATATTCCATCCCTTCCTCTCTTAATACCCCCTCTCCCTCTTCTTCTCCATCCCCTCCCTCCATATTACAGCGCTGTAAAGCGCTTAGAGATGATTATCAATCATATTAGGCGCTATATAAATCGAAACATTAGTATTATTATAATAAAGTATACAGGTATATACGTGTATGACTCTAGAGTAGTCAGTATTTCTTTTAAGGTATGAATACAAGTCATATATTAAGTATTTGTACACGTGTTTGCGTACGTCTGTTTCTCCCAACTGTTTGTCTATGTCTGTTCTGCCATACGTTTTTGTAATCCCTTATTAATATATGCGAAAGTAAATGCGAGGCTCCATATACCCATCAGTCTTATGTAAACAAGCAAAGTAAAAGATCATAAATTCAAGAAAAAAGGGAGTTTTTTATTTCGAAAATTTCCCAGAAATGGTGTCATTTACCTCGATCGCTTCTGGTCGTTTCCAGTCATGTTATTTTGACATTTATGTTTTATCATGTTATTTCGTTTCCCTTTGCAGTTGGGCGGAATATTATATAGGCATATAATGTAGGTAAATGCGCTAAGGGGCAATTCCATGGTTACTCGTATACACATAACGGGCTCATGCACTGACTATACTGTCTTGTTTGTGCTGTGATTCTACCATTTCATGGTTCGGTTGTTCGTATCTATATAAAGACAGTAGAAGCACACAAGCAAAACAAACAAAACAAACACAGCTACCTTAAGTAACCTTTTGGGAAGCACTCACGATCGGTGACCCGCTATTATGTGTATAATATGGCGATAATAGTTATACTTGAGAAAACCTAAAAAGTAATGCAGTGTATTGGTGACAACAATTGTACGCTCTGATTTGAAATGTCTATCATGAATGTATTATATTATGACCTATTGTACAACATATTATAGGGAATTTTATTTACAATTAGTCTAGACAAAATTATATAGGAAGCATATATGTTGGTTACTCGCTAGTCATTAAACTAACTAAAATATGTCTCAGGCATGAATATGAAGGGACAAAATCTTAATTTATGATGTACTATTCAATCTATATCTTATTTGTTCCTTAAACATAGAAAATAGTCAAAATACCAAAGAAGATTATAACAAAAATAAGAATATCTATTTATTTTCGCTAAGAACTTAAACATGTCAATTTTCATGTACGGATTTTAGTTTCTCCTGTAAGGCGACACCTAAAAAAAAATTGTATAATGCAATATACATTTTGTCATCATGACTTAGACACAATATTGCTTTAAATTAATTTCTGAGAATGATAATAGAGCAATTGTATTTGTATCAATAAGTACATGCTGATTAAACACACATGCACAATGTATTTTTAATGTAGTTTTAATGGCAGAATAAACTTTATTAATTTGGTCAAAATCGGTTCAGAAATGGCTGATATATCAATAAAATATATCCGATCGTAATAAATTCGATGATTTAATATATTTATTTTTTTAGTGCTTACACTTTTTCAAAGTTTTTCAAAAGCGGTTTTTAAAATAGTTGTTGATGATCTCTCTATTTAATCATTATTTCAACAAATCATCACATGCATAATTTTGTATGAAAAATGGTTCAAACCAATGCCTTTTTAGAGAGCGCCCTCTTGTGTTTGAATGGCTCTTTTTGAATGATAATAGGCTTTTTACTTAGTCGTTTGTAATTTTGTATATACCTTTCGAGCATGGTGGAGTAATTTTATAACTATTAGTTTGAAATGTTACTGTGCAGGTTTTGGTTACTAAAGTTCAGCCTTACCAAAACTGTACTATGTTTCGAAAATTAAAAATGAATGTCATCGAAACAACATTCAATTTAGTTTCAGTTCACATTTCTATTAGTGTGTCAACAACTTGGCGTATTGATTCTTGAAACAAAAAACAGTATAATTAATAAGGGCGATCATAACATCATGATTTGTATTAATATAAAGTTGCCATTCCAGACACTGAAACTCACCTTTAATGTGGAAATCATATCAAGTAGGCTAAGCATGTGTTTTTGGCGGACAAATTATGAAACGGGGGGTCTAATATAATTAGGATCATCGTGCTAAACATGGTATACAATGACAGAACATAGAACGGAAAAGACATCATAATGTATGACGCATCGTATGAACGGCCTGGCTTCTGCATTGACTGTAGATCGCGGTAAAAAACAGACTTCGAACAAATATGAACTTGCGCCGTTTTAATAACATGTCAGTATGTTTCTCCGTCTTTAATAAGAAGTCGCCGGTCAGAATATGATATTGGATACATGGCGGGGTTGTGTTATATTACCAGACACGCCAGACGAAGGGCGTATAATCTGGTTTTGTACTCTAAGGAATACACAGTTTACACTACATGGGACTGCATGAGGTATTATTATTTGTTTCCATCGTATCGTAAAAGAGTGCGATGTATATGAAGAGCTTATTTCCAAAAGGCGCTAAATCTACTTTCCATTTAAAAAATACTTAACAGTATACATTAATAAGCTACGTAGCTATCTAGAAATCCAGATTTAAGGAACAATTCACGATCAAAATCAAAATATGGAACGTTCCATTTTCATATATAGTCATGTGTACAAAGTTTCACAAGGAAACCTGTAATATCTCCAAAGTTGTAAAAGTGGATTTAGCGCCTTTTGGAATTAAGCTCTTCTTTAGTAAACATGATCATCACTATAATATTTGGCGTGCACGGCGGACAGGGAATATTTGAATTTAATGTAATTTATGTCTAATATTAGAAAATAATTTCCACGCGTCTTTATTAGTAGCGTCATTATCACGATTATTAGTCGTGTTTTTATTAGTCAGGAAATCCCCAGGCCGCCTTTATATACCTTGCCAAATTTCTCGACTTTGTTCTTAAGATTCTCCTTTAAAAAGAAATACATGGGGCCAGTGAGCCTTTTTCATGTTTGTCAATTGTATTTTTGTTTCTTAATAAGGATTTTTGGCTATATTAATTAGTATTTTATCGGCAAGGCATGAAGTACTGAAATATTTGTTGCCATATTCACACCTGAATCATTATTTAAAAGCATGTATCGATCGAGGCTCCTTTATGCAAATCTTGTTTATTTATATAATTGTATTAATTTATATAGTATTAATTCAGTTACAGATACCCTATCAGTCATAGGCTGGTTTTCATAAGGGTGGTCAAATAAAAAATACAAATACAAACCCACCAACATTATTTGCATTTTAATATTAAGTTTCAATGTTTCAGGACAAAGACAAACAAATAACCACCGTGTCAATCAAAGTAATGATGCACCTTAATATGAAATTACTGTTTTAATGCAAGTTTAATCATTCTAATCTAATGGTCTTTTAATAATACTAAGTATAATTATTATGATTAAATCGTAATTAATTTGGTCCGGCCCTGAGTCACTGATCACAGTTTATGTGTCCATTCACAAAAAATGATGACATGGGAAATAAACGACTTCAAAGTCGGTCGTTAGAGTGAGAATTCATTCATCATCTTCATTAGGAGGTTATTGCAGCGCCACGACCTTCTAACGTGTCACACATCGTCATGTCACTATATGAACATGGTATATAATTAAGAAACTAAGATCATAATTATTATGCCTCATTATGCCGTCGAAAATTGAACATTGAGTCAGCCACTATGTTTCATAGAAGGAAGTAAGAAATGAACTTCCTCATCACACGCACGAACATACATCCATACACCCGCACACTGTATTTGTTGGCAAGCAAGCAAATACACACGCATAAGCACGCACACACATACACACTTTTTTTTTAAAGTGATTTTTATTTCTCCAAATTATTAACATAACATTTACAATTGAATAACATTTTAAATAATAAAAGTTTACATCTCAAGTGTAATTCACAAAAATTAAACACAATGGAGATTTAACAATAAATAAAAAGAAGTAAGACATGCTACTTCTCCCACCCCCACCGCCCCACACATACACACACACCGACACACGCACACACACATATATACACACACACACACACACACACACACACACACATACACACACCCACACAAACACACACATACACACGCACACTCACACACACATACACACGCACACTCACACACACATACCCGTACAAACACATTTTGAGTTGAAGAAGTAGGTTACATTTATTTGAAAAATCGTCCCCTCGTCATTCACTCCCTTTACCTCAATCATTATTCGTACATTATAGTTTATTTCTGCCTTCATTTTATTCGTACGTCGTTGAATTTTGTTCCCATTTTGAATCGTTTTCCTATCCCGAGAAACATTTCAGAACACGAGTGCATTGATCACGTGACTACTATCAATCGCCATGTTGTCTATCGATTCTATCTCCATCCATCAAATCGATATTTTAGTTCGGGGTTCGAATGTATCGAACGGGAGCAGCATGGGGTGTGTTGGCGATATCAGGAGCGCGGGGTTACATGTACTGTCAGTGGCATAGTCATGATTAATCCAAAAGGGGGAGGGGGGGGGGGGGGCAAGGGATGGTTTCAAAGATGGGCATAGGGGTACAATCTGCACCCAAAAATATAGTAAGTGATAAATTAGGAACGTAAGTTAAAAATACTGTCAATGGCGCAGCCAAGATTAATCCACAAGGGGGGGGGGGGGGGGTATAGATGGGGACAAGGTGTTGGTTTCAACGATTCACATAGTTACGGGTATATTCTGTACCAAAAGATAGTAAGTAATAAATACAGTCAAACTGGTGACCATCAAATGGAAACCTAGGTGACCTATAAATACAGGTTACACTGTTTTCTCTGCAGGGGATCACTAAATACAGGTTGGCTGCTAAAGGCAGGTTTAACTGTATATTTTCGCCAACATGGTGAAGTCAGTGAGTGAACATATAGATATAGGGTGTTCCATAACAGGGGGTAAACATCCCAACTTACCCCAACTTCAGCCCCAGTAAGCTACAGAACTGTGCACTGTCTGGCTTTTCTTGTTTTTAAACAACATACATGAATACGACACAATAATCTATATTCATGTCATATTTGAATGAGAACGTGAGGAAATGAAAACCGAATGTTTGATTGAAATACTGGCCCACTTCTCAGAGCAAATACAAACTAGTTTTTCATCCACACAACCACACATATACGTACACACTCACGCACGAACAAAAAAGACCACTTAATATTATGATAGAATGTACGTGTGTGCATGTGATGGTTTGTATGTGTATGTATGTGTGTGAGTATGCGTGTTTTTTGTGTGTGCGTGTGTGTTTTCAGTAGCGTAGACAGGTTCTTACACCTGGGGGGATGATTTGCTGTTCAGTTCACCGGACCAAGACTAATTTGTTCGCGGCCGAGACCACCTGCCCAAATATTTTGAGACCAAGGCAATTGCTTGGAAGTCCTCTCATTTCGAGACCAAGTACTTTCACAATTTTCGAGCCCGAGACCAAGTACCTTCAAAGTTAAAAACCCCTCTCAGTGGGGGGGGGGGGGGGGGGGGGGGGGGGGTTCCGTAAACAATTTTCGAAGCCGAGACCAAGTACTTTCACAATTTTCGAGCCCGAGACCAAGTACCTTCAAAGTTAAAAACCCCTCTCAGTGGGGTGGGGGGGGGGGGGGGGGGGGGGGGGGGTTCCGTAAACAATTTTCGAAGCCGAGACCAAGTACTTTCACAATTTTCGAGCCCGAGACCAAGTACCTTCAAAGTTAAAAACCCCTCTCAGTGGGGTGGGGGGGGGGGGGGGTTCCGTAAACAATTTTCGAAGCCGAGACCAAGTACTTTCACAATTTTCGAGCCCGAGACCAAGTACCTTCAAAGTTAAAAACCCCTCTCAGTGGGGTGGGGGGGGGGGGGGGGGGGGGGGGGGGTTCCGTAAACAATTTTCGAATCCGAGACCAAGTACTTTCACAATTTTCGAGCCCGAGACCAAGTACCTTCAAAGTTAAAAACCCCTCTCAGTGGGGTGGGGGGGGGGGGGGGGGGGGGGGGTTCCGTAAACAATTTTCGAAGCCGAGACCAAGTACTTTCACAATTTTCGAGCCCGAGACCAAGTACCTTCAAAGTTGAAAACGCCTCTAAGTGGGGGGGGGGGGGGGGGGGGGGGGGTTCCGTAAACAATTTTCGAAGCCGAGACCAAGTGCTTTCAACATTTTTTAGGCCGAGATTAGGTTCCTTCAAAGTTGAAAACCCCTCTCAGAGGGGGGGGGGGGGGGTTACCGTAAATTTTTACGGAGTCGAGACCAAGTACTTTCACAATTTTCGAGCCCGAGACCAAGTACCTTCAAAGTTGAAAACCCCTCTCAGTGGGGGGGGGGGGGGGGGGGGGGGTTCGTAAACAATTTTCGAAGCCGAGACCAAGTACTTTAAAAATTGTCGAGACCATCCTTCCCTAAAACCTGGGGGGGATGATTGTACATGTCATCCCCCCCACCTTGTGAGGTGGGGGGGATGCATCCCCCTCATCCCCCCCGTTGTCTACGCCCCTGTGTGTTTTACAAAAGCATGAGCCAAGCACGCATTCAAAATCGCAGAATGACATGTACTGATAATGCTTCTATGTACAGTCAAACCTATGTATGTATAGTAGTGACCACTCAATGGAACTAGAAAATTTGCCACTGTAAACAAATAATCTAGACAATTCCCATTTTCTAGAATCCAGGATAACTTTTGGTTGCCACTTTAGGCAGGTTGGTTGTTATAGACAGGTGGCTGCTAAGACAGGTTTGACTGTGATACTTTACAGTTATTCTTAGTGGTCATTCTTTGTACACGTTTTCAAAGGCCGAAAGGATAACTCATCAGGCAGTAAATGATCAAAAATAAAAAGGAATATTCTGTCATAAATTAATTATCACGATTTTTCTAAGACCCATTCGACATTTTGAAAGCCATTTTAAACAATACCCGTAAACAAAAACGTGTTATGTTTCTTGTTAAACATTAATGAAGTGATAAGACACTTTAATTTCAGGGAAATGGGGCCCGTGCTAAATTATTAACATTAATGAATTCAAAATTCAAATGAGGAAATAAATGTTTAAAATTTACCTGACGGGAATATCTTAAACAGTATTCATGTATAAACAGATATTCCATATTCAACCCCCTATAAAATAGGTATCGTTCTTTGCGAGTAGCGGGAAAATGTTTGCATCGGTTTATATAGATATGAAAATCGATCTGGTCTCTAATATGGATATCAGCGAAACGCCAGCCAGGACCCCCCGCGGCGTCCAACACGATGATTTTTTCACTGGAATAGCTACTGCATGATGATAAAGAGAAGGGAAAAACGCATCTCAATTCCACCTCTCTACTTTCCGAAATATAATCTCTTTACAATTAGCCTTCGTATTCCCCGATATATTGCTTTGTTATTAATTGGTCAGTTCCATCAAAGTTAGCCATCAGCATTCAGCATCCGATCCGATCACTTTCAGTCACTTTATTCCTTTTACGCGAATATCAAGGTGGTCTGGTATATTCATACTTTTTATTTGTTTCAATTAAATTTGCATAAAAAGCTTTGACCTATATAATCACGTTTAAATAGGTGGGAAACATGGTTACGAAGGTATCGTATAGTTTGAGGGCCTACCCTTTTAGTCACTTTATGCACCTTTGTATTAGCCTATAAAACTGAGATAAAGATGAGTATTTAACTACATTTTTGCATTATTTCCTTTGAATACCTGAAGGGTTGTATGTATGCGTGTTTTACATAGAAAAAGACAAACACACATACGTCCACGTACACATACACATACATACACATACAAACACTTCAGCGCACTCTATTTCATTAGATCTGTCTGTATGTTCAGTTTCGTTGCAGTAACTCTCCCTCCTGGCCACTTTTGGTAATCATCCCTGAGATGCGCTTCTAAGAAATCAAAGAAAGCAGTGAAAGTATACGAACGCCTTCCTGCACTTAAACGACAATACTGAACACAATCAATGTTCATCAAGCATAGTGTATTTACGTTGTCCCTCCTCATGTGTGAAGGATGGATGTTATGGTGCTATCAGAATAAAACTTCGCTTGGCGGGCTCACTCCGCATCCTCGCCTGATTGGCATAACCAGAGCTTTCCGGAGGGCCAAATCACTTCACAAACTAGGGAACAACCCCGTTTTATGTATAAATATCCCTCTTTTTGATTTCCTCACATTATGTTGCGATGGTGTCTAAAGTAGTGTAGACAAGCGAAGAGGAAATCATAACTAATACTCTGCGATGAATCATCATTTTATAAGTTTTGTGTTGTCCTATATATAGATGGGCGAATTCCCTTGTCTTGTGAAATGTTCTGTTTTCATCGGCATTGTAGGCACAGCCATTGCGCGAGAATTCTGTCGGCTGCAATTGTCTGCGCGCATCAACTTTGAGCATTAATATCAATCAGGTCGACTTGCCTTAAATGAGAAAAAATTGCCTTATCTATCTAGCAAAGTTTTTCACCTTGGGCACGGGATGATGTCATACCTTAATTTGAACACAAGTCATGTTGTTACATATAAGAACAACGTAAAGCTGAGATTCGTTAATAACCATCAGAGAATCGTGTAGACGTCAAATATATATAAATGCCAAAACTAAACAGAGAAACGAATACATTAAACAAAATTCATCAGAACAGAACTATATCGATACATAATGTTGCATATGATTATAAGGATATTTCTAGCAGAAGTGATCAACATGTTTTAATCGTAAATAGCTGACAATATAACAAATAAAACATATCTTGAAAAACTATTGCGCATGTATCTTAATATGCAACCTTTAAAGTTGTAAGGTATATGCCACACTTGCCTGCAGTAATAGAAAAATAATTGGTTTATTCCAAATGATCCCGTTTCAGTGGCATTGTCCTTTCTCGAAGAACTTCAGCCTCGAAAGGATATTGAAATTGGTCTTTACAAGGAATATTAGCATACATATATATATTGTATCTTTAATTTGTACTTTGATTAACCAGAAATGAATACCGCCGTCAGGTTTAATAAGAAAATCCCTATAACAAACTAATGTGGATAGTTATTCGGATATTGCTCTTGAAATTATGACGATCATCTCAACGCAAAGTATAAAGGAATAAGTTATTAGGATAATGGTATTACCCTGGTCAGCAGTTTCCCTGATATGTTGGCATGATTACGTATACATATGTCTATTTTATTAAAGACCCGGGTTAATTTGGACAGATATTGTGCCCCCTAAAAATAATATTAGCTGAAGGTTTTCTTTTGAAATTCACTTTGATTATCACATCTACATTTATATGTAAAGTTCAATAATATTGCTAAGAATCGTTCATTTAGTTCAAAAAGCAAGTAATTATCCTTGTTTTTTTCTTTATTTTCCTTGTAGACATTATTGCTTAAGATATCGAATAAAATTGTTGTCTTCTCGAGACAAACTCAGTTCTCTCGCAGCACAAATAGTATACAATCGCAGACAATGATAAACAAGAAGGGTTTCGTACTTTTTGACGGATTAAAGGTTAAACGGGGATCGGAAAATGCCCTCGATCACCCGTAACAAACAGATATTGAGTAAAAAGATTGGGGCGGGGGAAACATTTTCACCCTATATATCGAAGCATTGGTTACCGTCATCAATATAGAAACACCACATAGTATACGACCCCATGCACCCTTATTCCCTAAATTCCCGTGTTATTTTTGTTAATGGCGGGGACATGGGGAGGGTGCATGCGGGCTATAGACTTCTTAGAATCCTTTACTCAGCGTGTCTGTGTGAGTCAATTTGCGCGATTGTCATTTAATTGGGGACGTCGCGAAAGTTTAAGGATTGTTGTCATTCGTCCAAGTCGACATCCATCTCGTTCGCGAAGTTAATCGAGATGTGATGGCGAAGTTGTGTCGACGTCGCTCGGCATACGATTGTGACTCCATCTCAATTGAGACTCGTGACCCCCCTCAGTCTCTCTTTATGGATGGGGCTTTTCACGATTTCCATTTGCTCGAATCAAGATTCCCGGCGAAACATCTAATACATTTACCCGGGACGATCTGTATACCAGGAGTAGGATTTTAGGTGACAGTTGTTTAGATACAAACGATAAAAACAAAATACGGCAAGTGGCGTAGCATGCAGATAGGTACAATAATTGGGATACAAAATAATACGGGGATAGTTTTCCCTACGGGGGCATACTGGGGGCCTTGTTTCATAAATGTTTTGTAATTGTTGTAATTGTCCAATTATTGTAACTACCATAATTGTAATACCTATTATTACCCCGATGTGTTAAGGTATAACTAGAACATCTAGATTCCGAACTGACGTATTCTTAAAGCCAAAATAATAACAGTATTGGGAAACGCCTGACACAAACAAATAATCACCTGCAATATGAAAGAATATATCCTTATTTTTGTATGTAAAGATTTGGACAAACAATACTTTGAAATTACCTATTTGAGCAATAAAAATGTTCGAAAAAAATCTTATTACCATTTAAAGATTTAATTCAACTGCATTATACGCTAAATGCAAAAGATAATGCAAGCGCACGTACGCAAGGCATGCGGCTTTGTCGACCACCAATACCCAGCCCGGCGGGGAGGGGTGAACGGGCGGTTAATTTAGGCCCAATCTGAACGGCGTGCTGGTGGCATGCGTGGAAGTTTCAACCTATATACTGCATTTAACTATACTTTGATTTAAATGTTACCACACAAGCCATTTGTAATACTAATTCAACAATATTGATCAATTAGTTTGCCCAATATGGATGCTTTCGCTATTAAACTTTCCCAGTACCTTTATTTGACTGTTATATAAGGAACCATCTCTATCGATAAGAAGGAGAAGATCTTTAATGACATCTCCACGAGGCAATATTCTATATCGAATCACTTCTACTTATTATATTATTGTTATTATTAATATTTATTTTTGTATTATTGAAATGTTATTGCAGAAATATGTTTAAGTTCATTTATCAACTAATAGAGACTCGGATAACCTCAGATTGACCGATATGGAAGATCGAATCCATCTTGGCAAAGTGGTACAATCAAACAAAATATGTCATATCAATAATATCAGTAATGGTAACTGACAAACGGGCATTATGTAATTTGTACGAACATCTCTTTGCGGATACAACTTGAAGAACCACAACGCGAAATTATTTAACCCATATATCCGCACATCCAGTTAGATATTCTAAGCCCCGCAATACTATGGTGCTGCATGGTCAGTAGGCAATGGGTTAAAAATCCATGCTACGTGTAGTACAACCAAAGTAAGAGATCTCAACCACAAATCAAATTACATCTAATGAAAAAGGAAGAACGGAGCATGTAATCTACGTGAAATGCATTTGAGTTCAGATTTAGGGTGCATGACTGTATGGCGTACACCGTCCACAGGGCGAGTATGTAGGAGGAGATATATAAATCACAATATTGTATTTGTTATTTTCATTAAAATAATGTATTGTATCAGTATGTGAAAGTTTATGATGTATATACAAATTCATTGTATTTGTCTTAATGTTTTTAATCATAATACAGTTAAACCTGCTTTAGTGACCACATGTCTATAAAGACCACCAGTTCAGAAGCAGTCTACGTAAACAAGCCTGTCTTAAAAGATCACCTGCTTAAAATTGCAATTTTTCTTTCTTCCTTTGGCGGTCTTTCCAGACCGCGGTTTAACTGATGAAAATATTCCGTTAACCAGAGGTCGCTTACAATTTTTACAGATACTTACAAAATGTATGATTATATACTTGAGCTATATAAAGATAAGATTTCGCACTTTATCCCTTTATACATCAATGAGCCGCTAAATATCTTGCCAGAACAATTAAAATGAAATAATATAGTGGTTTATTGCACTTGTTATGTTAGATCGATAAGTTTGATAGTCCAATAACACTAAGTCAATTTAGCTAATAATTATGTTAACCATTGATAGAATGTGTTACAAATGAAATATACCAAATGATTACATTTCACTATTATCATTTTATACGTACATAATTATATATACACACACACACACACACACACACACATAACCTTGAATATGTTTGTTGTGATTCTATTTATACATTTTATATAAAGCTCATTTTCTCTGAAAACATGATAAAAATATAAATAATAATCTCTATAATAATTTCCTAACAATGAATACTTACCAATTTGCATATTCCAAACCCTGGTGCACGTGCATGGAATGACAATAAAAAAGAATCAATCAAAAAGCTCAGGATAAGCGAAAACATCCACAATCAAATATTTAAGGAAGTTGGCTACATCATATCGTGGATATGAATACATAATAATATCCGTTTCCTCCTGCGATTAAAAGATGGGAGTAAACCAGTCACTGTAAGGCATATCAAAATATAATAATAACCAAGTCCGCGAGCGATATGTCCCGGCCAGTAATAACCGCTCGCTCATGATATTGGCACCGGGGTCTCATCGCAAAGACTGGCATATAGAGATCGAAGTACACGCTTTTTATTAGGAGACAAAATATAGTATCATTTTTTGCGAGCGATGCCATGCAGTGCGCGGGAAGCGACGCCTAAATGCCGTCTGAATGAGAATTTCTGCTGCGATAAACTGGCGCCAGTTCGTCTGTAACGTGTGCGCGTGTCGCTATTCGCTGCACCCACACGTGTGCGAATTTTGCGATTGGTTTGTGTGGCAGTTTACACGTGCATCGGCGCGGGAACAGCCAATTATGGCGCCTCGCTTTCACCTTGGGCTATTGTTTTCTTTATACCAGGAAATAAAAATGCTCGATATTACTTTCCATTCAACAGGAACAACTTTAAAGGTAAAAGCTTCTTTAAAAAAAATATATATAAAGGAAAATGTTAATGGCAAATAAGAGAGCAGTCTCAATAATTATTAGAGTTTATGAGCTTGCTATAGTAGTGGAATTAAAGGTGTAATCCACCTTAAAATATTATCTAATGATGTGGATGACTAGATATCGTTGTTGAACAATGTATACGAGTCACTATAATCTATGTCCATACGAGGATTAATCACTAAATATCTCACGGTACTCATCACACGGCGATGAGCCGCCTAGGACATCGACATTATCGATCCTAGTCTATATTATTTTGATAGAGTGCAGTGCTCTATATCGAATCGATTGTGCTGTTAGTTCGTTAGTCTTGATGTAGTACATTTCTGTCCGCAATATTGTTTTTAAATACGAATATATGTTGCTTTTACTTTCAGGTTTCCAAAAAATAAAGTATGAATTGTAGTAAATTTCCTTTCATTTGATAAGACGTGTTCACTTGTTTTAAAACAAAGTGAAAGTGTTGCTTCTAAACACAACAAAAAAAGTAACTCCCCCCCTAATCAAAATATCGTAACTTTTTAACAAAAAGGGTTTGAGCAACATAACTTGGCAGGAATGTTTCTAAACTTATTGACTAACGTCTCCGTGAAAACACAACAAAAAAGTAAGTCCCCCTAATCAAAATGGCGTCACTTTTTGACAAAAATGTTTTGAGCAAAATAACTCGGAAGGATTGTTCCTACACTTTGTGACTAACTTCTGTGTGAAAATAAAGTTGGTCCATTGAGTCACGCATGAGTGAGCACACAAAGTGCCAATCTTTCCTTTGATGTGTGCTCACTCATGCATGACTCGATGGACTAATTTCATTTTCACACAGAAGTTAGTCAATTCGTGAAGAAACAATCCTGCCGAGTTATTTTGCTCAAAACATTTATGTTAAAAAGTTGTGTTATTCTAATCAGGAGGGGACTTACTTTTTTGTTGAGTTTATTCCAACAATACTGATCAATTAAACCCAACACAAAAATAAGTCCCCCTTAATCAAATGACATAACTTTTTAACGAAAAGGTTTTGAGCAAAATAACTCGGCAGGATTATTCTTACATGTATTAACTAGCTTCTGTGTGAAAATTAAACTGGTCCGTCGAGTCACGGATGAGTGACCACACATCAAAGGCAAAATTTTCACTTTTTGACTCTTGTGACTTTTGAAAAGTTACATTTTGCCTTTAATGTGTGCTCTCTCATGCATGACATGGCGGATCAAATTCATTTTCACGGAGACGTTAGCCAATAAGCTTAGGAACATTCCTGCCAAGTTATGTTGCTCAAATCCTTTGTGTTAAGAAGTTACGCTATTTTGATTAGGGGGAGTTACTTTTTTTTGTGTGTGTTTATATTCCGGTTTTTAAATATACATTATCTTTTGTAGTTAGTTCATGCCCTGTAATCAAAATGCAATTGTTTTATTTTTTCCGTCCAAGCTTTCAAAACTGTTATTTGGAGCAAGTCATTAAAATGTATTCTTTTCGATTAGAATGTTCAAACAAAAATTGTCTCGTAGAGATAAATATGATCTAATGATGATGTGAAACTAGTATTTAAGTTAATTAGGTTCGGAAGCATGGTGTGTCATGTATTCATGTTATTGGAACGAAGAAGCTATATGGCTTAACATTAATGATACATCAAAATGAATACAGTTATGCCCATGTTTATATCAGTGGCGTAACCAGGTTCAAACTAAACCGGGAAAGGGGGAGGGTATGGCATATTTTCCCAGGAGACGTAGGGACATATATAAGGCATATAAACCCATCCAACTCTAATTAATTGTGTACTATCATGTTGTTTATTTATTTGTTCACGATAATACCTACACAAAGTTGTTTAAAAATAATTGTTTTAATTGTGTTATAATTATTGTTTAATGGAAATGAACACTTTTGCGATATTTATACTGGTATTCTGTTTATATGAAAGTTTTGTATTTATATTTCATTAAAGGTGAAGGTGCTGATGTTTGTCATGGTTAGGATTAGAACCTACACTGTACACCTTTAACCTAAACGTTATGCCGTCATGTCTTCTGGGAAAATACCCGACCCTAGTATACACGGTAGTCACAGACATGATCAACAGAGGGGGGTTGTTCTACAAAGGCAATATAAGTTAAAATGGTAGTTATATCAGTGTTATAAATGTATTTAATTGTTGTTTTATACAAGGGGGTGGGGTGGGTGTAACAGGGACATACATTCCCACGGGAGGGGCAGTTGTTCTTTGCTCCCGGTTAATATGCACTAAAGTAGCTTAAACTTCGATTTGTTTTTCGTAAGAACAACTAATTTTTATTAATTTACACAAATAAATGCAATATTGTTATGAAATTGTACGTAAGCAATTTTTGGTGGTATGTATTTCATTTTTTGTTTTCAATTTTAAAACTGGTTGAGATTCGGCCATTTTGACCATGATGGAAGTGTTTTTAATGCATGCACCTAAGGTTGGTTTAATAAATAGATAAAAACCACACCTTAACAAAGCCCCTCAAGGGTCACGTTATAGGGATAAAGTGGGGTAAGTGAAGACTCGAAAATCGAAAGAAACTATCCGGTTCGTGCAAGGTTTCGTTTCTCGGACGGGGGTTGAATAAATCAGCGGGGCACATTGGTTTTAAACTGCAGTTGGTAGCCGATCTTTTTGTTGTCCTTGCTCACTCATATCAGGGTGACGATTAACAAAAAAAAGGGAAGATCGACACTTAGATCTGCTTTGGATTAGAGAAAGCCACTCAAATACAGAATTTTATAATAATGAAGGAGAGAAAATTCGATAGAAAACTCAATGCATGACAGTAAATATCCATAGATCACTCGAAAAGGGGGCAGCGACTAAAGCGGGATTCAGTCGTGTGTGGAAAAATAATTGCATCTCAGAATTTCTTATGAGACATAATTCAAATTATCAGTTAATATAATTATATAGAGAGTGGGATAGGTATTTTGTGGATAGAAAAGATTGACAGAAAGAGGCTATTTAAATGATGTATCTAGGTTGTTTGTTTGTGGGAATAATATATTCATGTTCTTATTCAAGGCTTGATATTGTGCAATCTTCTTAAAAAAAAGTGGATGGGGTGATGGATGAAGCCACTTGCTCCTGCAGGACTGAAATGAGGTTAATACTCCACACACAGCTCGTATATGTATGCAAGTTTAAGCCAAATAACAGTTTTGGGAAAGCTACCGAAAACATCTTTATTGGCCAAACTAATTGATCAATATTGTTGAATAAGTATTTTTAAAAAGGGCTTGTGTGGTCAAATTCGAACTTTAGTATTGTTAAATGCAGAAATATCGGAGAAAATCCGATGCACGCCAGTGAAATTTGGCCAAATTCACCGCCCGTTCGCACCTGTCCGCGCGCCGATAGCGCTGGGCTGGAGATATCGACAAGCCCGCATACCGTGAACTAGCATACTATTTTGCACGAAGCACATACGCGGTTCCGCACGCGGTTAAATTTAATTTTGTCAACGATCGTTTTATTTTGGAACATATTAATGCTCAATCAGTCAATTTCAAAGCAGTTTTTATCAACATCTTTACATTAACATCTAAGTTATGATATTCTTTAACGTGGTAGGTGATGAAAGCATATTTTTCATTTTTGTGTGCGGGACGTTTTCCAGTACTGTTATATTAAGTTTCACGTTGAAATCCTCGCGGGGAGTCTGGTCAGCTAAACGACTTAACAACCGACTTTTAACCTTTTTTTGCAGCACAACACGATATGCTACATGTTCTTGAATTATTTATGATCCAGCTGATATGTCACACAGTGTCAAACCAAAACTCTCGAGAGACGAATGATGGGATAGATAGATGCACCATTACAATTTTGAGGTATAGGCGTACAATTATTCATTCTGCATGTTTCGATGATTGTTATATTATGTTAGCCTTGTCATGGTTGTGAATCGTAGAATTAAAAACAATACATTAAGCTCAATCACAATGTACGTTATCCAAATCTTCTTTTTTGTAATAATATAAATTTAGTTTACATTATTGTTTACGCTTTTTTCGTTTTGCTTATCAGACCTACTTTTGTATTCATGCAGATAAATAATTCACGTTATCTTTATATTTTTCTTCACTCCTTATATTTTGTGTGAGGCCATAACTATGGAAATAAGGCCCTGTTCCATTTCGAATCTCTATCCCCTTCTTAGATAAGATGAACACCTGCTATCTAAATTATCAAAATATTCAAACAAAATCTCAACAGATATTTTAATCGTTGCTCGAGGGCGGCATTAAGCTGACGTATGAGGAACTATCCCTCTCTCTGATATTGATGTCACGAGTCTTATACGACTTTATTTTATGTTCTTTTGCTAGGTTTTTCGAATATTCATGTTTCCTGCGATCGGGCTTCCGTTGTCCTTTAACCCTTCTCATATCAAAGAGATACAAAATATATGAAGGGCGTAGCGCGGGGGGGGGGGGGGGGGGGGCGCACGGGGACATTGGGGGAGGGGGGCACATGCCCCCAAACAAATATTTTATAATGATAACACACATAAGTGGAAAATCCTTGACAAAATATAGAAATAAACAGAGTTTGTCCCCCAAATAATTTGCGTGCCCCCAACCCAATCACTCCGACAACGCTCGTACGCCACTGGAAAATAATTGTACATGTATAAAGGTCACCTGTCTACAGAGTGTCCGCTTATCTTGTTCCCCTGAAATACTACATAGACTGTCACGACAAATTTATGTACAAAATGCACCACCGACACTCAAAGGATTAATTTAGTATGCACCATGTTTGAAATTCAAATTAAATCCCGTTAGATATTGGCATAACTTTGGAAATATAGCTTCTAGAAAGCTTTTTTGTATGACAATAACAGTACAATTCTTTTTAAACATTTTATTTTATTCGAATTCGAGATCCCTTAGCTCTAGAAATAGTGAAATCTCAAAATTTCTATACATCTTTCCCTCGAAGCAATTTATTAAGGATTACCTGTATATTGGCTTGGGATGATTATTTAGCACAGGTATAATGCTACCTATTTGTGAATTCTTTGTGTAAATTTGAAACGAAAGAAACGTAGATAAAGGAAATAATAATTATATAGAAGGTCGCTTAAACTCTTGCATTTCTTTTACATTATGGTGCTTACGAGCCCAATTTAAAATGTACATTATAATGTATATCGTATAATTATTACACATCCGTATCATGATCCGTCAGCTTATGAATTCCATATTACAACTGTTAGGAAGGACTTACTGGTTCTCTTTCAGCATCGATGTAAAGGGCCGGTCATACTTGCGGTAGTGGACGTAGTTGAACGTAGTGGTGGCTAACGTTGTTGATCGTAGTTGAACGAAGTTGAAGGTAGTTGAACGTACTAGCATCCGTATCGTACCGTAGTTGTCCGTGATGCTAACTTGGTATTAACTCGGGAGAGCCGTGATCTTCGATTTAATTTTTGAACATGTTCATACCGTTCAAAGAGCGGTACGTTAAAGGCATCCGTATAGTAATAACGTACTAAAGTAACTAAACCGAAGTTTAACGTAGTCTAACGTAGTCTAACGAAGTCTAGCGTAGTCTAACGTACTTCGCTACGTACTTAAATGTAATTTAGCGTATATATAACGTACTTTACCTTGTACAAAACCAGCATCGACAGTCTTGATGCAGACATGTTTGAGCAAAAAATAGACAAATTTCACAGAACTGCTATGTTTGACAAACAAGCGCACAATGGCCGTACCACACCACCGGCTGGCTGTTATACTCCGTGCGGGGTTGCTATTTACCGTAGTTTGACGTTCTTTAGCGTAGTCCAGCGTAGTGGCTACTGCAGTCTCTCGTACTCAAGCGTAGTCAGACGTACCACTCCGTACCTGTCCGTGAGCAAGCTGTACCCACATTAGCGTAGTCTAGCGTAGTTTAATGTTCTTTAACGTACTTATCCGTACCCTTCCGTGGCCAACCACCGTACCTTAACGTAATTCAACGTAGTTCCACGTTGTTCAACTTAGTTTAACCTAGTTTAACGTACTTACACCACGTCTAACCCACATTAAATTACCCTACGGATCACTACGTCCCCTACCGTAAGTATGACCGGCCCTTATATCGCGTTCATAATAGGGTGGTTAAGCCCGAGAGCCAAATTTTCAATCCGTTCGTATGCATTTCTTGCCCGTTGCTTGTCAGACAATGTCCGTTGTTCTATCCGGCGGAATGTTTTGTGCATGAAGCAATAGAGACGACTTTCACCACCGAATATCCGGTGATATGTGACAACACCTTTATACCGAACTCCGGCGGCACATTGTAGGCGGAAAGGGGAGCGGCATTTGCCCTCTCAATATAATGGCAAACTAATTTAGAATGGGCATAGCAGGAAAAACAACAACAATAAAATGCATAATTATTATAAAGTGCATGAGCCTAAGATACTGCCACCATGCACTGCCGATATCCCGATTTGTGTAAGGTCTGTAGCGCATTGAACCTGACCCATCTGTGGCTATGCTCGATACGTCCTCCTCTTATTGTATTATAATGATCCTCTGTTTTTTCCTTCTTATTATTATTACTATTATTCACCTTTTTCATTATATTCTTCTCTCGCTTCTGAAATCTTCTCTCGGCATTACTTTTTAACACTTTGTTTGTATCGGACACACTCGATGGAAGTCACATAAAACAAGTTTCACTTCTCTATGCTGAATAATCTTGCTTCAAGTCTCATAAACGCCCTCATCCTTGATCATGACTAGTACACTCGTCTATATACCAGTGTTGGATGACTCGAGGCCGGCCTCGGCCTCGGACTCGGCCTCGGACTCGGCCTCGGGGACCCCGGTCTTGGCCTCGGACTCGGACTCGAAGGTCGCCTTTCGATGACTCGGGCCGAGTCCAGCTCGAGGCCGGTCAATGTTTGACTTCATGTTTGTCTGTATCAAGTGATTCCTTTTAATCACTTGATTGAGTGATAGATCAATTGCCTTTGGTAAAGAAAAGGAATAAATGTAAAATGAAATAAATAAAACAAAAAAGAGTTGGACTCGGACTCGGACTCGGACTCGGATGGTCTGGACTCGGACTCGAACTCGGATGGTCTGGACTCAGACTCGGATTGGGTGGACTCGGATACAACACTGCATATACGGGGACTGAAAGTCATCAATTCGCCCTGCCTAAACGTCGCTTTTCCTTTACTGATCAAAAGGAATTTGAAGTCTATTTGATATTAACTTACATAAATTATACGGCTCAATTTATATTCCCCGCATCATATCATCTTGCGAAGCGAACCGGTCAGTCAAATTATTGTTCGCATACAAATTTAAAAGTCTTGTTAACTGTTCCCTTTCTTATCTAGTACAATGTACTAGTGTACGTTTTAATAAATGTATACATTTTAATGTGCATACCAAGGTGAGATGGTTGTTACTAAAGGAGTGGTCACATTGGACACGACTCCCCACTCATTATGATGCATGGGATTGGTGCTCTGCCTCTTGTAAGGGTTATCCTATCTCGTAGGAGGGCGTCCTGTCCATTAGGTGTACCCAGCGATGGTCCTGAGACGCCTCATTTAAAAAGCCCGAAGTTTATTTTCTATCTGATTTTCCAAGTTTGCGTAGAGTAAAATTCTACTCCGTGGCAACATGTGTATACATTTATTTATATAATTTATATATATTATTTGTTTTAATTTTGGTGGGGTAGGGGCTATGCTAAATACCTCCACGTGGCTTTAAAATCATATGGCCTAAATATAGGTTAAAGGGATCTAGTAACCTTGCTGACAAGTGCATAAATTGGCAAATGGTTGATAAAAATGTGTATTGCTGTGATCTGATATGTCCACTGACATGTGAAAAATTCCATGGTAAATGAATATCATTATATATGACCGAGTAATGAAAAACATTAAACTGACTTTTTACACAGTTATAATTATCCAGTAGGTAATTATAAAGCGGAACACTTCCATCATATATATATCTTTATACGGAAGAGAAATGTGAAAAACCAAAAGCTGTATATACCATGTTTCTATTGGTAATGTGAATACAATAAGGTATGTGAGAACCTCTAGAGATCCAAGCTTTTTATGAAGATTTTGACAATGTAACTATACCTTTAATGGTATATTTTCTAGACCAATTTTTATAAATCCCCCCAAAAGATGTATGTGATTCGCACAGGAAATAGCACTTAAGACCCGAAACAATATTCATACAAAGAAATCTGACCGATCCGTCATTCGACACATGAAACATTTAATCAGGCCAGGTATACGGAGCGCGCATGATCTTTCTTGAAATGATATTCTTCGCTGCCCCACTTTACCCGCCACATTCCAGGCCCCGTCGCTCGCTTTGATCGATTGATCGATCGAGAGCGGACATGCGGTAAATATCGCCTTTTTATATCGGTTTATAGCCACCCAAACTCTCACGATTCCTCGTGAGACTGAGCTTGTTGCGTATGATGAGTGAAGATAATGTCGTTTCCGTTGCAAGTTAACAAATGTTTAATTTGGTCATTCGTTTATCCTGCATGTGTGCGCACGACTTTACAAAAGCAAACCCTTTAAAATACAAAGATAAAGCGGTAAACAAACATAAACAAACGATTGGAACTGCTGCAACCTGTAGTTTAATATTCTGTAAATTTAATTTGCATTACGAATGCAAGTTTATACAAGAAAATCCATGACTTATAAAAAACGGTAAAATGTCAACGCTGTATAGTATAATTATAAAACAATATTGAAAAGGAATTAACTAGACTAACTAAAACATGAATCAAGAGATTGAATATTCATGAGAACAAAGAAGACACGAAAAATCATTATTATTTTATATAATTAATATTATTTAAGTGCACAATGTAAATATTGTTGAGGAGAGTCATGCACGGACATAGAATAGGGATTGATTCAAACTTAAACAAAGCACTGGCCGAACAGGTGTTGATGTCCTATCGAACTGAATTCGATATGATCTATGAGTGGAAAGAGTTACTGGTTGGTTAGAATTTAAGTGGAAAGTGGCCTCTCAAAGGTTAAAAGAACGAGCGGAAAAGAAAAAACATTCAAATTGAGAGGGAAAAGAAATAGCATTAATTTGAATTTCAATTCCGTAAAGTGGTTCATAGAGAGAGCACGTGCTGTGGGTCGGACATCAAATCAAGAATGTTAGTTCTTTTTCTTTTAAATTAGAGAATTAAATGTTAAGAGCAAGGTTTATTGACGGGTGAAAGTGACTTGATGGATAATAGGCAACACACACACACACAAAACATGACCATTACAAATAAACAAAATGCCGGAAATAGCAGAAAGAAGGAAAGGAAGGAATATGTTATGCAAAAAGAGTTAGGCTTTATAGAGCAATCTGAACATAGGCTTATGTTATGTGTTAGTGACTTCGTTGTGTGTGTTTGTTTGTTTCGGTTTGTTTGCTTGTGTTTTGTTTGTGTGTTTGTATATGGATTTAGATGACTATGACAAAGTAAATGTAAATGGTCTTGAAAGTAGATACGTTTGACTATGTTTTAAAACACATTTAAACGTATCTACTTTCAAGATTGTTGCGGTGAATTAATTTCCTTCTGTAAATAAACAACGGAGTTCGGAAGACGTCTGAAAAGATAACATCATACGACTTGTACAGTTTACAAAATAATATATTAGAGAAAGAAAGCGAAACACAATCATATGATTAATATGATGCAAGGGACAATCATATCAATATACAAATAATCACATACAAAGTTCAGTTGTTACATGCAAACGTTTTCATTTTATTTTCGAAGCAGCGAATATGGATTTTTTATAAATGTAGAATAATGAATTAGAATGAACTTTGAGTGGAAGCGCAGCATGCAAAATGGATGAAGAACAATGAGGTCCTGTAAAGGGAGAATGTCCGATGGGAGATTTCTTGCGTTTGTATTATTTTAAAGTTTAAAGAGGAAGATGAAGAAAGAGAAAAGTTGTATCCAGATCTGTCGGTGACTTTTTCACCCTCTGCACGGGGTACACGAGCGGGGAAAAACATCTCGGTTGATAAAAAACACGGTGTGTATAAAATTATAGCCTATGGATCTTGGAGGCTGATTGACAATCTAGTGTCCTTTGCTTTTGCCGAATATTTGCCAAGGTGCGACGCGAGGCTTCCGATCACGCTGCGGGGCTAGCTTGGCACGACCAGGTCAAAGTTGTGTTTCCCGCAGCTGAGATGGAATTTGCTTAATCATTAAATGGGAAAGAAAACTAAAGTTCTTGTATGCCTCAAAATGTCCGATACATTGTTATGTAAAACGTTTGTGAACCGGCAAAGGGTAATAGGATATAATATTACCGTATATGCCCAAACGGGATGTTTTTTTTATAATGACCAAATATTGTTGACATTATTATTATATTCACCACATTGTACATTTTTGTCTCTGGCAACAAATGTCATGATTACAATCGGTAACATTTGTGTTATTTAGTCTTGCATGGTCTAAATGTTCAAAGGTGTTCTTTTGTAGTTGGAAATTCGTCAGTCTAAATTGTAAATGTGTCAACAGCGTCCATTAATTAAATGTAGAGCGTGTAAACTAGTTTCCAAGTATATCTTGAAATCTGTAGTAGGTCTATATGAATAAATCAATTTGCCTCATATCCCCATCATGATCACGTTGAATATCATCGTGGCACAAGCGCGCGCGAACTCCATCTTTGAAACAGTAAACCAGAACCGCAGGTAGAGTGGCCACCCGTTCGACAGGTAGATGCAAATGAGTCTGTGGGGAGCCGGCCGTTCACCTGTCCCGAGTCGTGAAAGAGAGGAAGAAGAGCGCGAGCGAGGCGCTGGTGTGTTTTTCATGGCGCTGTACAATCAGAAACTTATCAGGTCAATTACGCCGCTACAAAGAGGCCCGAGATGAGGTTTGATATCGATGCTATCAAGGTTGCCTGTTATTGAGAAACGGGGGCATTCATCATCGTTTTATATCGTTCGAAAGTTGTTATCTAAGTTTTCAAATTGTGAGAGTTTGATATCATGCTGCTTCCTTTTGCAAATCGTGTGAGTAGTGTAGCTCAGGTACACCCATACCGAGGAGGGATGAAGAGGAGGGGGGAGGGGGAGGGGAGGTGAGGAGGAGGAAGAGGAGGAGGAGGAGGAGGAGGAGGAGGAGGAGGAGGAGGAGGAGGAGGAGGAGGAGGGGGGATGGGTATGACGATGAGGATGAGAAGGGGAGGGGGAGGGGGGGGGGGGAAGGAGGAGGAGGAGGAAGAGGAAGGGGAACAAGGGGGAGGATGGGAGGAAGGAGGAGGATATGGTGGGGCAATGTTTCTGGTGAAGTTGCAGCCCGTTTAGTGTATTTTATGTTTGTATTTTTACTGTTCGTTCATGTGCGGGGGTTAGGGGGGGGGGGGGGGGGTGGTGGTCTGTAATCGGGGCAGGAATTCTCACTAATGTGTAGGTGTATAAATGGTATTGAGAAGAAGGTATTAATTCCACAAAATGGGGAAATTGAAATATCCCTTGAAAAACTCCATATTTACGCCCATGAATCTATGCAAGTAGAAACGTTTTTGAACCACAATATGTCGCTACATGTACAGCAAGCTAAATCAAACAGAAAATTAGATCAGGTGGTCTTCCATTCTTTTGTTGGCAATACCAGTTAAGTGTCCACTTTGGGATTCCTGAGAATAAATTATTATATGTCAGATATTTCTGCACCAAAATATGCTCCAGTTGTGACATTTCAGCATTGTTTATATACAAAAAGGGAAATGGTATAAACATAATTACGATATACAATACTCATCATGATATGAAGTAGTAAACCTTATATTCTTGCATTTAACATACTAACCTAGTCTCTTTATTCTAAAATATAATGATTGATTAGTCTTCGTATTAAGTTTTATGTAGGCCTAAGGGAAAATCCATCACCCTTGGCTTTGGGATTTGAATCTATATATCGAAGCCTAATGTATTATTTACAAGATTTAATATGACCTTTTGAATATTTCAACTGTATGAAATTATGATTTTGTTCTTTACCCGCCTTGATCGATGATTTCGTAAGATCTTAAGTTTCCTCTCCCGTTCCCCCCAGAAGAAAGTGGGAATCGGACTTTTTGCTCCTGTAGTATCACCGTTCCTTTCTCTCGTCTCTCTTCCTTCAATCACTTATTTTCTCTCAATTTCACTCAATTTTTTTCGTCCGCTCTTTTCCTTTCCCCCCTCCTCTCCTTTCTCTCTCTTTTCTCACTTTCTTTCTCTCATTTTCTTTCTCTACCTTTCCCTATTCATTTCGCGCTCTCCCTCTACCTTATTTCCCCCTCTGTCCATTCCTCTATCGTATTTTATCTTTCTTTGATGCCCATCATTCTCTACGTCTTTCTTTAAGGCCATAATTTATAGATCTTTCTAGTAACTACTGTTTTCCTGTGCTCATACATAATTGTGTTATTTTGCAAAACGTAAGAGTATAAAGTGTTCGAAAACTAAATGAAAAAGAAAATCCTTGAGAAAATACTCACCTGTATCGCATCATTTACATTTTTTCCGCAGCTGAGGGAGAAAGAATACATAATTCTGGCAGAACCGAGTCGAAGAGGATGTTGATTATGTGTGAGGACTCGGGGAAGGACGTAGGTTCTAGAAGAGGAGGTGCCATATGGGGAGAAAGATCTTCTTTCGAGGTGAACTTTAAACAAAAAACTCTTTCATAATGATGTCTACTAGGTATATAACTAAATAAACAAAGATATGAGATATTAAATACCGTACTGTTCCTTAACTATTTTATAGTGATACATTTAGAGCGTGTGGGTTTAATGGGAGGGAACATAATAAAGACATACTTATATAAACAGATCATGTAGTATTGATTCTGAAATAAGAGAACTGATATGATATAGCAAAAGTATACATTACATTTCACACTTTATTCGACAAAATAATACAGTATACATATGGCGCTTGTCCGATGAACGACAGAAATATATCGTAGACTTTATTTTCGTTCAGGGCATGGAGGATATGAAAAGTAAGAAAGTGAGAAAGAGAAAGAGAACGAACGGGAGAGAAAGGAGATGAGAGGGGTTAGGTGAGAGGGAGGGGGAGATGGAAACTGAAATCATGTTTATAGTCGCTGGGACAAAATGCTGCGATCCTGTTTTGTTTATCCCTGCTTAATTTCCTTTATATAGTCTTTATTTCGGTAGGTATTGTAGGTTATGAAAGGCGAGAGAGTGAGAAATAGAGAGAGAAAGAGAACGAACGGGAGAGAAAGGAGATGAGAGGGGTAAGGGCAGGGAGACGGAAATCATGTTTATAGTCGCGGGGCGCAAATGATGCGATCCTGTCTACTTCATGCCTGGCTGGTCCCTAGTTTTACGGTCATTATCCCGTAATGATGTAATTTTCGGGTCCTAAATGGGATTTTTATTTTGAGCTTATATTGACTTGCGTGCATAGAATTCATTTGAAACGGTGACGCCCGGCATTCCATCGCATTCACGACAACTTGTTGACAGGCAGGTGCATGGGACAATGTTAACTTTGATACAACACTGCACAGGTCTGATTAACCTGTAAACATCGGCCCAGCCCCATTCTATTATAATGAATATAGTTTATAGGCTTCAAGTATGGTCTATTTTGTTAACTGTTTAACTCTTGGACCACGTTTGAGTGTAGGTCAATAATATAAACATAATTTTGCGTATTATTCTGTATGTGAGTTTTTATGTAGATGTGCATTATTATTTGCTGCAGTATAATTGATAAAATACTCGTAGCGTGTCGAATAGATCCTAAACAAAAAATAATCGTAATGTCTACGGGACTGCAACACTTCTGATACGGGCATGCCAACAAAGGTAACACAAGAGAATAATACTGTTTCCCTTTTTGACAATTGCGTTTTTATGTGTTGTTATGAGGTTAAAACATGACTTACATAACCTCGCAGACATAAATCGATATTTATATTGTCACAACAATAACTTACCATCGTGATTATGCGAAGTCAGAATCTAAAGGAAAACAATACGAAAATAGAGAAGTAAAATAAGAGCGATGCCTTCACGGATTAATGAGGTGTATCAGTCTAATGGTGTACCGATATACGCGATTGATTAATTATCGAAATATTCCATAGATATTGTTCAATATTATTTACTTTATCTCGTCTCATTAGCCCAGTAACGACCCGTTACTCAATGCGACTATGTATGTGTGTCTTGGGAGCGTTTTCTATAAATTGATATAAGGATTTAGATATTCATAATAGAGTTATTTATAGAATTTATTACTAATCTGCATGGTGTATAGCCTATTCCAACAAAAATATAGAAGCAATGAGATAACAAAAATGTTAACGTGACGTAAACAGTATATTTTCTTTATACAGCTTATACAGCTTACTTTCATTTCAAAATCGAAAGAAAAATCATGTGACCATATAGAACTCCGGTATGATATTAGTATGAACGATGATCAAGAGCCGAGTGTGAACATTGAGT
Organism: Echinarachnius parma; assembly: GCA_037951105.1. Classification (NCBI taxonomy): domain Eukaryota; kingdom Metazoa; phylum Echinodermata; class Echinoidea; order Clypeasteroida; family Echinarachniidae; genus Echinarachnius; species Echinarachnius parma. The sequence continues at coordinate 57,765 of JBAMJV010002623.1, read as the reverse complement.
ATACCATGAAGACCATGAAGACCATGAAGATGAGTATACCATGAAGACCATGAAGACCATGAAGATGAGTATACCATGAAGACACGCGCAAAACAAATAATAATGAAAGAGAGTGAAGGAGTGAAGGACAGGAACATAAAGAGAGAGAGACATGATATGTGTTCAGAGAGAGGAGGAGGGAAAGAGATTATTATACACACAGAGAGAAAGATGAAATAAAAAGAGGGGGAGGGGGAAAGAGAAAGAAAGTGAGAGAGAAGGGGAGAGGGGGAGAGAGATGGAGTAAACACGTTTGCAAATAATGTATACGTTTTTTCCTTAGATCTTCAAATCTGTAACCGTCCTGATTTGAAATGTTCCATTAAAAAAAGGATAAAACAAAAACAAATCTCATATTGAATATTGAATATTGAATCTTTACTTTTAAGTTTTTAAACATGGTCACCCTCTGAACTTAGAGGCGCCTTTGAAGCGTAATCTTAGTAATGCTTGGTGTGGTCATGCAATCACTAAATCGATGGCTGAAACAGTGCGCTGTATGCATGCGTGTCGCCAACCCAGTGCATTCGGTAATCGAATCCGACATCGACGTGTCGTAATCATGGTAATTCACCGTGGTCGTGCGCCGGAATGCAGAATCAGCGAGTCTCGATGGATGTTTTGATTTCACGCACGTATGTACGTTATATGGTGTGACTCGAATTAAGACCATTAGGGCTTGGTTTATTATCGATATTATAGAGGGTATAAGATGGGTGTTGATATATCGCACGTCCGCCTAATTGCTTCATTGCAGTCTGGCTGGACCATCTTAATATCGATTTCTTTCTAGGAAGCATCTTAAAGGCTAGCTGTACTCAATAGATACTCCTGCTCTGGAAATATGATACTTTCCCTGTAAACCTATACATGTACATTTCAATGATAAAAAAATTACAAGTATAGACACTAAGAGCTACGTCAAAAAGAAACTTTTTCTTTCTTCATAAAACTCATTATCATCTGATTCTGCAGCATTCGTTTAAGACAAGTCACACAATATAAAATTCATACTCAATGAACAGTGGATGAATTTAACACGTTGACACTAGTTCAAGCATTGCGATGGTCAAATGTCTATTCATTGAATCGCTTGGAGACTTGACGCAAGTTTGAACAAGTTATTATTCGGCCTAGAAATTAATTTATATATAAAGTACAAACCGCATTGCACTGGAAAATCCAATACAAGAACGACATTTCCAATTAGGGGGAAAGGTGTATAATCTAAGTTATATAGGTAGACATCCTCATGCACTAAGGCATGTGTTGCAAAGAAGAAACTATTGTTCAGAAATCTTCCAGAGGGCGACTAACCCAGATAAGAAGTCGTGAGCAAACAGCTTTAGGCCTCAGGCTATTTTGGACTAGCAAACGGAAAATATACAGTTTTATTCTAAAATAGATATAGAAACAAATTAAAAAAACAGAACGAGGTCTCGATAATTCTCCTCCCCTTCAATTCGCATTCACTGATTCTTCGTGTCAAGAAGACCCAGTGAATGCAAAAGAAATCAATGATTCCTTTATCATGTTTATACAGTGTAGCCAAAAATTATTTGGACACCTTGAACAAAATCACTTTAATTTAGATGATGCTAAAACCAATTTTAAAGAAAATGTTTGGTAAAAAGCTGCCTAAAATTCATTGTATGTGTTTATTAGATGCTGCTTCGCTGAAATCGTGATAAAATATAAGACCATTTTTGAAAAATTATCAAAATAGTTAGTTTCATACTTTTCAGGGTGTCCAAATAATTATTGGCTACACTGTATATACCGGTTCACGAACATAATTTGATTAACATCTTGCTTTGGCGACCCTGGCCCGATGATTTTGAGACATACAAATACAATTCAATACTTGAAGTTGGAATCCACTTTGCATATTGATTTAGTAGTTAAAGGGAGAGTTGAGTTCTGGTAAGGAGAGTACAGTTTTGGTGAAACTGAATTTTAGTAACCAAAACCTGCATCATTACAATTACAAACTAATAGTTACAACTAGAAAGGAACACAAAATTACAAATGACGTAGTAAAGATCATGTTATCATTAAAAAAGAGCCGTTAAAACGTAAGAGGGCGCTCTCTAAACACTCATCGGTTTCAACCATTTTGAATAAAATATTGTGCATGTGATGCTTTGTTGAAATAGTGATTAGATAGATAAATAACGAACAACTATTTAAATACCTATTGTGTAACTTTTTGAAAAGAGGAAGCATTTTTTTGAATTTTTAACGGCTGGTTCAAAATTCTCTAATAAACCTGGCGCCCCAGGTTTATTACAAATAGTTATATTTATGGATATTTCAGCCGTCTCTGAACCGATTTTGATCAAACAAAGATGATTTTATTATTTAAATATTATGCTCTTTCAAATTTTACGCTCAGTTTTTCATTACCTCACAACAACAAAAAGTAGTCTAGCGCCCCCTCTACCAAAACTCAACTATCCCTTTAATATGTCACGCAAACTTAGGGTATAGTCATTCAGGTTGCTATGAACATTTTTCGTTAAAATGTAAAATGCATAACATTTGAACATAATTATCTGTAAACCCTTGATAAGATTCCTCTGATCGTGAAATTGTTACTTCCAAAAATTGTATTTTCACACAATCAACGTAATTGTTTTTAATAGCTTGACGTTTCGAACATACTCGATGTCCTTCGTCAAAAGTTACTCCGAGTCTAGCGGTCTATTGGTCATATAACATCCTTTGACTAGGTATGGAATTTTCACACATCGCTCCGTTGACATAACGATCAGATCACGAAAAAAGGTCTTCACCTATTGGATTCGAGGTGCCATATGCCCGGCATGCTTTGCCCGAACTTTTGCAGCCCTAAAGGCCCGCCATATACGCCTATATACCTTCATTACAACTGATATATATTATACTAAGCGGTATCACCAAAGTGGTAAACATCATTACGATTACGTTGTTGGACTTTAAATTGCCATGTCTGTATGACGTAAGTTAGAACACTTTCAAAATACTTCCGTTCCGGTGTCTATGATGAAGTACATTGGAGTACGGTCACATTTTCGCCGGAGGGCTGAGCTCTCCTGCGCGAATATCAACCTATTTTTACCTGACAAGCACCAACAACGAACACAATATCCTCGCCATTTACCTGCCCTAAAAAGATACGGGGATTTTACCCGAAGATGGAAAGACTTATGCTTTAATATGACAGAATTTTACATGAATGTCGTGATTTTGCCGGAATATGTCATGTGTTCGACCGAACCTGACACGAGCTTGCCCGAATACAATGTGATGTTGCCCTAAAACGAATGTCATGGTTGTGCAGCCCCCTAGTCACCCCCCCCCCCCCCCCCCTTCTGCCTCGTGCGCCTATGATGAAGTATCACAACCACACGACTTACAGGAGTACCACAAACAGGACAATAGAATCGTATACCATTTTTGCCCAATATAAATGATCCAAATTATGTTTTCGACGTGTAGACCAGGCCCCGTTGGAGAAAGAGAATATACAAGCGATTGAAGATACACTGAATTGTAAGTAAGATAATTTGCGCACTTCAACCAATCAGATTTGTGCATTTAGTCAAATGATCTGACTTACAATTAATTGCAACTTTACAATCGATTGCATATCTTTCTGCAACGGGACCATTGTTCAACATGTTGAAGAATATAATACACAACGCCAATGCCCTTTACCATGTTTACGAGGCCCACCTTTCAGGCGGCTCGACGCACCACTCAAAGATGGCAGCGAAAAGGACTTATTCAAGAGAGCAAACGGGATTTGGTTTCCAAATTTCCCAATCCCCTCTAAAATGTCTAAGGTTTGTCTACCTATGACCGTCATGCACGGCCTGCGTCAGAAGACAAATGCAAAGCAAGCAAACAACAATAGATGCAGAGCTTTTGCTTTTCAAACATGGAGTACCATAGTGAAGTATTTTTTTGAAAATGTTGAAACTTTCTTATATTTATTATATGAGATAGTTCGTTAATTTTATTGTATCAAATTAAATTGAACTAAAAGCTTCATCATTCGGCGTGATTCCTCGCAATTAATCTAAGTGATTTGTTTTTGTCAGGTTTATTTAGCATCTGACCAGCACATCCAAGCAAGGATATAATTTCTGGAAAGTAGCATCATTAAAAGCGCATTGTATCTCAGTGGGTATATAGAAGACCGGTCTTAGCAATCCGGAAGTGTCGGGTTCGAGTCCCGGCGAAGCTCCTTGCTCATTTACATTTACAATAAAACAACAATTAACGAATAGTTATATGACACAAAGTGTAATGATACATAAAGCAACACCCTCTCGCATGACTCGTAAGGCACTTATTGTTGACACGTTGTACTATACTGTCCTAAAATATTCTTTATTTCCATATTGCAGCATTCGGGAAAGTTTCAGAAAGCATGTATATTGGCCCAAATGATTGTTTTAAATTGTATAGAAAAAAATTGTTAATTTTTTAAAATTAATTGTATTGTATTGTATAGAATAGGATTCATATTAAAATCTAAACTTAAATCCGGACAAATTGTTGCATGCACTATAAGTATTAGACACTAAATATGATGAATAGTCCCTGACAATTTGAGCACGATCGGTCAAGAAACAAGAAGACTATGGATCTTTGAAAATAGCCATTCATTTCTACGAGTGACTCAAATTGGCAACACACACTGGCAAAGTTGTGGACAACTCCCCATATATTTTGTACACAAAATTTCAATTTGGATTAATTTTCTCAAAATATATGTTTACTCTTCGTTTGAGCTCAACATATGTTTTGTAGAATACATTAATTTTATACACAACATTATCATGATTTTGGGGAATGGAAAAGACAGTGTGACTATGAAGAAAACTGTAAAAATTCCACAAACTTATCAGAGTGCGTTGCCAATTTGAGTTCCCCATATGAATAAATGGACATCTTCAAAGAGCCATAGTTTTCTTGTTTCTTGCCCGATTATGCTCTAACTTTCAGAGATCATTCCTCCTAATCTCTTTAAGTATATGAAAGCAACAGTTTGATTGGGTTTTATTGTCCTTTAACATATATCGTATAAGTACAGATTGAAATCAGCCGAAATTTCCATTAAAAAAAACAAAATCCGTGCCGCTGAAATCCAACCAACTTGTTCTACAGTTTGTACACCCGCCTCGGCCCGCTTCGTGTTCATGGCAGAACGCTTCGATCACTGCGCACAACTTTCCACGTGCTTTCCATCTGCGGATTAAGTCGATTGTGCGTGCGTGCGTATACCGACTAAATTTCTTTACTAAAATAGTCAACTCTTTACATTAAAAAGGGGTTATGATATTTCCATAATATCATCGGAAATTAATGCGAATAATCAACCGTTTCAATAATAATAAACAGTTCTTGTAAAGCGCATATCACACCAAGGTTTGGGTCTCTATGCGCATTTAGCTTAATTATAATATACACACCTGTTCTTTCGCTTTAACATTTTTCCAAATTTACCTGTTTCCCGATCATAAAACAATTACCTTACTCCTATCGGAATGCATCAAAGAGGGGGAGGGGGTGAGTAGATGCACGTATTTCATCACGCATCGCCAGCGAGCACTTTCCGTCCATTAACACACCTATTAATAGGCCGGTCCCTGCACATACCGACCATCCCGTATGTAACTCATATAATAGGCGTTGCACAAACTCATTAGCAAACACACGGCGCATATAAAACCACCAATTAACACAACGGTTCGGCGATGTGTAAAAGCTACCGACGATTTAGCGGCATTAAAAATGAAATTAACGACCAAACCGAAATTATGTTTGTCATGAGAGTAATACATTTTTTTTGTAAACGTCATTACAGAAGACATTCCAAAACAGCTTAACTCATTAACGACACATTAAAGTATAAATTATAAAACATAACCCAGATACTACGCCGAGGTATTATTACTCCGCAGTCTTCTTCCTATATCATATTAAAATTCGTAATCTTACATTATCCTGGGATGAAGGTACTTTAAACAGCTAAAATTGGCAACGAACACAAGACGACAGTGGATATGGAATACAATAACCATTAAATCATTATTTTCGCGGTTTATCAAAATGTAAACAAATAAACTTACCTCTTCAAACACCAATTGAAACTATTTCAACACCAATCTTTGGCCGAGCAGCTAGCATGAGCACTGATTAGTTAAATTTAACAGTTAAAAGTTGTACAACTTTTACCTTTCACAATATCAAAGCTGTTTCTGTTTTGGCTGCTTCTCACTTGAACATTAATATGTTACAGTTGACATTTCGATGCAGAGTTCAAAGCACTTTGCCATTCCATCTCAATTCAAAGAGTATATACCTATTTTGCGATTACCACAAATTTACGCTAAGCCTCATACTTCTCTTTAGAGATTTATAGTTAGCTCTCCCCTCAAGCTTGCTCAAACGTAATTAAGCGAAGATGCAACTCGCTGGACATCATTCCATACAGTGGCATGTTGAATGAGAAACCACCAACCAGCTAGATGCATCAAGACAGTTAATCACCCAGACGGCGCAAACACTTTGAACTGAAGCAAAGTAGACATTTTAGCAGTGACGATTGTCTTGTCAATATACTGCCATACTGTTGCTAACCGCGACCCCCTCCACGCATCCTGTTGCTAACTACGACCATGAATGTACGAAAAGAAGGTTTAGCTTAGCCTTGAGGAGCTAAACTCACATTGAAAAGCTGCTGATGATGAGAATGATGGGTAATGAGCGGTGAGAAGCGGTGTGTGTGCGTACAAACAATGCGGTTATCTACCTAAGATATTAACCTATTGAGGGGGGTACCGTGTGGATGTGCATGGGATCGAATGATGGCGCATTGAGCGTTTGCGCAGTTAGTGCAGAGGGGTGCATGAACGGTCGGTGAAATTCTTGCACCCTTATTATTCTGAAATTTACGATTATTTATTTTCTCCAGCTTTTGTTATTGTTGTAATAAAGAGTATTGTTTTTAGGATTCATTCACGTGCATTATTCTAAGCCATGTCGACGGCTTAGTTTATCACTAGCTCATTGGATCGAGCATCATTAATATATCTTAAAACTAGAATTACCAGCTAACATATTACGTAAGATCACTTTTATCTCTCCTAGGCAATTGTTCCCGTTCCTCTTTAGCCCAAGACCCCCCTCCCCCCTCCAATCTCCTGGTCTGGTTGGAACGTGATGATACTGCTGTTGATCTCTGATAGTGAAACAAGTTATATGTTTTTGCCATCTGAATATAAGCAATCACTCTTTTTTTCTACTTTTCTTTCCCAGTCGAGATGATCACCTTTCTCATCTCCTCATAACCTTGCATCATGATCAGTCTCAGTGTCCTCTCTTCTACTCCCATCTCCTCTCCACTTATCTTCTCTTTTGTACTCTTCTCTTCTCTCATCTCATCTCATCTCATCTCATCTCATCTCATCTCATCTCCTCTCCTCTCCTCTCCTCTCCTCTCCTCTCCTCTCCTCTCCTCTCCTCTCTCTTCTCTTCTCTTCTCTTCTCTTCTCTTCTCTTCTCTTCTCTTCTCTTCTCTTCTCTTCTCTTCTCTTCTCTTCTCTTCTCTTCTCTTCTCTTCTCTCTTCTCTTCTCTTCTCTTTTTCTCTCTTTCTTCTCTTCTCTCTCTCTCCTCTCCTCTCCTCTCCATATATCCTCTCCTCTCATATCCTCTCCTCCCTTTCCTCCTTAACATGCTCACCTGTCTCCTCACGTTGCATCGTTGCATTTCTCCTTCTCAGCACGGTAAGCAGTGTGGAACTCATTTGCAAGTCTAAATGTGGGCGCTGTAAATAATATTCCCTGCATTGTTTTCTAGCTAATTGCGTCCTTGCCTGACTCGACGATCGGAGTTCCCCTGACTTTTAATTTTATTGCAGACACTCGGCGGTTAAGGAGATTTTAAAACCTAATACACAAATATTATGTCGCGGTCACACATTCACTTAACATCTAGCCGTTAATGCGAGTAAATAAAATATCATAAGAAAAATACAGCTTGGTAAATAGAGAGGAAACCGTGGTTCTCATTTTTAAAACTTGAAGTCGTAACTTTTAGTCAGTGCATTGACGTGAGACAAGGCTTAAGATTATTTTGATCGTCCATGTCGGTTTTACAGTATATACCATTGTAAATAAATTGTTGTAACCTTTGAAATATTATTATCATAATTATATTATAAGTCTTAGATGAATGAATTACGAATGGACTCTGCCCCAGTTTGCATGTGGTGTGTGGACAAGAGTCAGCATCGGCATCAGCATGCAGCGTGCACCATACCATCTTCGTGTCAGCCAGGAGGTTCGGGACAGGTAAAGGTTTGAAAGTTCCTGGGACATTAGAATTGATCACACTTTTAGAGAGGCCTTTCTCAGTCGACCAAGGTATACCGCAATTTTATATTGACCTATTTGCAGAAGTACCTGTGGTTGATTTGACTCTATATGTTTTGTAAAGCTCTCACTTAATTTGCAATTCATGGCCATTATAGCGAAGATAACACCATCGAGTATATGATTGCAATCGTGTTTGATCTTCTCTATAACCATTATGTTATCATTTGATATGTTTTGATGAGCCAGTTAAAAGATATTTTATTAAACTTTATACCATTTATTTTTTCTAAATCGAAATCCGCATCATGTGGAGATTTTGGACTGTCTCAAGGTTTAAAACTACTCTGTATGGATGCACTATACAATTTTATATCAAGCAGTCAGTCAGACAGACAAATCATCAAAACCAAACAAACAAACATACAAACAAACAAACAAACACTTAAAAAAACATTGTAAGTGTTGTGCTAGTTAAAAATGCATAAAGAAAAGAAAGGGTTTGATATATAATGTATATCAGCTCAAAAGGAGCCGTCTTGAGAAACAGGTTAATTAGTCGAACAGACAAATCAACAAAAATAAGCAAACAAACAAACAAACATGCGTGTTAAGTATTATGCTAGTTAAACATGCATAAAGAAAACAAAGGGTTAGATATATAATGTATATCAGCTCAATAGGAGACGTCTAGAGAAACAGGTTGAAAGAGTGTTATGCAAATTATTTCACCGGATTTTTCTGGAGCATACGAGTGCTCCATTTGCATATTTGTCTCGCCTAAGTAACCTATATACCGGAATGCGGGAACGCGGTGACAATCGACCTGATCTAGCCGGCAAAACAGGTTTGTTTGTTTGTTTGTGTGTTTGTTTGTCATTTTGTTTGTCTGTCTGTTTGTTGATATTTCCGAAATCACCCATGTAAACATAATACACTGTTTTATATGTGAAGCACCGTTCTTTCCGGTAGGGCTTTTTGTATTTATTACGTTATTACAAATGTTGTTTATCAATTGACATGATTGTAGCTCGTTAAATTATGGTTTTCTCCACATGGGACAGTAGGGGTATAAAGCGGCGCCCCCTCCATTTACGCCAATGTAAGAGAAGAATGCATAAGTTGGTATAATTTGACGGCAACGAAGGTAATTTTGTTAAAGGGGTCTAGTAACATGTGCAAAGAACGTATGAAGAGCGGGTAAAAATTTGCATTTCTTTGAATTGATATGCCCACTAAGAGATGTGTGAAGACTCCATGGTAAATTAATGTCATATGACCGAGTAATAAGCACAAATGCAAAGTGATCATATTCGCAAGCTTATTGCACTGACTTTGTACATTTCAATAATACATATCTGTATAATGACATACACATTTGGAAAGCCAAAACATGCTCCATGTTTCCATTGGTAATACGAAAACAACCAGGTATATTCGTGAAAAGCGCATGATATCTAAGTAAGTTTTGTGGATATTGACATTGTTACCAGGTGTGTATTTCACAAAGATTCTTAGTTGAACGTAAACACTAAATTTATTGGACCTAACGGTTATGGAAAGCCATTTGTAGCATTGAAATAAAACATATTTAGAAGCAAAATATGCAAGTATCTGAAACTTTCAACAACAAATGTTTATCAATAACTTCAAGGCTCTTTGATAATAACAAATACAACTGATTTCAATCAAAATGTATGCCTTTTAAAATAAATGTTCCAACAATTTTACAAAGAAACTAACGGCTTTCCATAATAAGTAGGTCCAACTAAGAGTCAAGTTCAATTTATAATCTGTGTGAAACAATCCAGATGGTCAGATCTTTTTAAACAAGGTTGTTGTGTCAATATCACCGTGACCGACAGTGAACCTTGCCATTCGGCAATCACTCTCAACAGAAGAAGCATGTCGATGTGAAAGTGATTATAAAGCCAAACTTACAGGCGATTTTGTCCCGGGGGTGAAAGTTTACGTAATTCACTTTCACACTTCGCGCATGCCTTCAAGGACACCGTGCATAGTAAATGAAGAGCTTAATTCCAAAAGGCGTTAAATCCACTTTTTATTTTACTTAGAAGGGGAAAAAACGGTTTCTTTTTCAACATGCCTGTTGGGAATATAAAAATGGATCGTTCCATATTTTCATTTTGCTTGTGTAATTTGTCCTAACATTTGGATTTCTAGATAGCACGTGGTTCATAAATGTATTGATATCGTTAACTCAGTTTTTATGGAAAGTCGATGTAGCACCTTTTGAAACTAAGCTCTTCAAATATTAAACAAAAACAACGAATTACTTTCTCGTTTCTTCGTTTCTCCGCGTACTTTTGAGACCTTTCCCGCGCGAATGAAACGATGAATTCGTATCTCTATGTTTTGAACTTTCCGTTATTTGTTTTTGCCGTATTATGTGGTTGTTGCTGCCATCTTATGTAACTCACTTATAGGTGGCATTCATTTTGAGTGTAATTTATTTACCAACTAGCGTGGGTTCTGAAGTATACAATTAGATTTCGAATGTTCTCAGGGGGAAAAAAACTCACAGAAGAGCGAATGTTATCTACTGAAATACATGATAAAGAATTTCTTATAATATAGATGTAGACTAAAATTGAAAAATGAAGCGTTTATTTTTTCAGTAAAGTGACATGATCGAATGCATTAATTACATTCGATGATATTATACTGTAATTATATTGCTGCATGGTTTGTGGTCAAAAGACCTTTCAACGATTACGGTAAATATTTTGACATGATTTGAGAATCGTCATTATGTACAATGTTCCGATGAATTTGATTTAATGTACAGAATGACAAAGAAAGCATTTTTAAGGGGTAGTACAGTTTTGGTAAGGCTGAACTTTAGTAACCAAGCCTGGACAGTAACATTATAAACTAATAGTTATAACTCCACCATGCTGAAAAAGGTCTACAAAATTACAAACGACTAAGTAAAAAGCCCGTTATCATTCAAAAAGAGCCATTAAAACACAAGAGGGCGCTTTCTAAAAAGGCATTGGTTTCAACCATTTTTCATACAAAATTATGCATGTGATGTTTAATTGAAATAATGATTAAATAGAGAGATCATCAACAACTATTTAAAAAACGCTTTTGAAAAAGTGCAAGCATTTTTTTTATTTGTTGAAAAAATCATCTAATTATTTGGGCCCCAAATAATTATAAGATCAGATATATTTATTGATATTTCAGCCGTTTCTGGGTCGATTTTGACCAAATAAAGCTTATTCTGCCATTGAAATTGCATGTTCTCTCAAATTCGACACTCAGTTTTTCACTACCTCACAAACAATTGTGATGTGCAGCGCCCTCTCTACCAAAACTAAACTACCCCTTTAACAGTCATATGATAAAGAAGAGGGGCATTTTCCATTTAAAAAAAAGGAAATTGTCATGCCTGATGTGGTTGAATGTGTAATTTTGAAATTATATTTTATATTTTAATTGATATTGAAATATTCATTTAAATAATATAAAAAGACTTGCTATTGCTAATAATAAAAAAATTAAAAAATTAATGAAAAACAAAATACTGAATGAATTATATCGCTCGTTGACCAGGATGCTTTTGAAAAAAAGAAAACAGATTGTTAAATTGATAGGAAAATAGATACGCATATATGGTAACACCGTCAGACGAACACCGTGTTTACCTTCTTCCCACAGCGAAGGTCCATCAGACTGTGGTCCTGTGGATCTTGAGACGCGATGTCTCCCCTTATTTTGAGTGCGTTTATTTTCCATTGCTTAACCCATAATCAGCGTTTTCAAACGAGTTTCAGGGCTAATCTAAACCCAATAAAAAAGTAAGTCCCCCCTAATCAAAATAGCGTAACTTTTTAACGAAAAAAATGTTGAGCAAAATAACTTGGCAGGATTGTTCCTACACTTATTGACTAACTTCTTTGTAAAAATGCATGAGTGAGCACACAGTAAAGGCAAAATTGTCGCTTTTCAAAAGTCACAAGAGTCATGTGACTTTTGAAAAGTGTAGAAACAATCCTGCCAAGTTATTTTGCTCAAAACCATTTCGTTAAAAAGTTACGCTATTTTGATTAGGGGGGGGGGGGACTTTTTTGTTGGGTTTATAATTATAAGGCTGTTTTATCTGTTTATACGCGTTCTGTAGGCGTCAAAGGCCTGGTCATTATCACCGGATAGCGTAAAACAGATGCCCGACGAATAGAACATCTGCGAAATCAAATTATCCAGTAGTGAAAGTCGTCTCCATTGCTTCATGCACAAATCATTCCGCCGGATAGAACAACGTACATCGCCTGACAAGGATCGGACAAGAAACACATGAGAACGGAGAAGAACGGATTCAAAATTTTACTCTCCGTCGGGCATCCGTTTACGCTATACGGTGATATGTGACCGGGCCTTTAGGAACGCCGTTTCGTGAACACAGTGACCACAGGGTGAACACACTGTGTTGACCATGTTAAATTGGAACGTTTTAACAGTGTCGACACTCATCACATCGTTCACACACTGTTAGCAAACTATGAACGCACTGTGATACACGGTGCATGGGAACACATAAACATTACCCAGTATATGAACGCATGATATAAATTATCACATGAGTGTTGGCAGTGTGTTCACATTGTGATCACAGTGCGTTCACATTGTGATCACGGTGTGTTCACATTGTGATCGTTATGTGTTTACATTTTGATCACAGTGTGTTCACATTGTGATCGTTATGTGTTCACATTTTGATCACAGTGTGTTCACATTGTGATCACGGCGTGTTCACATTGTGATCACGGTGTGTTCACATTGTGATCACGGTGTGTTCACATTGTGATCACAGTGTGTTTACATTGTGATCACGGCGTGTTCACATTGTGATCACGGCGTGTTCACATTGTGATCACGGTGTGTTCACATTGTGATCACGGTGTGTTCACATTGTGATCACGATGTGTTCACATTGTGATTAAGGTGTGTTCACATTGTGATCACGGTGTGTTCACATTGTGATCACAGTGCATTCACATTGTGATCACGGTGTCTTCAAAGTGTGAGGTGTGTTAACACTATTAAAACGCTCCAATTGAACATATCACCACAGTGTGTTCACAATGTGATCCACGCTGTGTAACACAGTGTAAACGTGTGTACTTTACGCTAGGGAAATGTTTATAAACGCATCCATATAGTTCGCCCAAAGTACCAAAGGGTGATTAGGAGGGCAGCATTAATTAAAACACTCTCTGGACATGGTTCATTAGTGTAACAAGTATTAGTCACGACTTGTCTTGATAGAGGGTAGGCAACACCTTGAAATCCGCGTGGAGAATGCATTACCGTGAATAAGAAATAGCGGTCTTTACTCATTGAATAATAAAACAGACAGCGAACATAACAATCCATTGGTCGAGAGCCGTTTCGCGTCATAAATATTTATAATTGATCATGAAAATAATTTGAAAATAATCCACTAATATAAATTGGGGTTAGCTTGAAATTAATACGCATCTTGTGTCTGATCTAAAACACCGTTTTCAGGAGCCAAAATGTCATAAACTCCCTAAGATTGGAGGGGGCAGGCCCACATATCCCCCACCCCACCCCACACTCATTGATCGGACTCTTAAAGGCATATATGCGTGGGTTAATAGACGCGTGGATCCATCTTGCGCACTTTTACGCACGGTACGTTATCCCCATTGGCTCAGTTATAAGTAGCGATCGCAAACTGTCCCGCTTCCGAATACCCGAGTCAAAAATTCATTAAAAATAGTCGCGTTCGGAATGTTTGTACTAGTCGAATGTAGATCCATCAGAGATGTTTACGAGCCAAAATGTCACGTAACACGCTTAACCGCAACCTACTTCAAAGTGCCGCCGTTTGATGCCTAGGTGACAGCGTGAGAAATTTGTTTGCTGCATGCAATTTCATAAGAAGGCCTTTGTTCAGATATTTCGAAGCACCTCTCTTCGATCGATCCAACACAAATCGTGAGTTTACCTCGAGAGATTACGGTGGAGTCGAGTTGGAATTTGCTGACTACCCTTTATAACCCACGCATATATGCCTTTAATATCATTCACCACCCCCCCCCCCCCCCCCAAACAAAAAACAAACAGAAAAACAATATTGTTGAGCTCATTATAAGCCTTTGTTTTTATTGTATACTAATACATAAACAAAGATGTGCGTTTGCTTTAACCCGACTTGTGTATGGTTTCATTTAAAGACATAACAATGTGGGTTGTTGTTTTTGTTTGACAAGTACCATGTCATTAATTTAATTTGTATTTCATACTGATAGTAAGGTTAAAAATGATGTGGTTCTAGTACTTTCGAAATAAATGTTTTCTACCATCAAATTGAATTTCTTAATATGTCCGTTTATTTTATTTTGTTTTGTTGATAAAACTTGAAACTTTAGAAGGCATTCGTAGTTATTGTGTATTCTGTTCACCTCTACCGAAGTTACCGAAGTATACGTAGGTTTAAATACACCATGGCTAGCGATGTGTAGCTGCAAAACACCTGTTTCATCTCCATGATGAGGTGTATCGCAATCTCAAACAGACCAACTTGATCTAATTTGGGCCTATGGGAGGAGCAGTAATTACACAAAGTCACTATATACGGGCAACAGGTGGGGGGGGGGGGGGGGGGGGGGATTACATCCAAAATCAGCTGTTAGCCTGGGGCTAATGTATTAGTTCCAGTGGTGTATAGGGTGGTATCACTGAGTGTGTGTGCGTGTGTGCGTGTGGAAAACGAAAGGGAAAGGGAAACATATTCACGTATATTTTTGTTTTGTTTAAATGTAAAATTGATATGGCAAGCTTTGATACAACGTTATGAGTTAAATGAATTGAAGAAATATTTGTTGGATTGTCGGGTAATTCAAATAGAATAAAAATTTGAATTTGGAAAATACTGCTGAAAACTGCTTGTCTACTAAAAAATCGCCAATGTGGTAAAATGAGAGTCGTATACAGCCTAGCTTTCAATCCTAGCAGGATCTTCGTCAGGGCAAATGACAGTTACTACAAAAAAAACACAGAATATATACCAACATTAACACATGTATGGATGGGGGGGCTGGGAGGAGGAAAGGAGGCGGAGACACAAAACAATGAAAGCAACTGTGAGTGGGTGAGTGTCAGGACTGCTTGACCAATCAGGTCAAACAGGCATGGGTGATGAGAGTGTATAAGGCTTAGAGACTGTAAAACAGGTATTGCCTACAGCCAAGCCCTTCGACTCCGCCGCATCTGCTCCAAGGACTCTGACTTTTCCCTCCATGCCAGAAATCTCAAGACACACCTCACAGCCAGGGGCCACAGTGCCAAAGCAGTTCATCTATCCATTAACAAAGTTCGTTCTCTCCCTAGATCCGAGGTTCTGAAGAAGAAGAAGACTCCCAACCAGAGCACCACTGTTGTCACACCCCTAATGACCACCTTTCATCCCAACTTACCTCCCCTCCGCCGCATCTTGACTAACAATCACCACATTCTCCACACTTCTGATCGCCTCCAACAGGCTGTACCTGATGCCCCCATCCTAGCGTACAGACGCCCTCGCAACCTCAAGGACCTCATTGTTCGAGCTGAACTTCCTACCCCCAATAACAACCCCTCTCCCATACATCAAGGCACCTTTAAGTGCACCGCCGACAGATGCATTGTGTGTCAGGTACATATCCATCAGAATGATACCTTCACCAGCCACTCCAACAACATCTCTCACCATACCAAGGTACCAAGGGCCACTATCTAATGCACCACCACCAATGTTGTATATCTTATCACGTGCAGAGTCTGTGGCATCCAAGTTACGTTGGCGAAACCAGGAACACCCCTCAATAGAGGACGCTTTTACGGACACAAGGATCTACTATCCCACACCTCCAAACATGACGCTCCAGTTGGCAACCACTTCAAACCTACCTAATCACTCCATTTCTGACTATGATTCTACAGGGTAATTAGAATCTCTAGGGTAACCCGCCCGGACACACTCCGCTCCAGCAGAGAGAAGTATCTGGACTAAGACGTTCTCTGCACCATTCATCCCGTGGACTCAACATCCAAGAATGGCCAGTGATTAACCTTTGCATCTCTCCTCTTCATTGTCCTGCACCACATCTTGTTTTGTTTTCACCCTCCATATCGGAAACTTTAACTTTGTTCCAACATACTATTTATGTACTTATTTCCCATTTTATTTACACCATATGTTCATTGTAGTTTCCTTTCAGATTACATTATTTACACTGGTCTCCTCAACAATACACTGTCACCATTCATGACACATAATTATGTTTGTATATTAATATGTTATATTTATGCATTTAATTTCTCTCTATGTACTATGTCCATATACATGGGGCTTATTCATATTATATACATCCAATATTCTCATCATGCATAGTTCCACCTCCTAGTGTGGATCATATTGTTCCACCCTCTCTCATTTGTCTCTCCACCTTTCCCCCCTTTTTCTGATCACCTACCAATTAGGCTTCCTTTTGTTCACTATCTCTTTTGTTACTTCCTGTCCCATTTCATTTGTCCCTGTTGCTTTCCCCACTGATCATCAGCCTTACTGGGTCCGCTCATCCTTTTCACATTCTCCTTTGAACTCGCCTATCCTATTTCATCCGATCCTTGCAACACACACCACTATCACTTTCTTTGTCCTAATCCTCTCAACGACCCATCCCCCACACTCATAATCCCCTCCATTGTTCTTACCCATCTCAGTGCCCCAGTGCAACTCCCACACCTCATTTACTGTCTTTTGTTCACATGTCTCTTTCCATACCATTGATTTCCTTCCTTTGATCCTTCCTACCTCTATTCTTCTCTAATGGCCTTACGCTCTCAATCACCCATGACTGTTGACCTGATTGGTCCAAGCAGTCCCCTGACACTCAACTCACTCCAAGTTGCTTTCATTGTTTTGTGTCTCCCGCCTCCTTTCCTCCTCCCAGCCCCCCCATCCATAACAAGTGTTAATGTTGTCATATATTCTGTGTTTTTTTTATGTAGTATTCTGTCATTTTCCCCTGACGAGAGATCCTGCTAGGATTGAAAGCGAGGCTGTAATACGACTCTCAGAAATACAAATCAGAATAAAAATGTGTAACACTATAATTGTCATGGTAAATATATGGATAAAAAATGAGAAAATAGCAATTTAAAATGGGGAAATTAGTGCTACACTTACAACAATGGGAAACAGTTAAATTATTAATAGGATCTTAATTTGTAAGGCAGTTTAGAATAAAAACCCTTTTTATAATGCGGATATTTCTCCCGTGAGCCTTGTCCACATTCAAAAGTATTTGGATAATTATGTATTTGTAAAAATTATTTCATAAAGGAATCTGAGGCAGAATTACCGGCTAGGTGTGAGCGAGTAAGTGTGCAGGGGGGGGAGGGGGGGGGGGGGGGGTGAGGGGGTAGAGTTTTGTTTTGTCTTTCTTCTTTTTATCAGAGCTTAAAACTTCCTAATTATCATTATTCGTTTGTAGGTTCACAATTATGTGGATGTAAGATTTGTAAATGTTTATGTATGTAAGTGAGTAATTATTTATACTTTCTTTCGTTAGAATTGAAATTTTTTCTATTCTCTGTTTAAGATGTTCACATTGGACTATAATATTTTGTTTATGTATATATTTCAATTGTAAAATGTTATATGTATAATCATTTGGAGGAAATAAAATCTCTTTAAAAAAGGTGTGTGTGCGTGTGTTGTGTGTATGTGATGTGTGTGCGTGTGTGTGTGTGAGTGTGCGTGTGCGTTGTGCGTTTTGGTGTGCGTGTGTGTGTGTGTGTGTGCGTGTGCGTGTGCGTGTGCGTGTGTGTGTGTGTGTGTTTGTGTGTGTGTGTGTGTGTTGTGTGGGTGTGTGTTGTGTGTGTGGTGTGTGTTGTGTGTGTGGGTGGTGTGTGTAGCTTTCAATGTCGGCCTACGTGTATGTACTTTCAACGTTCCTGCCACCACCCCTCCCACTACGTGTATTGACCACCTTATTTAGCCAATTCTACTATGTGGTGCTGACGTCTGGGGATATGAGTGTATAGATCAACTTGAGATTTTTCAAAGAAAATTGTTAATATCAATTTCGTTAGTGAATAAGCGCACACCTGACTGTGAAACTGCATGGACACGGTATAATAGTGAGTAAAATTAAGTGTAGAATGAGTGGATGTTGGGTAAGGCTAGTTAAAGGGATCTAGTAACTTTGTTAACATGTGCAAAAAGTGACGAGTGGTTGATACAATGTATATTGTTGTTATCTGATATATGTCCACTGGGTGTTGTGTGAAAATTTCAAGTTAAATGAACGTTATATGGCCGAGTAATGAGCAAAAATGCAGAGTGATATTCACTAACTCATTGCACTCACTTTGTACACGGTTTTCGTGGTTCAGAGGATATTTTAACATCTGAACACTTCAATCGTAAGTATCTGTTTAACGAAAGGGAAATTTGAAAAACCGAAACCTGTCCCATGCTTTTATTGTTTATACGAATACAAAAAGGTATGAGGGAACCGCTAGAAATCCAATTGGATTTTGAGGATTTGGACAATGTTACCAATCACAGTATTCATTGATTCTTTTTAAATTTCTCTTGCAGTTTTGAAGTGAAGCGCAACGTTTGGTTAACAATAAGTCACAATGGATGGGTGGAGTTTCTTGCAGACAGCTTGGACTGTGCAGGCCTTGGGAATGATTGGCTAGCGCAGGGAGAAGTGCTGCCTGGATTTGGAATACTATGGAAATGAGGTTCTCTTTTCAATTCAAAACAATTCCCCCTGGGGAATTGTCATCTTTATTTCCACAATTCATAAAAAGTCACGACATATAGGTGAAATTTACAAGAAAAAAAACATTACATTGAGACTACACAACCATGACAACATACATAGAATGGAGAAATGAGAGAAGTAAGAGAAATGATAATACAATTATTAGGATTATACAATTATATAAGATAAGTAATTACAATGTGAATGTGGAGGGATAAGAAGAATAAAAACTCATGGTTACATAATAATAAAAGTCAAACAATCAATTTCAGTAAGTTTTACTTTAGTATAAAATACTTTGAAAATTAGGCTCTCTGACATGTTTATTCAGGAATGGAGAGCAATTGCATGTACTTGCATTTCAGAAAGAAGCAATCATTTAAGTAGATTTAGATGTAAATCACATAGATAACCAAATAATAAGGGTAGATTTGATGACATAGAATGCCCACTTTGCACATCAATTGATATCGGAGATGAATTTTATTTTGTATTAAAATATATATAAATGAGAGAAAAATGTACATACCAAATTACTTGTGTGGTAATGTAGCCCAAGTGCGTAACACATCGATAAGCTTTTTATTATAGGTGATGCTTGCCAGTTAAAGGTAGCGTTGAGTATTGGTATTTCCCGAAGTGCCCCCCGATATTTTTTTGTGAGATAATGAAAAACTGACTGTCAAATTTGACAGAACATACAATTTTAATGACAGAATAAACTTTATTTCATCAAAATCGGTTCAGAAACGGCTGAAATATCCATAAGTATATTTGTATTCAAACGGTTCTTCACCGGTAATCACCGGGGATATTTAGACTTTTTAGAAAGAAAAAAAAAAATGCTTAAAGACTACTTGGAAAAAAATCTGAATAGGTTTTTAAAAAATCGTTGATATCTCTATTGAATCATTATTTTAACAAAACATTAAATGCACAATTTTGTATGAAAAATGGCTGAAACCAGTGATTTTTTTAAATAGCGCCCTCTTGAGTTGTAACGGCTCTTTTTGAATGATAACATGGGTTTTACTTAGTGGTTTGTAATTGTGTATACTTTTCGAGCATGGAGAAATTATAAATATTACTTTGTACCGTAATGGTGCAGGTTTTGGTTACTAAAGTTAAGTTTGACCAATACTCAACTATCCCTTCAAAGAAATTATCAACTAATGGCAAACTAAAGAGCCAATAGTAGATGGTAGTATTGTAAATGAAAACATCTCACAAATAGTAAATAATGTAACTAAGCACATTCCTAGTGGTGTTATAATAGGGTGAATTACCCAGCTCGCCTTGATTTGTAAATATGTTTATTTGTTCATATTATAACATGTTTATTATTGTTATATTATTATAATATTTATACTATGTAGATACGTTTTGTACTCTCATACACCGGAGGGAGTCGATGAAACCTTACAAATCTTACACAGCATATATATTTATAGTTTAATATGGTGGTATAAATTTTTTTTTTTTTTTTTTTTTTTATACACGGGACATACATTACAAACATATGGTTTCATATTCAAGACGGTTTCGTAAATAACAGGAAATTCTATTCCGAGGCACGTTACCCTGGCCTTAGCCGAGTTGCACTGATAAGGCGCATCAGGCATTACATTGAATACATATCTGACAGGTACCCACTTTACTCCTGGGTATAGAGTTGGAGATGAACAAAGAAAGGTGAGAGGTGCCTTGGTGAACACACCATGCACGCGTGCAGCTGTTGGGAATCAAACCTACGACCTTCTCATTGAAAGACGAAAGCCCGAACCAATACACCACAACACTCTTATCTCATTTTTGGACAGCCATGGGGCATTCTCGGCCACAAGTATACAAAATTGTATTTGGACAAGATATGGCATGAACGTAGCAAACTGTGTCTGCCTTTTTTAAGACAATGATCCGAACATTCCCCACTCCATTTTGGACAGCAATGTCTTATTCCCAGCCAATAAAATAATAGAAACAATAGTAAAGGGCAAGATATGGCATTCACCCATCAAAATTTTCCCGTACGTTCATTTTTGGTTATCCAAGTGCTTCATAGTCATAACATTTGATTACACGGCCTTTGATAGATCCGTACAGTCTACTTTACTTCACTCGCCATACAAATAAAGACCAGTTATATTGAATCCCGAGGAAGCAGTTTCCATGTGGCTAGACCAGTCTGTATAATCCACCTACTCACTACTCATTTGCTGTTTCTGATATCTTTATACGTAGTCCCGAAATACTATAATATCAGACTTTATCCTGACCAGCCATCAGACGACAGTTCTCGACCGGTCGGTTCAACCACTACGATGCACACACTCTGAGAGGCGACGGTAGCGGGGTCTAGAAACTCCCCATGCAGGTCTCCCCTGTTCAAGGTCGTCATCCGTGAGCCCTCGTTGGGAATTCCTGGGATATCAGGTACGGTCACTATGTGCGGGCGGGGTTGCGAGGGCCCTGCCCCCGTACACAGAGACATAGTCTTGGTGGTGTGTAAAGGGCTTTGCACGATCCTCGACTTCTTCATCGCGCCGAACGCTTCGCCCGGAGAGTTGAGACCCCCTTGCTCGTCATCGGACGAGACCAAGGAGCGGATGTTGATGCGCTCCTCATCCTTATTGAAGACGATGTTGACGTTCTGGACTCTCTGGCAAATCGCTCTACGGGGTGATCTAAGATTCGCCCGATTCACCCCAATGACACCAGCCATGCGGGAGCGGTGCCGCCGCGGTAACGGGTTCGTGAAGACTATATCGGCACGGTGCGAGTCATGCACCTCTGGAGCGTTTTTGTTCCTCTTCGACTCCACGCGTTTGAACTGCACCTGAGCGCGCGTGTTGAACTCCAGGTTTATGGTGTACTTGTAGCACTGGCAGGCACAGCAGCATATAAGCGATCGGACCTCGCGGCGGAAGGACTTGTTGAGGGTACAGTAGATGAGAGGGTTGTAGATGGTCGAGGTCTTGGCGAAGACCGCCGGGACTGCCGACATCAAATTACCTACCGGGCTATCAGGATGGAAAGTGACCCACATCGCGACGGCTGCATATGGAGTCCACGAGATGACGAAAGCGATAGTTATAGCGCACGCCGTCTGTAAAAGGAGGAAAATATGACGTGGTTATAAATTGTAGTTTAACTTAAAATATCATACAAACGTTCACACAGTGACAATCAAACTTACACACAACAATTATACCACTTGATACGAAACAACAATACAGTGACTTGCTTCATTTGCCGTTTTGGATCCGTAGTTTAAGATGAACTTTTAAAGTGCTATACAGATAAACTCATTTTTGTTTCTATATAATCATAATTATTCGAGGAAATCATAAAGATTCTGTGATGACAAATTGTTTAGATAATGTTGCCTATAGTATTGTTTTGTAAATGGATATTAAATATATAATAAGAGAGCTACGATTGATTTTTACGTGGCTCTCTATCTCCGAAGTACACAAAGGTGGCACAACGGCCATCTCTTTCTCAATTACCGACGACGACAGCAGTATCGATTACCGACCTTTACGAGACGGACCTCCATGAAGAAGCGTGCGAGGTTGGGTCTGATGTTGAGGCGCCTCTTGTGGTGGATCATCCGGCGTGCGATGGCGATGTAGCACGCGACGATGACAAGGAGTGGGAGGAGAAAAGTCGCTATCATGATGAAGAAGGTGTAGGCGAGTCCGGCCGGACTTCTGTCGCCGAACGCGATCGTACACGAGAGCTGGTATTGCTCCGGAATATAACTGAAATACATATAATAAGACGTAAGTTTAAGACGTTACAACTTAATATTATGGAATACTGAATAAGGATACAATTACAACGTTTAAGCTATCTGGTAACCAAGACCCATATTCATAAAACCCTGCTAGCTTAGTTCAATGCTAAGTGTATCTAAAATGTAACAGTTTAGTGAGTTTCGTTAGTACCCAACATTATTTATACCCACTAAATTAATCATATACCGTAGTTGGCAACTGAAAGATCAATTCGTAGCCACGCCATCCAAAATAGACTTAGCAAGGAACTAAACGCGTGCTTCGGACGATCGTTAGATTTAATGATGTTAAATAAAATCATATTATATTCTTAATGTGATTTGATATCGAACTAATTTATAAGTAGGCAACATTTTCGTGAAAATAATGCCATGAAAATAATTGAATATTTTGTGGGAGATTTCCCTCTACAGAGAGCTTACCTGCTCCATCCGAACAATGGTGGCGCTGTGGCGAGCAGCGAATAGACCCACGTAGCGACGATAGCCCTTTTCACAAAGCGTGTGGAATGATATTGATCTGTTGCCAAGCAAAAAAACAAAAATATTTCAAAAAAAACATTCATATCCCGGTCGTGCCAGATGTTCGTAGGATTATTGTTACTGATGTTCTTGTTGTTGAGGAGTTTGTTATTTCATTCAAATTGAGTATTAACGCCATAATAACACATAATTCATAAAGTCTGCACATATATCTAGATAGTCTGGAGCTCTCATCCTAGCAGAATCGATCTTTGTATCAATCTGTCTATAAAATACCATTACGGTAAATGTATTCGTATAAAATGTGTTCTTCTTAGAGCTTCTCTATAGAATGATCATGGCCATCACTCAAATCCGGTCGGAGGATTATCGTTGTAGAATACAGAGAGGTTATCAGCTATCAGTGACAGTTTGGGACTCCTCCCACACTCCTTATGATTCTTTTCTCCATTATAATTTAAATGGGGAAAAGAATCATAAGGAGTTTAATAAAATAATAGCGGCCTTTTTATTGAAAGGGGACGGATTCCCTATTGCCGCTAGCCCCCCCCCCCCCCCCCCCCCCCTGCCACCCCCGCCTTTACTACTTTATTTAGTATATTGACTGTTTTTGAAAGGTATATTGAGTGTCACTTGTTTGGTAATGATGCCTCTGAATAAGATTCCGCTAGAGTTGAAAGCTATAGGGCCCCCTACTGACACTCGTTTTTATGACAAATTGGTACGAAAAGCTTGTTATTATAAATCAGAGAAAGAAAGATTTCTTATGATGTATTAAGTGTATAATCATTAAAGTTTGGTATAGTGAAAGGTTTACGATTTCGTTGGGCGGTGTTTTTCCCCGGACGGGGTGTACGGTTATATTATGTCACATATTCCTTTAGCTACATACTAATGTAACCATTTGATACGACGTACGAACTCTATGCATTGTTTGACACTATAACGTCATCGAGGTCCTATTCAAAGGAGCAACGAATCAGTGCTAAATTCTAAAGATAAGTTTCTTGGGAAACCAAGTCCTCAAAACAGTTTACACCAAAATAATAATTATTTGTATGTGTCCTATTCGTGTGAGGCCACACATTTTTGTACAATTATACTCAAACGCAGCCCCGGCTTAAAAAGGAGAAAAATAAACGCGTTAAAAGCTGTACAAGATGTTTTTTTTATTCATGATTCATTCATAAATATAAAAATAAAGAAAATTTTGGAGGGCTCATTACGTCTAATGTTGAAAATCAATTTAACGCAACACTCGCCACTTTTGGGGGCTTAGGTTGTGTCTGAATTTGAGGGGCCTTTTGCCCAAATATTGCCGGTGTGAGCGTACAGACTGTCCGAGCTGCAATTCGCTTTATGTATAGAGACATTAGTTGTCATGCATTACGATACACGCATACGCACTGGTCTGACTGATTGGGGGCACGCAAAATTAAGGAGCGGGGCACACCTTATGTAATTTTTTGTTTTTTTTCTCCAAAAAATGTCCCTTATGTTTAATATTGTTTTTCCAAATTATGAGGGACCCCCTTCCCCCGTCGCTACGCCACTGAGAGTACAGGCCTATAGAAAGTGCGTATGTTATGTGTGTATCGTAATAATGACAACTTATGTCTCTGTACATAAAGCGATTGGCAGCTCGGACACTATCCGTCGGACAGTCTGTACGCTCACAGCGGTTTCAAAACTTTCGGGAGGCTGCAGCCCCTTAGCCCCCCCCCCCCCCCCTCACCTCCCCTTCCCCCACCTCGTTCGCCTTTGCTGAATAAGGGATATACAAACATGAACTCACTTGCATTTTCTCGACAGAGTTTGATGTAGCGAAATATTGCGATGGCAGTCAGGGTCGAGATGCTTGCTGTGGCGAAGAAAAACCCTGAGAAACCATACCAGATGCAGCCCACCTTTCCAACGACCACTACACGAACAAAATTCAAAGATATACATACACAGTGATATTGATATATATTCATTGATTTATGCTTTAAAACAAAAAATCGCGCTTCCAAGCGATGCATGCACTTCATAGATAACACATATAGGACATACAAAGCCTGATCATATTACATAATAGTCATAAAGCGACACATGCCTTAACAGGAGAAAACAAAATAACCGGTTAAAAGCGAGTTAAAGCTTGTTCGAAAACGAACAAGATGTAGCTTTTCTCTTCATAAATCACAATAAAGGATATAAGAAGTGTTGTGCTATTTATTTAGCCCCAATGTTGAAATTCAATTTTAAGCCACGTGTATTACGCTATGTCATATTCAAGTCAACTCACCCTAAGCGGAGAAAATCAATAATAAAAATGGATTAAAAGTATTGCAAGAATTGGTCAATAACAAGTACGGTTTGACAGATGCAATATTATTCACTCTTCAAAACAACCCCTTCCATGACTTTGTCGCACAAAAAGTTGCAATCGATTGCAAAGTTGCGATTAAGTCAGACAATTTGCACATTTGAACTAATCATATTCGCGCATCCAGCCACATGTTCTGACTCGCAATAATGGCAACTTTAGAATCAATTGCAACTCTTTTTGCAACTCTTCCAAAGTACAATTTGCTTAATAACAAGGTAGATAATTTAGAAAGGTTGATGTTGAATCACTGTATCAATAAATTCATCATTTTGTTTTACCGACATTCATTATCTTTTCATGTCAGATTGTTGCTAAGTGAAAATAAACAATAAAGTAATAATACTTAATTTCAGAGTTGAATATTACAAGAACATGACAGCGATATATATTCTGAGAAAGGGATATACCCCTACCGGAAGAACACAGGGTGCCACAGTGTGAAAACAGTGTGAAAACAGTGTGAACACACTGTGTTTCACAGTTTGGACCACAGTGTTAAATTTGAGCATTTTAACAGTGTGAAAACCAATTCACAATTTGAACAAAATATATGAACACACTGCGACAACACTGTAACACACTGTGTATCCCAGCAAAGCACAGTGTGTGTACATTGTGTTTACATTGTGTATATAGTGTGATGAGTGTCACACTGAGATTATCTCATTTAACATAGTCTACACAGTGTGTTAACACCGTGGTCCACACTGGGAAACACAGTAGCATACTGTGTTCTTTCCGGTTGGGATATACGTGTATCACTTTCAATCAGAAAAAGAGAAAATATAGATTTTCACCCACATCCTTTTGGTTGAGGGATCGAAGGGGGTGGGTGGGGGGGGGGGGGGGGGGGGGGGGCGAATAAGTTATCTCGACCGACCCCTCCCCCACTTCTGGCGCCACTATCAGTGTACATACTTCAGTGACACTTACCCGGTGCAGGTGATGCACGGTTAGGTCGGATTTGAGGGATGGACAGGCTTCATACGAGCTCCATCAAAATAAATGTTGAATAATTATGATGATTGAATATAAATGATACTTTTACGGCGTAAATATTCATTTCGAATGAGCAACAACATTACGTTACAACAACAACTCACCCGGTGACTAAAGCTGGATATCATGGACAGTGGATACGAGATGACCACGACAATGGCGTCGGTCAGGGCTAGGTTGATGGTCAGTAGGTCCAGGGGTTTCAGCTTCTTGCGCTTGCGCAGTGAGATGGTGATCACGGCTACATTTCCGACGAGTGACATTATGACTAGACAGACAATCGATATTACAGAAAGGAGAGATTAAAGGGGATAAAAGCATATTTAGTAATCGATGATGACTTGTTTCACAATACCTATGCCTGTGCGCCCACTTTTGCCGGTGTGACAGGGATAAGTGTCCAGCTAGGGATAATTGGCAGTGACGTCATTCGGACAGTTTACAAATCCTATTTTTGTCCGTTTTCAAGCATTCATACACACGGAGACACACATACACTCTCAAACACACATACACACATACCTTCGGACAATCAAACAAACAGTAAGTCACTCATATTGCATACATTACGTCAGGTGTTGTGGCGCACGATCGGATAGGCGCTATATACTGCCAAGCACGGGAGCCGGGTTCGAACCCAGATCGATGCCGCCAATATTATACAGCACTGGTGTCCTTCAGCAAGGCACTTTATCCACACTGCTTCTCCCCACCCAGGTGCAATATGGGTACTTGGCATGCATGAGTGTGTCAAAAGCATGAGTGCACTATAAAGTAGCACCCGCTGGAATGTTCCCCAGGGAGTGGAGAAAGTGCACAATATAGTGCGGAAGTGTATAAAATGGCCGAGTTGTATACATAGTAATATTAGATGCAGGTCCCTCAGGGAGAACAGAGCAAAAAGAGCACTGAAGAGGCTAACCTGGATAAAGATGACTACCAACAAAAAACACACAAAAAATACTCATACTCATACTACAACACTAACGTTTTTGTGTGTAAATTCAATAAAAATGAACTTGAACAAATAAAAATTGAACTAATATGCCACGAAACATTGCTTTTACACGTGTCACACACATTTAGTAATTCGGACAGATATCCCTTGATTTAATTTGCTCTGGACACCTGGACACTACTGTCACACCGGGCTACAACGATGGAACATGGAGTTATCCACAACTTTCATTTTTTGGCAAAGACAATATGGACTTCATCAAATATTCTAAACATATAAACTCACATTATTCTAAATAATTACATGATGCTGACTTGTTTAAAATAATAACTCATAATCGCCCTTCTCGTTCAATTGGAAATTTGTTTTATTTTGTCGTAGAATGTTTTCATAATAAAGAAGGGATCCTTCTATACATAATTATAGTTTGCTACTTATTGATAGAAAGATTGTAATAAAAAAGTTCGTGAATTTAATGATATTTCAGGGACTAGACATCGGACAAGTGCAATATCTTTGGTGGTGGGGGGGGGGGGGGGGGGGGGGGGTGCATGGTAATGTCACATTCGCAGTTGGTGTCGTCACCATTGTATTTCATACGTACAATAAATGAGTACGAATACAAAATAATACAGATAGAGGAACAAATATGAAGGAAAACGTAAAGTACAATAATTATTTTAGAAAAGGGAAAAACTAGTTGTAAACAAAAAATTGTCCAGGCATTTCTTTGAATATAATGATTGTGGTATCCAATATTCATAATAAATGAATTAGGGAAATATTTAAGTCTGATGTAACGTGCCCTATACAGGTTGTGAATGCTTTATTGTTTTCTCGAATGCCAAGTAATATTGTCTTAATTCGGGGGTATTGGTGACTTCTAGAAAATAATAGTGGATATCAAACAATAGAGCGTCAACTTAATTTTATATTATAACAATAGTTAATCATGTTGGATAAGGAGAGGTAAAGTATCATATAATATACCGACCACTGTAATATAGGCCTATCGGTCTACATAAAATATCATATAATATACCAACCACTTGTAGGCCTATCGGTCTACATAAAGTATCATAATATATACCGACCACTTGTAGGCATATCGGTCTACGTAAAGTATCATATAATATACCGACCACTTGTAGGCCTATCGGTCTACATAAAGCAATCATTCATTATTTGCGATAAGATCATTTCATTTTCACATATGCAAGTATCATTAAAAAGGCATAAGTGCCATTTTGTTTCTATATGTTCCGGCGAGGGAGCGAGAGACTTATCTTAGTACATGTTTTAAAAGAATAACCTATGAATTTTGCTGAATTCATGCTGAATAATTAATTTAGAAACACTAAGTTTCATACCTGTAATGTAATATTACAAATTATATGTGGGTGGTATAAAATAAAAGTCAAATAAAATTATTTTGCTTTTACAAGGAATTTAACGAATTTAAAGGTACACTTGAGTATTGGTACTTCCCGAAATGCCCCTCGACACTAAATTGGTTGGTTTTAAATCCATTTGAAAGTTCCTTGAATAAAACATGTAAAATGAAAATCATTCCCTTTCAAATGCTCTCATAGTTAAAAAATTTGATTTCAAGATATTTTATTCATAAGTCTACCGGCCGGGTGACATTTTGACTTTTTTGAAAAATACAAAAAATGCTTAAAAACTACTTTGAAAAAAATCTAAATAGGTTTTAAAATAATTGTTGATGATAATAATTATCTCGATTGAATCATTATTTTAACAAAACATCAAATGCACAATTTTGTATGAAAAAAGGCTTAAACCAATGAGCTGTTAGAGAGCGCCCTCTTGAGTTGTAATGGCTCTTTTTTAATAATGATAACAGGGTTTTTACTAGTCGTTTGTAATTGTGTATACCTTTCGAGCATGGTGGAGTTATTAGTTTGTGATGCAGGTTTTGGTTACTAAAGTTAAGTTTGACCAATACTCAACTATCCCTTTAACACGATTGAAAAAAGGTGTTTACTCGTGTATTTCCATAAATGTTTTCTCGGCCAATTTCGTAAGCTTCTCATTCGTGTTGAGTCATTCAAATTCGCGAAATTGAGCTGAAGGCTTGCAATTGTGGTTCAAAATTGCATTTTGTTCATAAGATTTAGCTCTTCGGTCAAGTGATTTACCACTTTTAGCATTCAATTTAAAAACACGCTATTTGCATACAATTTCGCCAACGGATTTCACGGAAGGCGGTATTACGTAATCACAAATTTTCTCGCTTTAAATTGAATGACAATTTTACGAAATAGAAACACGTTTTAAATCGAATGCAAACAAAATGTTTTCGAATGATCGTTATATGAATTCGAATGCTAAAAAAAGAATTTGAACTGCAAAATACAGCTGCGGTTGACAAAATCGGCGAAATTGAATGCACACAAAATTAATTCGTGTGGCCAACTTACGAAATTGACCGAGAAATCCTATATTATTTGAAATTATTTGTTTTTGCGACTCCGTCACTAAGTTTTCAACATAATAAATATTCGATTTGTTGTAAACCAGAACATTACTTGACTATCCCTTTAAATAAATATATTATTTCATGCACTTACTAATTGTTAGGATGTAGAGACCAACAAAAATATCTGCATTCGGCGGGAGTGTTGAGTGGCGTTCATCTCGGTACGAAGTCTCCAGATCGCTTCGGACTGATAATGTGTCGTCCAGTACCTGAGTTGTCATCAGTTCGTCCATGGCAAGAGTTGGCAGCACGTATAATCAACAATTAAGAGAGCGGCCTCCTTTCTACCACCTCCCATTAAATCACAACAAGTCGTCTCGAGAAATACTCGTTCTTCTACGAAACGTACGTCACATTACACGACGGGCAGAAAGACGATATTTACATACGCTCGATTTTCAACGAGACAGTCATTACTATAAGTGAATATTTTATTCTGTAAGCAGTACGCTAAGGTTTATCCAAACTAGCTATGTAAGCCCGACTCCGATAATAGGGTTTCTGGCCTTGCAAAAAAAGAGAAGTCATAATATAGTAAAAGACAATCACAACAACAACTACTACAACTACTACTACTACTACAACATAAGGATATAGCTACGGTTTATTCCAAATGATGGAAAAGTGGGCGACTGCATTACTAATCACCAGGTTTATGAATTGTTACCATAGCAACGCAGAAGCCGTATAATGATAGTCCAGCTGCCAGTATCTATATTATAGGAACATCGTTTTACTTCAGTAAGATTTTTGTAATACACGGGGATACCATATAATAATGATAGTACATTGCTTTAGTTTGTATGTATACAAAGGCTTTTGGCTACATCAGCTTGATGTATGGACAATTATAATTTTCTCATCTTTATTTCAAGCCCATACAAATTAAGCATTCAAGGAAAGAAGCCGTATAATGACAGTCCAGCTGCCAGTATCTACATTATATTATATAGGAACATCGTTTTACTTCTGTACGATTTTTGCGATGGATTTTAATCGCCCAAAGTATAAATTTAAACAATCATTAAAATGGAATTGTTGTTCATTATATACGGGGATACCATAGCAATGAAAGTACATTACTTTAGTTTGTATTTATACAAAGGCTTTTGGGTACATCAGCTTGATGTATGGACAATTATAATTTTTTCATCTTTATTTCAAGTCCATACAAATTTATATAAAAACGTCATACACTATCCATTTCCATGGAAATGGCCTGTTTTGGCGGGAATCTTTATTTTCTATGTGCATAGAATGATATACAATGTATCAGAGTCCTCAATTATTAAAGCATTCAAGGAAATAAACCTGGAGCGAGGATTGCCGTTGTGGGAGCGGAAAAAGTCCGGCCGCGGAATAAGTCCGGACAGACAAGATCCGCGCGCGGATTTTGTCCGACTTGCCGATATATTATTTTTGGCTGCTAACTTCAATTTTTAAAAATATGGTTGCGAACAAAACTAACTCAAACCCTAACCCTATTACTTGGTGACTATTATGTAATAGTTGGTGGATATGGTTAGATTTGGTGGCTATTGTTAGAATTTTAGTGGCTTTGATTAAATGTGGTGACTAAAAATTGAAGAGATCGTAATCAAGGATGAACACAAGATGAACAAAAAATAGTTTATAAGGAAGAAAATAACGACCTTTTACATTACCATTCGAGGTGAAACTGCTAGGTTTCAGACAATTCTGTGGCAAGTATTCCCGTAATGTAATATTACAATTTACTGTGGGCGGTATAAAATAAAAGTCAAATAAAATTATTTTGCTTTTACAAGGAATTTAACGAATTAAACACGATTGAAAAAAGTGTTTACTCGTGTATTTCCATAAAGGTCCTTACTATTTTTATTTTTGTAAACTATTTTTAGATACTATATTAAGTTAGTTTGGAAGAATTACCAATGTTATCTATGAACGCAGATGGGTGTCATTTTATAATCAGCTAATCAGCCAGTACGATGGGGTTCAATCCTTCTTTAAAAAACGCGAGCATCAGCTACTTGTCCAAACGACGTCATCAAATTAGTATCTGAGGTCCTGAGGACTCTCACTTTTTAATTTGCTGTGAACGGCTGTGTCTATCATTAGTTGAGCTTGATGTATATTTAACCACCCATGCAGAAATTGTACAGAAATATACGTTCCTTAAAGCGAACCAAATTGATAGCATTTCATCTATGCTACTTCGTTAGCGACACAGAGAGCTTTAATGTGATATTTAAATCATAATAATAATATTGATAATACTGATGATAATAATAAAAATAATACTCATTCTAATAGCAATAATTATAATTATAATATGATTGATAAAAATAATATCAATAATGATACTCTAAAATCCAAGTGATCCGATAAGTACTATAATAAAGGCAGCACTGAACATGAACTCTCGCCACTCCCTCGGGAGCATTTTACACTAATTTTTTTGTCAGGGCTTAATTGTTTGATTTCACACGCTAATTATGTTCATGAACACAGAAGAAGATGCCCACTTGCACATAGACACATACATGCACACACACCCATACACACACATAATTGACAGGGGGGAGTAATCGTCCGGGGGGGGGGGGGGGGGGGTAATTGTCCAGGGGGTAGTTGTCCGGGGGCGCGTCCGGCGACGGGGGGGGGGGGGGGGTTGTTGTCTTGGGGGGTAATTGTCCTAATGGGGCAATTGTCCGGGGGGGGGGGGGGGGGGTGATCGTCAGGGGGGTTATTGTCCAGGGGGTAGTAGTCCTAGAACTGTGGTATATGCCGCCCCCACCCCCACCCCTCTTAAAAAGTGTCTTTTCTGGAAATAACAAAATACTAAATAAGGGAATATAGTATATCTTTCTATATTTGTTCTTGAGATGGGGCAACTTGCACTTCCTAAACTGTATGTACACAGTAGGCCATATAATTTGTATTTTGATGATTTTCTTTATTATTACCCTCCATGAGGAACTGATCAGCTCAGTCTCTCCCCTCCCTTACGGCACTCGTTTTCGTTATTTCGTTTATTGGAGACGTTCTCTTGTCTTTATCGATTCATAAATACATCCAAATGGAATCAATGATGGCCTCAACAATTATTTCATAATTGAAAAAAAAAAAATGTATACAGCCTATACACATTGTCATACATATACTAAAGTGGCTTTTAAAATTGTTTTTTGATGATCCCTATAATTATATTGAATCATTATTTTTTAGCAAACATCACATTGACAATATTGG
Organism: Echinarachnius parma; assembly: GCA_037951105.1. Taxonomy (NCBI): domain Eukaryota; kingdom Metazoa; phylum Echinodermata; class Echinoidea; order Clypeasteroida; family Echinarachniidae; genus Echinarachnius; species Echinarachnius parma. The sequence continues at coordinate 24,195 of JBAMJV010002623.1, read as the reverse complement.
ATAATATAAGAGATGGTTGAAAATGTTGAGGTGTCTAGCGCGCCCTGTGCCGATAACGGCTGCTTTTTACATGAAAACAGCCTTCTAACCTACCTATTAATGTGTTTCAAACGTCATTGAATCTTAAAGGGTACTATCACCCAAAAATAATATTCTTATAAATGAAAGGTAACATCTTTAGTAGTCCATTCTATCAACAAGTTCACAAAAATATGTTTCCAGAAAGAAAGAAAAATAATTGGAAAACGCATCACCATTCTAAAGCATGCGTTCATGGGTTTGCATTTACGAAGACTACTTTGTCCAGAGCAAACGAATCGTTCGGGATTATATTGTCTCCAAACGTACGCGTGAATAGCATTAGGGCACTCGCAGATGTTTGGCCTGTACGGAACCAGGAAATAACAGTGGTTCCGTAAGTGGTGGTAATTAATTGCTTTGTTTATGAATTACACAACCCTTTGCAAAGTGTTGGGTATCTATTTGATATCACAAAACGATACCAAATCATATAATTATGTGTTGTTCTTTGCCTGGTGGTCCCCTTTAACTATTAGTTTTAAAACCTGCAGTTAGCTTTACCATTTACCAATTAGTTTCAATTGTAATTGAATTGCCCCAACTGAATCTCAATACATAAACACAATTTCAAGCAATGTTCTAAGAAATCGTCGATCCCATATCACTGTCGTAATGTTAAATTGGTAAAGTTGTGAATGTTGATTGCTATTAATTGAAATAAGGACTTGCAGCAGAACAAAATTGTGTGTATATTGTCCAACCAAATGAAGAAATGAATGTAGCACACAGCAGTGGGTGTTCCACAAAAAGTCAAAGTTGAACTTAAACTCTTAAGTTGGACCTAACTATTTTGGAAAGCCGTAGTTTCTTTGTACAATTGTTGAACAGTTTGTTTGAAAAGGTGTTATTTTTTAATAACAATTAGTTGTATTTGTTATTATCAAGGAGCTTTGAAATTATTCATATAAATTTTTTTGAAAGTCTTAAATACTTTTTTTGTTTTGTTTTTTAATAAGTTTTTATTCCAAGGCTATAAATGGCTTTCCATAATTGTTAGGTCCAACTTACAGTTAAATTCAATTTAGAATATTTTTGAAATAACCCCAGTTGCTTTATTTATCAGTAAATAACATATACTATTTAACTTTGTATTTTGAAAAATATTGCTCGTTTATTTCCCATGAAGAGTTCATTCGAAGCATTTTATGTTACACATAAAACATATATAAACACACAATAACATAATTGAGGAAATACACCATGGTACAGAATAAAATACAATATCATTTGCATGACCGGGAGTTAACTGGCAGGATATAGCATATAGATTGTGCCTTCAATCTGAGAGTATATTTACACATTGTGAAGAGGTGTTGTGGTCTAGTGATCAGAACTCCGCTCTTTGCACTATTAAATCGGCCGGGGTTTGAATCTTAGCCGCTTGACGATACAGGGTGGTCCCAGACGTACATAATCATAATTGATTGAACGCGTCTACAAAAATTAAATAACCATTTACACATTTATAGCATGTTAACAGTGTACTTGATCAATCAACATAGTTAGAAACGAAACAATATTTCATTATCAATTATCAATAATAAAACTGTTTTTCCCCCCCTCAGAAAAACCAATTTACATCCAATAACAAAAACATATAAATATTTGATATTTTGTACTGTTTTCTGTCAATAAGTCACATCTGTGAAGATTGGGTGAACCGTGATGCATCTCACCCTTTTGTAAAAACTACAGAGGAACATTGAACCTACACAGAGCTGATCTAACAAAATCCTCTTATAACAAGGTCATTTAAATAGTACAATCGAAATTATAATCATCATTTTTGTATAAACCCTGATTTATAACAAGATACCCCGACAGTGGCGTAGAATGGTTCGGACTGATTGGGGGTGGGGGTGTGCACGCCACTGGTACCTGGAGGGTGTTTCACAAAACCATAAAATCGATTTTAGCATTGATTTATAGTGATTAAGAAGATGCTTAAATTAATTTTAGTGCAGTGACAAAATTAATATTTTTTATTTCGGGGGCTCCTTTTCGGGGGCTACTTTTCCAACTTTCGGGGGCTACGTTTATCATCTCGGGGGCTACAAATTTCCGGGTTCTTTTTCGAATTTCAGGGGCTACTATTAAGCTCTAATGCTGTAAGTGATCATCTTATAAGCATTTGATCACGATCCAAACAGAAAATCCTTTTTTTTTTCGGGGGCTCTTTTGGGCATTTTCGGGGGCGAATTCGCCCGCCACCCCCGTGTATTTTTTTCGCTGTTTTAGTGCTTTATGATGAAAAAAACCCCCTGATTTCCCCCTTCTCATTACTGTACATTAAAGGGATAGTTGAGTTTTGGTAAAGAGAGTACAGATTGGGTCAAACTGAATTTTAGTAACCAAAACCTGCACCATTACATTACAAACTAACAGTTATAACTCCACCATGCTCGAAAGGAATACAAAATTAGAAATGACTAAGTAAAAAGCCTGTTATCATTCAAAAAGAGCGGATAAATCTCAATAGGGCGCTCTCTAAAAACTCATTGGTTTCAATCGTTTTAAATAACATATTGTGCATGTAATGTTTTGTTGAAATATTGATTAGATAGAGAGATAATCAAAAACTGTTCCTCTGTTGTAAATTTTGGAAAAGAGGAAGCATTTCAAAAACGGCATTTTAACGGCTGGTTCAAAATTATCGAATAATTGTGGGGCCCCACAATTATTACAAATGGTTATGTTCATGGATATTTCAGCCATTTCTGAACTGATTTTGATCAAATCAAGGTTATTCTGTCATTAAAATTGTATGCTCTTTCAAATTTGACACTCACAAAAAATAGCGCCCTCTACACCAAAACTCAACTATCCCTTTAATACAGTGGAATCTCTTTACGACGGGCTCTGTTATAATGAGGTACCTCATAAAGTGAGGTAATTTCACAGGTCTAGGTTCTATATGTTTTGTTGTTTTTAAACCCTGATACAAGATATCTGATATAACGAGGTAAAGTAAATCTACAAGAAGATATCCGATATCAAGGTAAAGTAAATAGACCCAACATGCTCATTGTAATGAGGTTTCACTGAGAATAAGCTTTTTTTAATAAGACCTTTTCTTCAATTTATATGTTAATTAGTGTTTAGATCAAATCGTGAAGCACTACAATCCTGATATAACTACTGATGACCAAAGATGACATGCATTATTCATCAGCAGCAGGGGAATGTACAATGCAACCACATTGAATAATCCCTATGCACTACCTGTAAATAGAAGTTGGCAACAGAGTCGTTTAGATCGTCAGACAAAGGAAAACTTATAGGACACCCAGGCTTCTGCTGTAGAAGTGTATACCATTCCCAAAACAACTTTTTTTAAATTGACATAATTTACAAAAAAACAAATTTACAAGATGGACAAAGGGGAAAAAAAAAAATATATATATGCATAGACCACTGCTTGCTTCAATACACCTGCTAGCTTAGTAGCGTGCTAAGTCTTTTTCGGATGATGTAGCCAAGAATTAAACAAATGATGGTTTTAGAGGCTAACTAGTGCGTTACTTAGTTGGTACCTAAGGCTAACCCAGCTTATCCTATATAGGGTGGCCCCCAAAAAACGGAACGGGGCACTTCTCAAAATACAGCAACACAATTATTATGTCCAACGGATAGGGTGTCTTTTCCAATGAATAACGATACCAAGAACAGCCATTTTGGTTGAGTAGTTATTGTTCTAAGGCGCTGTGAGTGACATGATGTCAGGTTCCGTTTTTTGTCAATTTTTACCTAGTCAGGGCCAGTAAAACCGCACGCACCGCCTTTCATAGCATATAACACAGCTTGCCTTTGACAGTGTGCACTCAGCCATGTGGCGAGATAATGAGCATGGTATTACGGGCAGTGAGTTCGGGTTTACTGGCCCCGACTAGGTAAAAATTGACAAAAATTGGCACCTGACATGGTCTCACTCACAGCGTCCTAAAACAAAAACTACACGACCAAAATTACTGTTGTTGGTATCGTTTTTCATTGGAAAAGACACCCTATCGGATGGACATATATAGTTTGGTACTATATTTTAGGAAGTGCCCCGTTCCGTTTTTTGGGGGCCACCTTGTATAGGGACTAGGAAAACTTTTTGTTGCTCACTATAAACTGTATCATTTGAAATACACTTAGTGTGGAACTAAGCTAGCAGGGTTCTATGAATATGGGCCCAGGAGCCTGGGCCCAAGCCCATTAGCTTAGTTGCATGCTAATTCTATTTTGGATGACGTGGCTAAGAATCAAACTAACTTTCTTTTAATTGCTAACTAAGGTTAATTCAATAGGTACCTACATGTAAGACTTACCCAGCTAACCCTAATGAGGCCCAAGGTGCTCATTATAATGCGGTTTTACTGTACAACACAGTAATATGCGTGGACCATAACTTATATCATAACAATACAACACATCGCCATTGCACATCCCTTTGTGCTTGTATTTTATTACACTTGTCATTATTGGTACAATTTAAATTATCTTGCACACCATCTCAACTCCCTAGGGAGCATACTAGCCGAGAGCAGCCATATAATACTGCCCAGGCTAATACATCCGACTAGGTACCCAATTGAGTAGAGAGCAGCAATTTGTTTTAAATGTCTTGCTGGAGGACATGAATGCCAAGTGGCTGGTAAGAATTTGTGCAGTAGGCATTCAATTCAACAGTTATTAGTATCTCAAGTGAAGTGATTTCACACTTTGCTCAGGTAGTCACGTAAGTGCTGAGGAATAGGCAACTGTTCCACTGAAGATGGCTTGGCTAGTCTTGGAAACCCAATGGCCCTTCCGACGGCAATCCGACTCAGGTCTGACAGTGACTGTGGTACCTCTGCCACAGAGAGAGAGAAAGAGATAGATATATACAATGATTATCAAAATGTTAGTAGTTTTCCTTTTGCCTTTTCTTCCATTAATGGTACAGTGGAACCTCTTAATAACAAGCTGTTAGAAAGGTATCTGATACACTGTAGCGAGGTCCAGCGATAGTTTTTTCTTGCAACATTTGAATTCTGTACTACTGTGAACTTTTAACTTTTCACAACTGGGTGTTCTTAGTACCCTTGAAGCAAAACAAAAAAGGACACTATCTTTAAATGGAAACGAAATGCTGGCATTTTGGCTTGCTGTTCCTCGTAAGTGTATAATTCTTGTCACTTCTAGTTGTATATTTCCTCTTGGGTATCACTAATAATGGAAATGATAAATGTTTTTAACAACCACTTTCAACTGTTTTGACTGACCACTGGAGGCTGTCATGTTTTCCAATGGTACCGCATGAAACAATATCTGAGTCTGCATTAACAAAAGCAGGTTATGTAACTGATGCTGTTGAATCTGCTGCTATGCCAGTGGTTAAGTAACTCGCTTTTGTTAGTGCAAGTTCAAATGACGTTTCATATGGTATAGTTGGAAAAACATGGCAGCCTCCAGTATTCAGTCAAAACAGATTATAGTGGTTTTAAAAAAATTGATTATTTGCATTATTAGTGATACCCAAGAGGAATTGTACAACTAGACTGATGGAAATTGTGCACTTATCAGTAACTCAGTAACAGTAAGATAAAATGCCAGTATTTGACTCCCATTTAAAATATCATAATTAGTGCATATATATGATAAAACATTTGACTTTTGATCTTTTATCTTATAGATCATGACTCTCAAAATCAACTACCAAATCTACTCTAAAGTAAACATGTCTTTCAATTTTCAGATTTACAATTAATTTGACTTGGGCCACTCAAAGATTTTCAATGATTTCCTTTGCTGTGGGGCGACTTACTGCTTGTTTCTGACTATAAAAATGTAAAAAGTATAATTTCTGCAACCTTTGACGCCATGACTCCAAAAGCTAATAAGATTATTTTTTCCTCTAACAAGTTTGTGACATCATGATAAAGATGCAATGTATGGAAGGATGAACATACAGACGAACTGACAGCCAATATGTCACCTCTGGCAATTTTTAAGGTGAAGGCATTTGATCAAATCTATAATAGCATAGAGTAAATCTATCATCACCAAATATATCTATAGTTCAAGAACTGACTTCCACATAAGCAGCAGAAATGAATTGGTTAGAAACTTGATTTTCATGATAGAATGCAAAACATTGTATTGAAAATGCATGTTATCATATGGATACAATTATGAGGATTGGAAGCCCTTGACAGATTGAACTACTTAAAAGGTTTCTAAAAGGTTATTTACCTTCAAAACAAGCAAGCCCTTCCGGAAGGTTGAGATTTCTTGTTAATTTGTCTGTAAGCCTTGCCCAAATCCTCACTACCTCCTGCAAAGTACCGTCATAGCCGCTGTTTCTGATCGCTTGCAGCGGCGCCTGTTCCAATCCCAGGCTGAATCCTGCTTGCAACATGGTCCTAAAACGTGAAATGGGTTGCCACCAAACCTTCATGTCACCCACAGGAAAGTCTGGATTCCGGTTCCCGCGATAGTGTCTGTCACCGTCCAACTCGGCACAGTGTTTCAACAAGAGTTGCAAGACCTCTCCACTCTTGAGAAATGCAACGTACATAGGACATTTGTCAAGGGGAGTTCTGAATGGGACATTGCGGTTGAGGGGTGAGGCACCATTGGAGAGGAGGTACTTCACTAGTTCAACTGATATGGTGTCAATGTGTGCCAGGAGTGGACAGGCATCCTCGGATACCCTGTAGACTGCTAGTTCATCTGGCGGAAGCTTCACACCCATATCAGCATCTACTCCAGCATTAATGAAACACTTGGTACATGCCAAGTGTCCATATTGCACAGCAAATCTCATGGCATTACTCCTTGATAGCAGGGCTTTGTTGGAGATGCTCTTTTCCAGTATTGCATCAACGCATCTACATCATGAGAAAGTACACAAAAATTGTATTATTTAAAATGATGTGGAAAAGGTGAATATACACATGAATACACATGTGGGGCCCCACAATTATTCAATAATTTTGAAGCAGCCGTTAACATTAAAAAAAAAATGCTTTCTCTTTTCAAAAATGTACAAAAGAGGTTTTTAAATAGTTGTTGATTATCTCTCTATCTAATCACTATTTCAACAAAACATCACATGCACAATATTTTATTCAAAATAGTTTAAACCAATGAGTTTTTAGAACGCGCCTTCTTGAGTTTTTATGGCTCTTTTTAAAATGATAACAGGCTTTTTACTTAGTCATTTGTAATTTCGTATTCCTTTCGAGCATGGTGGAGTTATAACTGTTAGTTTGTAATGTAATGGTGCAGGTTTTGGTTACTAAAATTTAGTTTGACCAAAAAAAAGTTGTAGAGATTAATGTATCAAACTCACTCATTATAACCCATATATGCAGCCTTATCAAGGGCATTCATGGGTAGTTTAGGCGCGGTGTATGTTATGTCACGATATTCCGCCAGAGGATCTGCTCCATGTTCCAACAGGATCTGAACTGCAGCCACATTGTCATTACCAACAGCGGCATGGAGGGGCGTCATGCCTATGCTTGAAGCACAGTTAACATCAGCACCTAGGTATATCGAGACGAATGTAAGGAGAATCTGCAACTTAACTATAGTCTAGAGCTCAACACTAGCACATTGTAATCATTTTTCTATTTAAAAAGGGCAAACCAAGTGTCCACCTTCTCCCCTTCTCCTCAAAATTACACAAAAAGTAAACAAAAGAGTGATTCAAGGTAGATATTAAAGACGGAGCATGCTGTTGGGCTGCACTTGAAAGGGGGAAGAATAATCAAAGTGATCCACTAACTTTGTCAAATTGAACCATATCACTTGGATATCTCACATTTCTCATGTGCCCCAATGGTTGGCTTATGGAAACAGAAATTACATGGGTTTTGATTTTACAAATGTCTCCCTAATTATGTAGATATATTAGATTTAATGAAAAGCGTTCCAAAAATGCTTGAAGTCGCAATTCACTTTCTTCACTATGAAAAAAACTTTTCATTTTCTATGAAACTATCACACATCATTCAGAAGAATCTTACATTGATATAGTTGAAGCCTCATCACTTTTGAAAAAACTAGATGGATCTGCGATTGTGCGCAATCGAAAATTATGCCTCCGCTATCACGCGATTTTAATATCAAGCCCAAATTAACATGCACTGATTTAATTTTTTTTAAATATTTTTCATATATTTTGAGTCCTGTGACCTTGACCATATGACCCCAATCTTTGATGGCTCCCTAAAAAACATTCAGGTACCAAGTTTGATTGAAATCTGACATTTAGTTCTTGAGATTTTGGCATTACAAGCTTTTTTGCATGTATAATGAGTCCCGTGACCTTGACCTCAACCTCATGACCCCAACATTTTATGGCTACGTTGACTCTTTATGATACATTCAGCTACCGAGTTTGATTGAAATCTGACATTCAGTTCTTGAAATTTTGCCATTACAAGCCATTTTTGCATACATATTGAGTCCTGTGACCTTGACCTTTGACCGCATGACCCCCCAAATCTAATCAGATCAGTGGCACCCCGATATGTACACTCATACCAAGTTTGAAATTGATCCGTCAACCGGTTCTTGAGATATCGCAAGAATGAGGCTTTTTTACACATACATTGAGTCCTGTGACCTTGACCTTTAACCTCATGAACCCCAAAATCTAATCAGATCATTGCCACCCCAATATCTACACTAATACCAAGTTTGAATTTAATCCATCAACCAGTTCTTGAGATATCGCGAGAACGAGGCATTTTTGTATATATATTGAGCCCTGTGACTTTGACCTTTGACCTCATGACCCCTAAAACCTAATCAGATCATTGTCACCCCAATATGTACACTCATACCAAGTTTGAAACTGATCCGTCAACTGGTTCTTGAGATATCGCGAGAACGAAAACGGGACGTACGGACGGACGGACGGACGGACAACCCGAAAACATAATGCCTCCGGCCACTTCGTTGGCGGAGGCATAAAAACCTAATGACTCACTTAAATATTGCATTTTGTTTAATGATGGCAAAACTATATGGGATGGGTCAAAGATGTTTGAATATGGGTGCAATTTCTATTTTTTGCTACTTCTAAGGAGAAAAGTGTGGCTGATATTAGATAAGTGCTCTCAAATTCTAGGAGATGAATATTATGGAACATTATACTGACCTTTATCAATGAGCATTTTCAGGATGATTTTATTGCGAGGTCTCATGATCTTCATGTTCTCCTTGTGTTCGCACTCAAGAAACTCCTTCATGGCTTCATCAAGGCCACACCGTGCCGCATGGAAGATGGCGCTAAAACCAGAGGAATCCTTCTCGTTCACATCAACATGCTCTAGTAGTTTCTCAACACATTCAACGTTGGTGTTTTGCACGGCTAAAACAAATTAAATTATATTTGAACTTTAATTTTGTAGAACAGAAAGTTGATTTAAGATAAAGAATCATAAGTTTATTAAAGACAAGCCTTTCTATGAACATCTACCAATTTGAGCAATTTATTGAAAGGGTTATTGTTTACAAAGTTTGTTATTATTTCACAGCATCCTTTGGATGGCAATCAGTCAAACTATCTTGAATGAAATGCATGCATATTGTTATGTTATCACTTTTCACTTTTTGTTGAGAACTTTGAAGCATTCGTATGTACAGAGCACATAGATCATAGGATATCAAATTATTTGCATTTTACATTATAATTAAAATCTCTAGGTGAATTGTTTATTCTACTATAGCAATAATCATTTGTCTCTAATAATAATTACCCATGGCCATGTATAACACATATCAAGTTCATGGCAAAAGCTACAGTGAAGGCAAATAGTTACTGTATCAAATTGCTTCAAATATTCTTATTAAAAATTGTGTAACAGTTTGGGACTGATTGTTGATGTTTATGTCTGTAGATCAGTCCCAAGATCTGTTACGACATCTTTTAGAAAAGTAACACAACAACAACAACAATAATAATATTAATAATAATAATAATGATAATAATAAAAATAACGATAATAATAATAATAATAACAATATTAATATTAATATTAATAATGATAATGATAATGATGATAAAAATAATAATGGCAATAAATAACATTTATAAAGCGATTAATAGATGTACATGTATATATGTTTCTGAGCATACCTATCATTAGAGGAGACCTCTCAAAGTAGGTGTCCCCTATATTGGGGGTGGCTCCAGCTTTTAACAGGTCCTCCGCAATGTGTGCATATCCAGAGAAGCAAGCCATGTACAGCAGTGTCTGACAGTCATGGTTTGGTTGATCCAGTACTGGTTATGACAGTCAAAGAAACAAGTAGATGGCATTTTGGTAAGGAACTAAACATTTCAAGATAATACATATACATGTAATAAAGTTTGTATAAAGAGTTAAAGTGATCCATTAAGTTTGTGAAAATTCAACCCAAATCACTTGGAGCTTTCACCCTTCTATTGTGTTGTTTGGCTTATACCAAACAGAAGAACGAAATGGATTTTGATTTGTCAAATGTCTCCCTAATTATGGATAAATTTAAGATTGAAGTTTAAAGTGTCTGTAGATGCTTTTGAGTTTTGACCATAGTCAAGAGTATCTAAATTCAGAGACTAGATCCTCCATACTAGTATCCAAATTCAGATACTTCACGCAAATGATCGGGATAATATCAGACATCGATTTACTCTTTTTTCACTAGGTATTTAAACATTATTCCTGTTCTATGAAAATTTCACACATTTCATTCTCAAGAATCTTCCAATGATATCTAGGTATATGATTGAAGTTTCAAATATCACTTTTGGGGGAAAAATATAAAGTTAATGGATCGCTTTAAATGGAAGAACTGACTACTAACATTGGTAACAAGAATTACAAAAATGAGAACAAGTTCCCTCCAAGAGATTTTTGAAAGAAAAACAAATCTTTTAAAATCTTAACTAGGTATTACCCATTGTCCATGTCGTACTTCGTGATAAAGCTACATATTAATGGAAAATGTGTCTGGATGGGGAAATTTGAAATATCTTATTTAATTATCTTAAATTAATTATCTAAAATACTAGACAATCATTTGGGCCTTACCTTCTCAGATATATTCAGCATACATTAACATTTGTTACTTGGCCATGATAATGCAGAGAGTCTGATTATAACTGATGCCATGTTATCTTCCAATATCTTATCCATCGATGGCGAGCCAATTACAATGTACTATCAGGCTATGGATAGCTGTCAAAATATTATAATATATACATTAATTATGATCTTTCAGCAGGCCAAGGTCTTACCTTCCTTGGATAACTTGCTGAGGTAGACGTCCATATCTTGACCGGAGGCAGAGCCTGTCATGGCATAGTTGTGAACCATGGTCCAAGCCTCAATGATGTCTGCAGGGTACTCCTTCATCCCCCAGGGGACGTGCATGTTGGGGTGGTCTTCATCAAATGAGAGGGGGCCTGCAGGTATGTCATCGGACTCTGAATCTGATGGCTCGGAATCTCCAGAATTAGGTCCAGAGCCAAGTCCAGCATGAGATCCAGAATCAGAATCAGAATCAGAGTCAGCTAAATCATAGACCTCCATATCCAAGTAGTCTCCCTCCATAATCTGAGGGGGAAAAAAAAAAAAAAATGAAAATTATGCTATTCCCTTAGCAACGAATAGTAGTGAAAAATGGATACTGATAATCACTAGATCATATAAATCATGACCCTGCAGACTGCCTCTGGTAAATATTGGTCAGATTGTTCTATAAATTGTATTATCCTTCCTGATTTTAACTGACATGCCCAAAAAAAGAAAGAAGGTCTTTACCACTAAGGCTTAGCTTTCCAATTCGACATGTACTGCAATGCTAGAAATTACAAACAATTCCTTGTGGCTTGGCACAGTCGGGCAATTAAAATCAAGATTTTCCAAATGTTAGTGGCCCAAACCCTGAATTTGGCAGCCCAATTCAAAGAAATACCATCATTATCAAAAGTTTAAGACCACCCTTCCAAAATGCAATAAATAAAAAACACAACAAAGTTAAACATATTTATTTTTCAGACATACTTTTATTTTTAACACATAACCTTTGTATCACAATTGAACTGCTGGGCTAATACCATTACCAGCAAAAAAATACATGGGGGCGGCGGGTCGAATTCCCTCCCGAAATTCCCAAATTCGCCCCCGGAACAAAAAATTCGCCCCCGAATTTTATTTTTTATTTTTGGGGATTTTCGAGATTTTTTTGTGGGATTATTCTGTTTGGATTGTTATCAAATGTTTATAAATGATCACTTACAGCATTATAGCTTATTATTGGCCCCTGAAATTAAAAAAAGAGCCTGGAAATTTGTAGCCCCCGAAAATCGGAAAAGTAGCCCCCTGAAAATGGAGCCCCTGAAATAAAAATATTAATTTTATCGCTGACCATTACTCTTTTGCTACTGACCACTGTAGTAAACATGTTATGTAATCATTCAATAAGACAAAAGAATGCAGTCCAAATTTTTGTAATACCCACACATTCCCAGGTGGTCTTAAACTTTTGCTAATGATGGTAGATTGCAAACAGTGTTATAATCAGTTCCCTATTTGGGCAAGTAGATTGTGGCATTAATGCAATTTTTTGTGATACAGACAGAACATGGGAACAATTACAATTATCTTCATAAACCAGAAAAGATTGGAAATATTTTTTTAAACACCAGCTGAGATAGTCTTGTAGCGACCCATACTTCGCTCTATACTTGTCTTTACCCCGACCTGCATTTGCCGATCCAGTTATTTCTAGTTTGTCACCCTCAGTACTTTCCCAGTGATTTTCCACCACGTGGCTTATGCATATTCATATATTCTTCACTCGTGCGTTTATATTCAGCCAATCACGCACTGCCATTTCGCCAGCCGCGCACTTTGATTCCTACATGGGTTTTCCAGATTCATATCACTCCAATCACCATCTCTCGTTGAGTCAACATCAACTCTAGTTTTCTCTCTCCGCCGTCGAGACCCTTCTGTGGCATGAATCTCCATCATGTCACAGCACCTTTCACGCCGCCCCTAGCGGACTGGATAGTTTCTAGTGGTACGTTATAATCACCGCCGTCTTGTGCCACTGATTCACCACTGGGAGCTTCCACGTCACGATACGCACCGGGCAGTTCTGGCATACTCACCTCACAGCTCGACTCACCGTAGCTGGTCTGCTCACGCATCTTCTTAGTCGGCCTACGACAATGGACGATTCACTGTTCCTTCGGCACCGGCTCTGATTCCTGTATTCACCTTTCTTTGGCCTTCGACCCACCGAGCGACTCACCGTCTCCTCGAGCGCCGCATCATCTTCTTCGTTTCTCGTCTCGACCGCGACCCACGAGCGTCAACATCTTCATCAGCGTCGTCATCGCGCACTTCTTCAACCACGTCATCGAAGTCGCGTTTCCGCTTTCCAAGTCTCCGCATCATCATCGCGTGCAGCCCCTTCCTTCGTTCATCAAACCCGCACTTTTCGGACTTCAGCAAACATTTACTGTAAGCGATTATTTATTGTCAGGCTTATTTTAATGTATCTTCGTGCAATATCTAATCCCGTTTATTCATGCATATTCTCATCCCGTTGCAACGGCACACATGTATTTATTTATAACCCATTAAACATACGAAAAGGGAACCTTACTTTCTCTTGTTTTCTTGTCTACCTCGCTTCCTCGTAACTAAAATAAAATGGTGATATGTTGTGTGAACACGCATTACTAATTCTTTCACAATCTACACCCCACACATACGTATTTCTACATTGGTGACCTGTCGTTTTACTTGGAAGCTTGGTTGTATTTATATTCCCTGACTTTTTGGACTTACATTTATCCAACTGCTCTGTATACATCGAATGTTTTATGCTCTTGTATATTCACGTATTTTCGATGCTTATACTTATACCGTGTCATGTATGTATACTGTTTATTATATAGCGACTGCATTGCCGTTGACTCTTGTAACCTTTTCTGGTCCGCTATACGCTGTATATATTTCATGTACCTGGTAACAGCGGCGGCCTCCCGCTTTATAAATAGTGCCACCTTAGCTTGTTTTATTGTAACAGCGGCGGCCTCCCGCTTTATAAATAGTGCCACCATTTTCCTGTATATTTACATCGTTCCTCATCTGTTCCACGGCTTCGTTTCTGGTGGGGGAGTACTGTAGCGACCCATACTTCGCTCTATACTTGTCTTTACCCCGACCTGCATTTGCCGATCCGGTTATTTCTAGTTTGTCACCCTCAGTACTTTTCCAGTGATTTTCCACCACGTGGCTTATGCATATTCATATATTCTTCACTCGTGCGTTTATATTCAGCCAATCACGCACTGCCATTTCGCCAGCCGCGCACTTTTATTCCTACATGGGTTTTCCAGATTCATATCACTCCGATCACCATCTCTCGTTGAGTCAACATCAACTCTAGTTTTCTCTCTCCGCCGTCGAGACCCTTCTGTGGCATGAATCTCCATCATGTCACAGCACCTTTCACGCCGCCCCTAGCGGACTGGATAGTTTCTAGTGGTACGTTATAATCACCGCCGTCTTGTGCCACTGATTCACCACTGGGAGCTTCCACGTCACGATACGCACCGGGCAGTTCTGGCGTACTCACCTCACAGCTCGACTCACCGTAGCTGGTCTGCTCACGCATCTTCTTAGTCGGCCTACGACAATGGACGATTCACTGTTCCTTCGGCACCGGCTCTGATTCCTGTATTCACCTTTCTTTGGCCTTCGACCCGCCGAGCGACTCACCGTCTCCTCGAGCGCCGCATCATCTTCTTCGTTTCTCGTCTCGACCGCGACCCACGAGCGTCAACATCTTCATCAGCGTCGTCATCGCGCACTTCGCGGTTCTTCAACCACGTCATCGAAGTCGCGTTTCCGCTTTCCAAGTCTCCGCATCATCATCGCGTGCAGCCCCTTCCTTCGTTCATCAAACCCGCACTTTTCGGACTTCAGCAAACATTTACTGTAAGCGATTATTTATTGTCAGGCTTATTTTAATGTATCTTCGTGCAATATCTAATCCCGTTTATTCATGCATATTCTCATCCCGTTGCAACGGCACACATGTATTTATTTATAACCCATTAAACATACGAAAAGGGAACCTTACTTTCTCTTGTTTTCTTGTCTACCTCGCTTCCTCGTAACTAAAATAAAATGGTGATATGTTGTGTGAACACGCATTACAAATCTATACACAATTTACACCCACACACACACATATCCCACAGTCTGAACGATTTCCTTGAGTACAAGTACCCCTAATATAATGTGCACGGATGTCTACAAGGAGCTAGACAAAACTAACAAGCTCATCATCCCACAGTCAAACTCACAACCTCAACTCCTTCTCAAAAAAAGCAAGAGAATGGAAATGGAAAACTTCTATAAACTACACAGAAGCATTCAAAAGAGTACTGGAGAATCATCTGTTGTTGGTATTTTAAGCAAACATCCTGCTTTATACGTTCTGAGCAGTGAGTGATGCTCAAGTTACTGTACAGTTGAGCCTAAGGCTAAGTATCAGAGTATTACATCCAGATCCAGATTTCAGAACGTCAAATTGCTGCTGATGATGTACATTGATTACATGTTTTACTTTTACAGCACAAGTGCGAGTGTGCCATAACCCGTATCACACTCGCACTGTAAGTATTATATCGACAAATCTATCGCTTTCATGGCCTTTTTGACATTATTATTGTTATTTTCACTGTCGGAATAGAATGCAGACAGTGAACATGACAATAATAATGTCAAAAAGGCCATTAAAGCGATAGATTTGTCGATCTATGTAAGTATATGCAGAGTACATCAGCAATTTCAAGCACCAAAATCCTTTGGAATAATACACAGATGATACTGTAACTCTACAGACCGCGCTGCTAGCGTTCTGTAGAGTTAATCATTTAATGATACTGACTTTAATAGTTAATAGTAATAGTACTGTTGCTAAAAAAGTGTCCAAATTTCCAAATTTATCATTCACTGTCACTCACATATATAGTATATTAAAAAAAGTTTTAAATTATGCTTTATATGATTACAAGCAATTGGTATACAGTCCATCTTTCCACAATTTACAGGAAAAAGAGATACAGCCCAAAACAATATTCTCTTGTACAAAACGTATGCCTGAATTTACTCCACGGCGCACCAAACATTGGGCATTACTCCCGCCTGAACGGCCCGCCTGAACTCCCCGGTACGTAGCTGACCCACTACGGTACAGGTGCACGATTGAGGCAGCTGATCACAGTATCGGTCAGATATCACTAAAATCAACCCATATCCCGCTAATAAGAATAATTTACTTTTAAATCATCAATTTATGAATTAATATCGTAAAGAACAAAAGCAATTTCTTACATATTTATTCGTAATGGACCTCCCAAACGTAGCCTAAGGCAAGCAAAGCCAAGGACAAGGTGTTTGGTGATAGTGATTCGCTCCAGGATCGACGCGCTCAGATTGCATACACTTATGCCGCAGATACAGTGCATGCATGCATGCAGTAAACGTACACGTACTGTAGGTATAGGCCGGTAGGGTACGCGTACCGTCCCGGTAAATAGTAGTGCGGGCCGGCCGGGTACCGGGTTAGGCCCATAGAGTAACTATAATATAAAGACTAGAGAGTGAACTCGGCCAAAAAATCTGTCAAATTAGAAGCGATTTATCTAGGTCTTGAATATTCATGAGGCGCCGGATGATCCCATGTAATGCTATTTCTCACGTAAAAGTATTTGAAGTGTTTTGAAACTGTACAGCAGCGAAATTCTACTGAGCATGCGCAGTTCAACTTGCGCGCTGTATTTATATGATTTGCATATTTACGCACAAATTTTCTCATTAGCATATCATTATTATTCATGAGATGTTTTTCTCTCATAAAAGCACGTGTAGTGTTTATGTAAGTAATGTTGATTATGCTCTCCAATTGTACAGTATGTTTTTTTTAAACAATTTCACCAGTTAACTATTTCCCTTGCTAAATGTACCATGTACCCAGCTTTGAGTTCTAATTTAGTCTTCATATTAAAGACAAAAATCCTACTGTTATGGGGCCAATTGTGTATGGGTGTTTTATAATTGGTGGAAATTGTTCTTATGGATTAGGCAATTTAATGGTTTAGATTGTTGTCTTTATTGTCAACAAGACTAGAGAGCAGCAATTAAGTTGTTGACCCCCCCCCCCCCCCCCCCCCCAAAAAAAAACAAAAAACAACAACAACAACAAACAAACAAACAACAACAAATTCACCTAAATTAATCCAACAGGTTACTTCTGGTTCTAATGTGTGCCACCACCAACATCACTATCAAACTTATCACTGATTATAAACCATCACAACTTAATTGATGTCATTCGATCACCATCGTAGTCATATTATTACTGCACATGCATGTCATCATAGCCTGTATCTAATAAAGATTAAGTATTAAGTAATTGTAGGCCTGTCAGAATACACTTCTAAACAGCATTCACTTTTAATTGCACACCCTCTCATACCACACATACATAAATATACATGATAAATGTTCATTATAGGTTTCCATTAACATTTTATTTAAAAACAACAACAGTCATATATAAATTAAACAGACTAAAGAAAACATAACCAACCCAGTATAACTCCGGGGGAGAGGGGGGGGGGGGGGGGGGGGGGGGGGGGCACGCTCCCCAATTATTTTACAAAAACAATAAAAGTCTTATCTAGACCATAACAAGATTATAAATGGGCCACTTGCCCCCATGCAATTATTTGACACAAAAAACTAGAAGAAAGATAAGACACAAATATAAGTCTGCCCCCACAACAATCTATGTGCCTTCCCAATCTTTTTGACCACACTATGTTACTGACCCCATATTTCTTCAATTTACATTTATAATTATGATCTTTTAATGCAAGTTATACAGTTCACTATTTGAAATTTCAAATTCAATTCAGTGTTGTTGTTTTTTTTTTCAAACAGAATTCAGACACAAAATGTACACATGAAATGTAACGGCTAGCACCTAAAAGATGCATGAAGCAAGTCGCTTAATCGTCGAGTTGGCAGGTAAAGGCTGATTGGGAAAATATACAGAATTTAACATTAAAATACATGCAGAGCAATTGAAACATTGCATTGAAAATAATAGCATCCAAACATGATAAAATACAATAAAATAATTGAGGTCCTACTACCCAGCTAGCCACCTGACGTCGGGCCGATGTCGGAAGTTGGTTGGCGGATGTCGGCATATCGCCGTTGGCTCGAGGTTAAAATGTCCGCCAGCCCAACATCGTCACGACGTCATTTTTGTGATATATTGGCATAACGTCATTTTCCGACAATGGCCGAACATCATCTCATGACATGATGTTGGGCCATTGTCGGAAAATGACGTTATGCCAATATATCACAAAAATGACGTCGTGACGATGTTGGGCTGGCGGACATTTTAACCTCGAGCCAACGGCGATATGCCGACATCCGCCAACCAACTTCCGACATCGGCCCGACGTCAGGTGGCTAGCTGGGTATATACACATACACTTTGATATAAGATTAAAACGCACACAAAATATTATGTAACTAATAATTTGGTTAACCAAAAAAAAAACATTATTTTGTTTAAAGTTACATGAATAAAGAAACTATAATTATACTTTAAAAAAAAAGAAGAATATATACACATTCACTAACAATAAATGAGTATAAATGTTAATTCAATAAAGTACTAATTATTATATAATATGAGTTATGGTAGGGAGAATTGACAAATTCAAAACTATAGTCATATTGGAATTTACCAAAATGGGTTCATATAATCAAAATATAGATTACACAAGATGGATGGGGCATGCAAGAAATTTATTTTGGTTGATTAAGTATATCAAATTATTGATTCATTATAGCTATACTGTTTGAAATATTAACACCATAAATCCTGATGTATTAAGTCTGTGCAAAAGTATTCTGAAATAAATGAGAATGTTACTAACCCCTTTGCTACTATATGATAAATATTGCATCAATATAATGTTTAACAAAAAACATCTTTAAAGGGATAGTTGAGTTTTGGTTGAGAGGGCGCTACACAAAATAATTTTGTTGTGAGAAAATGAAAAACTGAGTGTCAAATTTGAAAGAGAATACAATTTTAATGGAAGAATAAACTTTATTTGATCAATATCGGTTCAGAAACGGCTGAAATATCCATAAACATAACCATTTGTAATAATTGTGGGGCCCCACAAGAATCCGATTTTGAACCAGTCGTTAAAATTTGTTAATGCCTCCTCTTTTCTAAAGAGTTTTTTTTTGATATTTTTTTATTATCTCTCTATCTAATTACTATTTTAACAAAACATCACATGCACAATATTTTATTTAAAATGGTTTAAACAAATGCGTTTTTTGAAAGTGCCCTCTTCAGTTTAAACAGCTCTTTTTGAATGATAACAGGCTTTTTACTTAGTCATTTGTAAATTTTTATTCCTTTTGAGCATGGTGGAGTTATAATTATTAGTTAGTAATGTAATAGTGTAGGTTTTGATTACTAAAATTCAGTTTGACTTAAACTGTACTCTCTCTACCAGAACTCAACTATCACTTTTACAATTCCCGGCAGTAACTTGTGATTTAATTATTACATTAAAAAATGTGAATTTTTAAATATTTAATCTAATGAAGACTTTGTTAAAATAAACCAATACTTTAACACCAGTAAAAAAAAATAAGAATAACCAGGGTCGGTATTCAATTCAATACTTTAAAATACAAATTTACTTAGCATTTTTTTAGGCTGAGAACTTGTATTAAAATCGTTTTTTTAGAATTTTACTTCAGTAAGTCTAAATTAAATATTTGAAGACATAATGACACCAAAATTTGGGCAACATTTTCAGTTGATGAAATAATCAAAGCTCAGTTTTGGCCAAGTAATCTACATTTTTACTTGTATGGAATAAAATACCGTCCCAGAATTAAACCTCTCGCCTTATTTAACATTTTGTTGGCTGTCTTGCCATGTGTAATTACAAACAAAAAGAGGTAAAACCTGTCTTTTAGAAACCACCTGTTAATAGCAACCATATCCTGTCTGCAATGGCCACAAAAGTGATCTAATGCAGAGGAAAAGGTAGAGAACCTATGTAGAGATCACCTGTCTACACTCTGCCTATTTTCTTAGTTCCATCATGGATAGTACTATCCATGGTTCCATGGATGGCCACTATACACAGGTTTTACTGTGTATAACAAATGACTCACTCGACCGCATGGTCAATATCATTTTCTGTTTTTATAATTGTCCTGATGTGTGTGTGTCTATTCAGCACCATATTTGTAGACATGGCCGATCTTCCATGGGCTCCCTTAAATCATTGCTCGAGTCCTCTGGCTTGCTGTCCATGCAGTCTGTTCACCTTGATACTGGTAGAGCTTGATCTGTTGAATCAAGAAAAAAATACACAAAGCAAAACATACGTTACTATAGAAACTAGAAGTATTGGTTTAATTTTGAAAGGTGTGTGTACTTTCTACCACTCTAGCTCTGTGGGTGTCTATTTTGTTTGCTTCTAAAATTTAATTCCATGAGGTAATTATTGTTTCCTAGAATATTGCTTCATAAAATTTGCAAGACATCTAATTTGATCTTAGATATAATGTAAACAAATACAATCATTAAAAAATAACCTTGTTATAAATATAGCAGGGAGTTGTATTTTGTATGCCATGATTTCAATTGAGATATATATCAAATCTTTTCACCAAATGCAGTAATTATAATATTAATATTTACGAATAAGTGTTAGAATAGTACAAACATCTAATATCACTATTTGTTATACAAATTGACAGAAATGTAATCAGTAAAAAAAGGTTGATTACCTGTTGGGTGTGATGATCCACGTCATGCATTGCCAATGGGTGAAAAGGAAGAGAGTTGACATGAAGCACACCTTAACTGAAGGAATCTCCAACAAATGAAGCACCAGAATCAGACTGCTGTAAACGGAAGAAATTAACAAAATATCTACATTAATAATAAACAAACATAAATCCGATTATGAATTTGTTCATATCACAGTAAATACTCAATTCAAGAGCACTTAGACAGTGTCCATCGTTGGATTTTCGAACCATCAGTGCCAGTTCACCAAATAAAAAAGAGGAACATAGATATTAATCAGTAATTTGCTTTGAGACGAGTCTAAAATACTATGTACATTCATAATTTCACATAGAATCCTACTAGTACTATAGTAGTACTACCACAATAAACATAGATTCATGCAAAATTATCAATCATTTTAAAAATCATCTATCATCAACTATCATCTAGCTCAGCAGTGTCTGGACCCTGCACAAGCAGAAATTTTACTACTCTATTCATTGTCTCTAGACCTGAAAAACAGTCTCTATTATATTCCGACAGTTGCTCCACTGACCGCTCCATTTAGGGGGTATAAGTTTTTATTTTTAAAAAACAACAACACATAATAAACCACACAAAGAGTTGGTTATTTCTGACTAGACCAGGTCCAGCCACTATGGCCCTAATGTAATTAGGCCTTACGTAGTACGTACACGTACGTATTAAACACTGACAAACATGTACACAATTGGTTTATGAATGACCGTAATGACCGTAACTAATGAACCACCCAAGGCCAAGGGCAAAGCCAAGACCAAGTAACTAAGTTAATTATTGGGCCACGACCGCTGGCACTGATTCCCATTGGCACTGTCTACTGACTGTCTAGAATATAGTGTGATTTGGATTTCTTTTTAAAAAGTTTTAATCACTTCAGTTACCAAAATCAGTCTGTGTTCCAGTGTTTCAAGATATTAGAATGAGAGCATGAGCCTGAGCCTGAGGACTGAGGACCGGCCTAGTCCTACCCGAATTCCTAGACCATCTTTGCCTTTTAAAAGCCAAGGCTTAGCCTTAGGCTTTGGTAGCTGGCCAGTACAAGTTGAAAGTCACAGACTCGTATCAAACTTCATTCAATTTTAGTTAGATTTGAAAACTAGTAATATTTAAAGTAAACTTGTTTCTTCAATAATTTCTGACTAATTACTCAATTAAATTGATATTGAGACTTGACATGATGATACTGATCTTTATTTAGACTCTCGAAACCAACATTTAATGGCCTGACCATTCGTTTTTGTGTCTACAAAATCAAACTTTCGCATTTTGCCTGAATGCAGCAGCAAGTCTAGGTACGGTCCTACATACAATTTGTCCCCGCGGCTGGTGGCCCGCCCAGCAAAACACTAACTATCGTTATCTACCGTAGATAACGACCTACGCACAGTGGATGGGTTAACTGACTAAAGCGTAAAACCTTATGAGGATTTTAGGCACACTTACCGATATTGCTGTAAACTCTTGATGGTTCAAATACTGCGTTCCGTTCAACTCAATATTCTGGACCCGATGCTCATAAAATTAGGCATTCAAAATGCCTCTTTGCGCCACAAAATGATTTCCAATTCCGATGATGGGTTGAGAAATTTGTACTGTCGCACTAAATACGTGTGGACAATTTGACCGCAATAAATCAGCTGATTCGCGATACTTTGCGATATTATCGATACTTAATTATTCCTTACTGATAATTTCATAGACATTATGCATGGACAAACTTGACTAATAAGGCATATCCATTACTAAATAAGGTAAAAGTTATGACGAAATTCTTCATGAATATTCATCAAAATGTATTCTTCTGCGCATGTGCGATGAACTTTCGCTTTCCCTACAAATAATGTTGGATTAACAGTTAAGAGATATGAGGGAGGGCAAGCGAACAGCTCATGAATATTCAAGACCTAGATAAATCGCTTCAAATTTGACACTTTTTTAACGCTACGTCTATGGAGAGTTACCCCCCTTGGTTAGGCCCATATAGAAGTATGACTCCAACACTGCCATTGTTAGGCCAGGGGGTGGAGGGGGGGGGGGGGGGGGGGCACTTCAGGGGGCACTTAACCCAATTTTTGGTTAGGTATGTGCCTCCCCAGGGTTCCAATATAGGGGCTCCCGAGCGGATCGCCGTGTTTGCAAAGGGGGTCACCGGAATCGATCACTGCCAGGGGGTGCTCAGCCGGGGGCAGGGGAAGGGGGGGGGGGAGGGGGGTGGGGGCGGTGGGGATACGCGGACCCAGCAGAACGGAGGGAGGGGGGACGGCCAATATTTAGTATTTTGGGGGTCTGCGGAACGGCGTTTATGATTTTTGGGGGTCTCAGGAACCAAAAGTTGAGCTAAAAAAGGGGGTCTTGAGGGGGGCACAGTTATTGTGCCAGGTATAGGGTGTACCCCCCTATAGGGGAGGGGTGGGGGGCGGTGGGGATACGCGGACCCAGCAGAACGGAGGGAGGGGGGACGGCCAATATTTAGTATTTTGGGGGTCTGCGGAACGGCGTTTATGATTTTGGGGGTCTCAGGAACCAAAAGTTGAGCCTAAAAAAAGGGGGTCTTGAGGGGGCACAGTTATTGTGCCAGGTATAGGGTGTACCCCCCCCCCCCCCCCCCGCCCCGGTTAAGGCAGGCTCATGCGCCGCGGCGCTACGTTCGGGTGGGGCGAGCATTGTTTGTGAACAGTGCTCCCCCCCCCCCCCCCCCCCCCCCCCCCATGCATTGTGTTTTCCGAACGTAGCCGCGCCTGGGATCATTGTTGAAAATGGTTTATATGCAGTTTCTTGGTAGATTTCTAAAAAAAACCTTTATATTATTAATCATACAAATTATATCTTATTAGTAGATTACCATGCATTCATGCACGCACGCACGCACGCACGCACGCACGCACGCATACACATGCAGGCACGCACGCAAGCACGCACTCATCACACGCACTCACACACACACACACACACACACAAAAAAAAAAACACACACACACACACAATCATGTACAACGTAAACACGCACGCGCACACACACACACACACACACACACACACACACACAGTGGCGAACCCAGGATTTTTTAAAGGGACAGCCCCTCTTTTACAAACCAAATTTCAAAAGTTGCGAGGTTATTGCCTTATGAAAGAAAATGTCATTTAATAGCATGCCTGAAAAAA